>WBNH01003891.1:63520-142456 GCA_013401255.1 Urocolius indicus
CACAGCTCCCGGTGCTCACCACAGCTCCCGGTGCCCACCACAGCTCCCGGTGCTCACCGCAGCTCCCGATGCTCAGCGCAGCTCCCGGTGCTCGGCGCAGCTCCCGGTGCCCACCGCAGCTCCCGGTGCCCACCGCAGCTCCCGGTGCCCACCGCAGCTCCCGATGCCCACCACAGCTCCCGATGCCCATCGCAGCTCCCGGTGCCCACCGCAGCTCCCGGTGCTCGGCGCAGCCCGTCGGTGCTCACGGGGCTCCGGGAGCCGTGGTGGTGAGGGCGCTGCTGAGCGTTGTCAGCTCCCGGAAGGAAGCGCTGCCGGGGCCGGTGCGGGGTTCGGGTGCGGGTTCGGGTTGCGGGTGCGGGGCCGAGCCGGGGGCCGATGGAGGGGGCGAGGCGGGAGCTGCGCGTGCTGCTGTCGCCCCTGTCGCGGGGCGCNACTGCGGAGCTCAGCCTGGAAACGGGCAGCTCCCGGCTCACGACGCCGTTGCTGGGGAGGGGAGGGGGGTGGGGATNTGCGGGTGCGGGGTGCGGGTTGCGGGTGCGGGGCCGGGCCGGGGGCCGATGGAGGGGGCGAGGCGGGAGCTGCGCGTGCTGCTGTCGCCCCTGTCGCGGGGCGCGCGGGGCCGTCTGCGGGACGCAGCCCGGGCGCGACTGAGCAAGAGCCAGGACGCGCTGGGCACCCTCCTGCGCCCGGGGGGGATCTACCTGGAGTCGCTGGTGCCGAGCGCAGGCGGCCGGGCGCGGGGCTGCGTCCTCCCTGGAGCATGGGCTGAGTGAGTGGCAGGGGAAGNTTGTTTAGCCCTGGTTGTGTTTGTAACCAAAACATAACGTGGTCAATGTCCCGACTGGAAATGTCCCGATGCACCGAGTGCCCTGTGCGCAGCAGGGGCGAGCTCTGGTGTGTGGCTCTCAGCCGGCGCATGGGATGGTTTTGATCAGCTGTGGTAGCTGTTAATGCCGAGTCCAAGCCTCAGCCACGCTGCAGCTCCGAACCTCCAAACGTCTGCAGGGTCAGGCCACAGCAGCACTGTCACGGGCTTCGTGTTTCGCTCTGCGCCATCCCCTGTTTGCTCTGACTGATTCCCCCTCCTCACGAGAGGCAAAGATTGGTGTGGACACAAAGACCTGAAGAGATTCAGCCCCAGCCAGTGGAGAGGCAAAACATGTGGCAATGGGCAGGATGCTCTGCTCCTCCCTAGCTGCCCATGCTGGTGTTCCCCCTCCTAAACCAAGCCCTGAAGCAGAGCGTTGCTCACAGGGCACGTGTCATGAGAGAAACACATGACAGGACACCCCCCTGCTTCTGAGAGAAAGAGAAGTGGGGCTTCCTCAAGCCCTGCCTTGCACTGCAGGCTCTGCTGGGGGTGAAATATGTTCTTGTATTGGGATGGGAGGGGGCAGGGGCAGAGGCTTGGCTGCAGAAGATTATCTCTGCCTGAACTGTTGAGTGTGTGAGATGTGGAAAGAGAGTAAAGTCAATAAACATGCTGCATGTTATCTCTTCAGCTTCGTGTGGGAGAGTGGAGGTGATGGGGATCTGCAAGCAGACAAGACAAAAATACTGGCTCTTAGTAAAAGTCACGAACTGTTTGTCTATGAATTCAGCCTGGGAGATGGAAAACACAACCCCATTCCCCTGCACAGCTGTAAGGAAGAAACACTTAAAAAGCTCCTTGAAGTGAAAAACATGGGTGAGTACATTTCAGTGTGTGTTCTGTACTGGCATTGTTACAGCTCTGGTTCTGCTTCACCTGGTGAAACAAATGGAGGCCGTGGGACTGAACACTGGGGGAGTGCCCGACACATCCCTGGTGACTTGATCAGCAGCAGTGTTAACGAACCTGAGAAACAGCAGTGATGCTCCTGCCTTCACAGAGGGAATTAAAGCGCTGCAGGGTCAGGTGTCTGGATGACACCCCTTAGTAAAACATGTGGATGCAAACCCTTTCCCTTTAACCTTGGAACTGATGGGAAGAAAGCAGAGACAGGGCAGCTCAGGAACCCTGCACACACTAATTATGCGTTTAACCTTGTGTTCTGTGATTAAGTGAAGAGTGCACAGCCTGTGCAGCACCCAGACACGTGTTGTTTTTCATGTCCTCCAACCTGTGAACTCCTCCTTGCTGAGGTGTTTCTGCTCCCAAGGGCTGGTGCATTGGTTTCCAGAGCTGACTGAAATATGATGTGGTGATGACTTTATTTCTGTGTTCTCCCCAGCATTGCCTGCTTAAAGGCCTGCAGTGCTTTGGGAAGCTGTGTGTAATTAGTGTGCCGGGCACAAAAAGTGAGAGCTAAACCAAAACACCACCCCCCGCCCCCCATCCCAGCTGTCAGTAAGATGGCGGCAGAAGCCATGGATTTGAGCTGTAGGACTCGTGAGGTGTCTTTACACATCAAAAGCACCGGATTGGTATCATCCTGAAATATATCTTTACATGTGCAGGTCTCCCTTCAGTCTCCTGTTTGAGGATACTGGCGTTTGGAAGCAACAAATGCGTGCTTCTGCTCAACAAGTTGATTGTTGTGCATCTCACCTTTCCTGGAAGAGCCTCACCCTCAGAGACCTGTGACTGCTTTGCCCTCGATTTGTCCCCTCAAGCTGTGGAAAGAGTAACAGACACACACTTCTGCAGGGGGATCCTGTTCCTGTTGGACAGATGTGGCTGGATCTGTATCCTTTGCCATGGAGCTGACCCCTGAGGGGAGACGCTCTGGAAGAGCAGGGTCGGGTTTTGTGTCTGTCAGGGTTAAGCAGAAACGCCTTGAAATCATTCACAGGCACCTGTTTTGAAGCTGAGTTCAGTGGAGGGGAGTGAGCAGCGAGGTGACAGTTATGGTCAGGAGAAGTGCTGTAGCCGTGTGTGAGATGCAGGTTCTCAGTGTGCCACTGGAAGTCTGTTTCACACTGGAGCATCTCTGGGACGTGGCTCTGTGTGTGTAACAGGCTTTCCTCTGCTCTCACCAGCCGTTTGTTTTCTAGTTACATCCTTTAGAGATTACCTACAGGTATGGAGGGGATCAGGGCTTGCAAACACAGAGAGCTGTCTCCTGTGTTTGGGTGAGCAGGAGCTCAGACCTAGCAAGCTGTTCCCCGGGGTGCTCAACTTTAATCTCTTCTTTGACAGGTTTTCTGACAGGTATGGAAAACGAAATGCAGCAGGGTGAGGTTGCATTTTCATCCTCACTATGTAGCTACCCATATGTGTTTGTCCCTGGCACAAGGTGTAAAGGAGCTCTTTGGAGGTGTGGCACGAGTTGCAACTTGAGCTTGGACTGCTCTTGTGAGACAAACAGTTGTAAGTGCTGTGTTGTGCTGTGTTGTGCTGTGCTATGCTGTGTTGTGTTGTGTTGTACAGAGATGGGCTCAGGCCACAAAGCTGACAGAAGTTCACCAGCTTCCCCTTTCCGTGTCCTTTCTTGTTGGTTGGACACTGGGGCTTGGTGTTTTCTTTGACCTTGTTTAAAGATGTGTTTGACTCTTTTGATGGTGCAAATCTGGCAAACATCAACGTGAGCCTGTGCCAGGGAGAGCTGCAGGGTGAGGGCAGGAGCCCAGCCATGGCATCCCCTCTCACTGCCCTGAAAGTGTCTCATGACCTCAGCGTTGCTGTCGTCGTCAGCTCCTCCAGCTGTGCCCTCTCTGTGGATCTCAACACCTACTTCAGGTACGTTGGCAGCAGGATTGCCACATGGAAGTTGTGAGTACAGCTGACGTGAAGAGCTGCCTGGTCTTGATCCCAGAACAGCCGAGATGCTGTCAGTATTTGAGTTCTGGTTCAGTGGTAGAGTGGAAGTTTCATGTTTAAAGGTTGCCCATTGGTTTTGTGCTCCAGTTTGTGCCCTGTCCCTGCAGCACACAGGAAGGTTTTATGTTTTCTCTAGAAAGGGGAGGCTGCTGACAGTGCCAGTGCTGCTGCTGTAGCACCTCTTGGGAACACTCCAGCGTATGTTAAACTCCTCCAATACAGCTTTACTGATTTTGCTTGATAACTTAGGACTTGGTTGTAATTCGGAGGTGGTGTCCACCTCAGTTCAGTAGCACTGGGTCTGGATGGCTTGCCTGGATACACCTGTGCAGATGCTGTTGCTCTGAGGGAAAACTGCTTCCCTGGAACTGCACGTGAGGGGAAGCAAATCTTAAATCCTCTGAGGGAGGTAAAAGTTCCCATTTCTTCCCTTACAGACAGTTCCCTGAGCATTTGCTCTGTAAGAGAGATTGTGAGAAGCTTCCAGTGAAGCCTCCTGAGGGGCTTGATGAGGATGAGCTTGCTTGTTCTGACTATAGCATGGGGCTGTTGCCACGGCCTTTCCGCACTGACAGGTACGTAATGACCGTGCTCCCTACGGCAGGGTATAGTGATAGTGCTCTCTAAAGCAGGGTGTAGGAACAGTGCTCTCTAAAGCAGGATGGGCTTTGCCTGCTTCACATCCTCGGTTCAGAAGCTGCTGCCAGTAAAATGAGCTCATTCTGCTTTAAGTCTTTTGACACTTGGGATGATGTTAGGGAAAGAACCAAGGCACCTTCACGTGTATCATCAAACAGCTTCCCAAGGGAAGTTACTGTTCAAGGGGTTACTTTGAAGTTTGAACCAGTATTGCCAGGTCTTTGTATTCCAAGTACTTGGCAGTTTGTGGCGTGTTTAGCACAGATGGGTGCATGTGGGCTTCCAAATGCTTTATGTCCAGGTAAAACACGGTCACTGTGTTGTGACCCTTCGTATCATTGGTTTAGCTCTGTTTTTTATTGATTGATGGGGCATCTCCTGTGGGGAAAAGAGAATTTCCTACTGCAGATTGCCAGCTTCTGGGCTTTGCCAGCTGATGCAGCTGGGACCATTCAGCTTGGCTGCAGACAGTGGTTAAACAGCAACAAACGCTGAGGTTAAAATGCAAGATGTTAGATGGAATCCATAGGCTTCAAATGCATGTTGTTGAACCGAGGAAGCTTTACAGATGGATTTACCTGCGTTGTTCTTGGGGTAAAGGCTGATCCCGTGGGTCACTTCTCTCTCCGTGGCAGGTCCTGGAAGGCACGCTTATCCTCGCTGTGTGATACAGTAAGGAGAAGAAAACCAGGTTCTCCACATTTGGTGAACGACTTCAACGTGCCTTGGTATCAGTTTTTCACACATCTGGAAAGTCGTGACCCTGACATCCATGAAGCTCCTGAGCAGATGGTGGCGTTGGTTCCACGGGCTGTTACGTGGGCCCTTTCCCAGGCAGCACGAAGCAGCGCCGCACACCTCGGCAGTGCCAGGCAGCAGTGGAAACAAATCCCCACAGGAGCACCACAGGAAGCGGTGAAACTGGAGTGTAAACTGGTAACTGGAGCTAAAGCCTTGTTTGTGGTGTCAACAGATGAGGAAGGATTGACTCTTGTTCTCTGGGACTTGGAGTCGCAGGGTGTGAGCCGTTACCCCTTGGGCAGGGAGAGCGTGTCCGTGGACGGCAGCGAGGAGCTGCCTCTGTGTCTGCTTCTGACAGGTGAGGGCTGCTTCGTGGGGTTTAATTCTCTCCTGTGTTTCTCCTCTTCCCTGTCTGCCTGGCTGCTGTTGGTTGTGCTGCTGGAGCGTTCTTGCTGGGGTGAAACCCAGGTGGAGCCCCTGCAGCTCAGCACCGTTGTTGTGGAAGAGAGGCGGTGGGTGGATGGAAACGCTTGCTGATACACTCTTAACCACGGATTGGTTCTCTTCTGTAGAGCGTGGCCTCTCCTTGGTCCTGTTTGGTTTAACTCAAGAGGAGTTTTTGAGCAGACTGATGATCTATGGCAGCGCTGGGGTCGTGGATTCTGTCTGTCACCTCAACGGCTGGGAGCGATGTTCCATCCCGCTGCACGCTCTGGAGGTGAGGAAATCTGCTTCGTGCCTTACAGGGAGCAAGAGCTCTCCATTCCTGCACCTCAGCAACGTTAGTGGTGCTCTTAGACACGACTAAAAGCGTGCCTCAGTGACCTAGGGGCAAATAGTGGTGGCTTAGTGATTAAATAAACAGTAAAACACTGGACTAACCACAAGGTGAGTCACCCCAAAAAGAAACACAGCAACAAAGCTAATGCACGTTACAAAGAGCCAAAGATTGAAGCAGTGCTCAGAACCCCCCCTTGATTGGACCCAAAATCATGGCTTTGCCAATCTCTGCATCAGCTTTTGTCCTCTTGCAAAGTGTCAACTGTTAAACCAGCTCCTTGCAGCTGGGTGTTTGGTTTGATCCCAGCACCCTTGTAGAGCCAAGAGGAGAGAGCTTCAGGCTTCCAGACGTTGCTTGGAAGCCCTTAACAAGGGGAGATTCAGTGTTTTTCATGTACTAGACGAGAAATCAAATCTCCTTGTGCCTGCAGTTTTCCAGTGCTCTAAGTTCTACCTTGAGCAGTGTTCCAGAAGCCTGTGAGTGTGCCACAGCCTGATTGTACCCTCAGTCTGTGTCCTCAGCTGTGTTCTGAGGAAGGGGCTTAGGTCAGGACACTTGGTAGAGTTCCTTTGGGTTTACTTGAAGGGTGTGATGGAAAGGGAATTGATGGGGGGGGGCTGGTCACAGCAGTTTTCAGTTGCTGTAAACTTTATTCAAAGTCCTGGGTCCCAGGTCTGGGAAATGAATTGCCAAATTACCCTTTTGTTCCTGAACGTCCTGGGCAGGGTTTCTGCAGAGCCCGTTAAAGGAGCGTGGCAGGTGCTGAACAGCATCACCTTGCTGCTTCAGGCTACAGGTGTAGCACACAGAGTTTAAATCCCTTCCTTTTTTGTCCTGTGTGTACACTCTTGTCACTGAGCATAAAGTGAAAACACAAGCAGGAAGAGTGCAATAGGTGCTGTTGGAGCACAGGCATAATTGTTCTGCTGCCTGTTTGTCTAGGCAGGTCTGGAGAATCGTCAGCTAGACACAGTAGACTTGTTTTTAAAAAGCAAAGGAAGCCTTCTCAAGCTGTCTGCACCCTGCTCTGGACCTGAACAGGCTGCGGAGAGTCTGTCCCAGTCATACCTCAGAAGTAAGTGAAACGCTCCCAGCTCCCGCAGAGGTTTGAACTGGACTTGCTGTGTGTGGCTGTGTGTTTGTGTCAGACAGACTGACTTGCCCGTGCTCACGTGTGTTTGGGTGATATTGCAACCCCTGTGCTCCTGGAGAGTGAGAGGGAAGTGCTGCAGAAAGCTTTTGCTGTGTTCTGCCATTGGCACACGTGTTACCAGCTCTTGGTGTGACGGCCAAGCGTGTTTCGTGTGGTGCTTGACAGGTTGGAGAGGATTATGGCTTCTAACTTCAGTCTGACGTTTGTGTGCTCAGTCACGTGGCAGAATGCAGGTGCTGTAACTTTTTGTGTCACTGTGACAGATTTGGAAGAGCTGAGGCCAGCTCTGAACTTGCTCTGCTCAGCGATCAGGGAGAACGACGTGGAGCCTCACAGCAAACACTTTTCTGAGCAACTGCTGAACCTCACCTTGGCTTTCCTTAGCAAGCAGCTTGAAGACATTTTTGTGCACACAGAGGGTAAGGCCGCTCATTCTGAATCACACCTGGTGCTCTAATGGGTTGTTGTTTAGGTAAGTAACAACAGCCAAGTTTCCTTAACCGAAAGCCCGAATTTGCCTGTAATCAACAAAAAAAAACAACGTGCCAGAGCGAAGTGAATGAAATCTGAATGCAGGATCTGCCTGAGCCCAAGCAGCTCCAGTCAGGCTCTCAGATCAGAAACTGTCACCAGGGTTACTTGGGGACGCATAAGAACGTCAGCGTGGGACTTTGAGGCTGTTGCTGGACACTTGCTGGTAGCACAGTGACATGGTTGGAGTTCAGTCCTCGGCGGCTCCTTCTTTTCTCAGGGCCACCACTGGAAGTGTCCTGGCACAAATACTTACTGTGGCTGTGGAATGGGAAAGGCCAGTTTAAGAAACTGATAGAGCTGGGAAAAAAAATTGTCCTATGAGGTTATTTTGGATGTGGAGCACTCCCAGGTGTGATGAAGTGTGAGGCAGCACAGCCACACGTCCCGGGGCAACCCCAGGGCTGGCACACAAGCCAGAAGCAGCGTCTGAGGGGAGCTGCAGGCTGGATGTGGGGCTGCATGGCTGCTTGCACTGGCACAGCTGCTGAAGTGTTGCTTTTTAAACTGCAGCCTAGAAGGTACAAGAAGTACTCTTACCAGCTGGAGTGTTAGTGAGGTGTCAACATGACAGAATTCCAGAGGACAGTTGGGTTTAGCTGGAGGAGAGCGTGGAGATGAGTCCCAGCACACAGTGTGCTGTCCTGCTGCTTGGGTATGGGCTGCTGTCCCAGTCATGCTTTTTAGGCTGTGGACCACCAAGTTGTTGCAGCAGAATGGATGTGTGACAGTAGAAGGTGCAGACCATGAACTGCTAATGGGTTCTTTGCTACGTGATTGTTAGTAGCCTTTGTTTCCTACCATAGGGATGTTCTGTTTCCAAGTCTCTGCCTTTTCAATGGAACTGGAATCACAGTTCTCATTTACTTGTCCCTGAAGGGGAAAACACATCAGTGAGGGCAGGGGGAGGTCTCTGGAGCACTGGTGGGACTGTGGCCGTATCCTGGCAGTGTGCTGGTGGTGCTGGGCAGTATCAGTGCCTGTACAGCTCTGACTGCAGCCCAGGGCTGCCGTTCTCTTTGCTGTGATGTGTGTGTGTGTTCTGTTTGTTAGTCAGGGGAATGCGTTCAGCATTGGCCAAGCATTAAGGTGCTCACGTGTTCATTCCTGGTGTCTCTGGTGCTCTCGACAGAACCTGATGGATTCCTGCAGAAAGGGGCAGATATTTTGACTGATTACATCATTGAGCTCAGGAAGTTTGTGAGGAGGTGCCCACACCCACAGGTCAGCACAGTGCACAAGGGATGTGATCCTGGGGAGGAGCTGCCTGCGATAGAGGGAAGTCACACGTGGGAAAAACTGACACCAGAGGTAAAAACTTGTTTTCTGCTGTTGTTGCGGGGTGTATGTGAGGAAAGTGATAACAATGAAATGTCTTTAAATACTGCAGGGAAAAAAAATCAAGCTAGGGATTACAGAGATGGGAACACTGCAGATTCATGACAGCAGTTTGTCCCAATTTCTCTCCCTTTCAGGAAGTCATTGCTGATGCCATCTTGAGCAACAGAATGCCAGAGGCCCAGACCTTCTTCAGAATGCATCAGCACCCTGCTCAAAGTCATCAGGAGTTCATTCAGATAGGTCTGAATCTGGTCTACGACCGTCTTCTGAAGAACAACACCAGAGAGGCCTCAGAGCTCTTAAGGAATATGGTGAGGGGTGTTCACTGAGCATGCTGATCCTCCCTAACGCTGCTTTTGTGGCTGATGAAATCGGTGAACACTTAAAGAGTATGGGGGGCATTTAGGTGTCTTAGGCATGTAGTGATCCTACCACATACAGGCATTGCAGTGAAAATTAACTCGTTTTAAAGAGCTGCTTTGATCACTAATGCCTCGAGGTGCTGAGCAGAGCCTGTTCATGAATTGTGCATTGGCTGATGTGTAAAGCTGATTCTGGCAAGTCAGGTGTTTGAGGGGACACTTGATGTCCAAGCATGCTGGAAACATCACACAGATCACTGGGCTGTTATGGCATCTTCAGTAACTGGGGAGGCGAACACCACAAGCGTGCTTGTGAAGGGTTGAGTGCTTTGGAAAGAGAGGAGAGGCACTAGTCCTGTGGGAGTGCACAGCTGCATTTGTCCTGTCTGCATTCAATGAGAATCTTCTTTTTTCGCTAGGGCTTTGATGTGAAGGAGGAGTTGCACAAGATATGTTTCTACACCCTCGATAAACATGTGCGGGATTTTTTGGTAAGTGCAGAAGAAGCTGCTTTTTGCCTGGCTGATGTGTATTTCTGCTGAGAGAACACACTTTCCTGATGGGAACAAGCAGGTTTTGCCCCTGCATGCATGCAGCACAGTTGCTGAGACACGTCACTGTTATGCCCATGTTCTTTTCTATTTGCAGTTAAAATACAGATGGGTTAAAATGTCAGTTCTCCGTTCTGGCTCTGCTCTAGTCCTCCTCTGTTTGCACACAGTATAAAGTCTTGCCCCTCTTGCAATGTAGATGCACAGAACCCAAAGCCTGCAGCATTTCTTTCTCCAGCTGGTGATCTCTTGACCTCGTGCTTGGAGGTGACACTGTGGTTTGAATTCCAGGTCAAAGTGTTACGAGAAGAAAACTATTTTTCTGAACAAGAGAAGAAACTGATTGAGTTTGTGCATCAGGTGGAAAGCTCCTACTCAGAATCCTTCCAGGAAGACAACGAGATTCAGCCTCTTCCCAGGTAACGTGGGTTGTCAGGTTGAATTATTAATCAGTAGTGCTAGTAGGATTTAAAATGTGCCAACCTTTGCACCTCATGTGATTTAACTGCACTGACAGCTGCAACCTTCTGCATTTCAGTACTTTCCCCTCTGCTCTTCACTTGCAGAAACAAGAGTCAGTGTGAGGTCTGATCCCTTTTCTCACTGAAGTGGCAGTTGCTGGGCATGTGCTTTCCAGGCTAAGTCCTGGCATGCTGTTGTCAGTGTGGCAGAGGTCTTGTGTTCATGTCATCATCACCCCAAATGAAGCATTTTTAATAACAAAGGATCTTACTGGAGCTACTAATCAAACCACAGAGTCACAGAATCTCAAGGGCTGGAAGGGAAACACGTTCTGATGGAACACTTGCTCTCATTTTGTTATATGAGATCCATAATACAGCAGGCTAAAGTAACCTAAAAAACCCCAGTTTCACAGTTCAATAATCATTTCAATGTTATCAAAATTGTCTGCTCTGTCAGTTTTGGGAAGATGAGGTGGTTCTTTGCTCACTGCTCTCATGGGCCCTCTCCACCTTGTAGCTGAAGTGGATCCCTCTGCCCCTTCCACAAGTCTCTTCCACATGGACCAGCACCATTTACTGACCTTTTCATCATCTTCTCCCTGTTAGATTGTGGGCTGTTTTCTGAAAGAGTACCAGAAAAATGTCCTAATGCAATCCTTCCTTGCAGCTTCAAGAGCTGGAGAAAGGAACAGGACTTGTCCAGCCACATAGATGTCCTGGACTCGCTGCTGAGCCGTGACAGGCGCGGGGTTCGCAGCAGCAGGGTCACACTGATGTTTAACTGGGCTCAGTGGTGGGATGAGCGTCTGCAGGAAATGATCCTTCTCCCCAGAAAGCCTCGCCAAGGCAAGTGTTGTGCTGCTAAGGGCTTCAGGGGAGTTGTGAACTGAGAGGCTGTGCTTGCCAGAGTGTGTTGCAGTTGTGTGGGAGCGGCAGTGATGGGGCTGGAGCCGTGTGCTGGCACAGTAGGTCCCTCACTTCTGGCCAGGGAGAACAGGAGGACAGTGTGCTTTCATTTGCTGGCAGGGATCTGTGCTTTTGCTGTAGAGAAGTCTTTGGAATTAACTGAAAGGGGCTTGTCTAGTGCATGGCCACTTGTAACCGTTGTACTCTGCTGTCAGCACCAAGGTGTAGCTGTTTAAAGACAGGTCTGTGTTGCCCTGGGTACTCTGTGCCTCTGCTGGCTTCATCACTTTGCCTTTCCGAAACAGAGCTCAAGACGTGTAATCCTGAGGTTCTTTGGATGCACTTGACAGCCCAGCATGATTGGCCCAATATCTGTTCATGGATCGAAGAGTCTGAGCCCAACCAGACTTGGAGTGGACAAGCGACCTGGCCCCCTCTCACTCCAGACATTGTCGACCAGAACACGTTGTGTAGCAGCTACATGAGACACGACATATTAAACAAGCTGGCTAGGTATGTGCCCTCAATTACACTGGCTTCCTGGCTTATGTGAAGCCAAAATCAGAGAGTTAAGGAAGCACATGTTCCTAACATCTTGAACAGGTGTTCGTTTTTGTGTTGGATTTCTTGCCCTTTCTGAATCAGCACAAACCCATTTATAGGTTTTGCTCTTCTCCTTGCACTTGCTGTTGCCTGAAAACAGTCGGAAACGTGAGAGCAGCAGAAATCCTCCATCAGCCCTTTGATCTTCCCTAGTGATTAATTCCCTGATGCCCCGATGCAAAGGAGAAAATCTTAAACACATGGCCATTTGCCCCTCATGTGTCTTCACTCCTCCTCCATGTATTTCACTCCACCACCCATCTTCAGTGTCTTCACTCCTCTGCAGTGAACTGTAGTGACCATGATGTTGCTTGAGCACTATCAGACACGTTTTGGCTCAGTAGTGAAGTAATCCCCTGGGGGAAAAGGTCTGTTGACCTTCCAGGTCATTTTGAACGAGGAGACACCCCTCAGAAGCTTGTAAGGAGGTAACTGTCTGATCTGTCTGTGTGCCTGTTCTCTTTTCTGATAGGAAAGGGATCTTCGTCCCTTCTGAGCTGGAAGATTTTGAACTCCTCCTGCAGAGGCTGTCAGACCTTGGGGGAGTGCTGCAGAATCCTCACCCTGTTCCAAAACACAGTGCTGCGAGTGGCTTGGACTTCCACAGTCGTTTTGTCCTTCACTGTTTACAGCATAACTTGCAGTATCTGTTGTACACTTACTTGGACTATTACAGGTATGGACACCCCTCCAGTCACGTGCAGATTTCAGTCACGAAACACAGTTTTAGTAGCTGGCAGTGAGAGTTTTCCTCAGCCCTTCCCGTTTGGTGAGGAAAGTCCCTTGGGTCACAGCCGTGTCTCTCAGTGAGAGGCTGAGGAGCAGCCTGTGGCTGTCATGCTGTGTTTTGAAGCTCTGTTTGGGTTGTCTTGTCAATATGAATTGGTCTGTCAGCCATCAAAGGAAACAGTTACGGTTGCAATTAGTGTCATGTCATAAGGAATAGAGTCTGAAATGAGCCAAGAAAGCTCGTCTTCAGAAAGGGACTTGAGCACAAGTCTGAGCTGATACATCCAGATGAAGCAATTGCTGGTTTGCACCTAAATGAGGATCTGCAGGAGAAAGCAACAGCAGGTGCTGGAACTGTGTGGATACTTCCCACCTCATGAATACTTTGCAGTGAAACTTTCTTAGCTGTAACTCCAGTGTAACAGTGTAAAGAAGGGTAGAAGCAGACCAGAAAAAAAAAGGCAGCAGTGTTTGGTTGCTGTTGTTCCTTGTTCGGTTGTGGGATCAGTTTTGTTTGGTGTATAATATTTAGGCTATGCAGGGTGGTGTTGGTGAATCCAGCCCCTTCTTTTGGAAAGTGTTTGAGGTTGTCAGGTCTGGAAACTAATACTTTGATTGATGGAGGCATGCAAGCACAGAAACATCATCCTAAAGGAGGGAACTGTCAGAGATCCCGTGTCAGCTAAAGCTGTAGGTCACGCAGGGAAGGGTGATGTGATCTGACTCTTTCATAAGACAGGATGAAGTAAGTCACTGCAACACCAAGTCAGAGGCTCGTTCACTTTTAATGTAGTATTATATTGTGGCAGAGGATGGTCACAACTATTGTGTTTTCACTGTGCTGCTGCTCATCTTATTTCCAGTTTGACTCCTTCGAATTGCCCCATTTTGGATAAGAAGGAATTGCATGAAGCACATCCCTGGTTTGAATTCCTTGTGCAGTGTCGTGGTGTTGCCAGTGCCCCAGGAGGTAGGAGCCTGCCCTCCCTCAGGAGCTGAGCTGCTGGTGCTGCTGCTGGCTGGGTGTTGGGCTCAGCTGGGTTTTAGACCATGGCAAATCATTTACGTGTGAATCGGTTCCTCGTCTCTGAATCGAAGGTTGTAATTGTTCCTTAACCTGACCATCAAGGTCTGGAGGCTGTAGATGGGTGGGAATTACCGTGTGTGTGATCAACATTGCCTCCAATCCAGTTATATTCCCAACAGCTTGAACAGAAGGAGAGTTCACTAGAAAAATACATCTGCTATAAAAATCAAACCTTCCTCTAGGTCTTGTGCTGGGTTTTGACTTTTCCACCCCTTGGATTTTGTGTTTGCTCTGTGGTTGGGTTTTTTTTTTCATCTTATCATTGCAAAATCAGTAGAGTTTGTGTCCTTAACCCATTTCACTTAGGTTTTTAACCCCTACCATTCTATGATTCCATGTAGAGTCACTTGTGAACAAGTGATAACAATAAGCCTGGGTGAAGCTTTCTGCAGCAAGTGGGATCAGTACAGGAGAAAGAATTGAACCAAGACAGTGCTAAACTGTGAGACCCAGTACAAAGCAGTCTGTGTAGGTAAAACTGAGGTTTGAAATCAGGTGAAACTTGGTAAAACCTTTTCTGTGTTTGTAGGTAAGTTGAGGAAAGTCACGACTGAGAACAAGAGCCAGACAATTCAGCGTTTGCCGTAGCTGTGGGACAGTCCTAGTGCATGACTTAGTGCTTTCGTCTTGTTTTAACAGGAAACCAAATCTCACTGGTTTTTTTTCTTTCAAGATCCCAAGATGATTTTTCAGGCTAGTCTGGCAAACGCTCAGATCTTGATTCCCAGCAACCAAGCCAGTGTGAGCAGCATGCTGCTGGAAGGACGAACGCTCCTGGCACTCGCCACTACCATGTACGCAGCTGGGGGCATTGATCAGGTACTGTGTGCCACAGAGAGCTGAGAAGCCTCTGGGGAAGTGCTCACATGGTGTTGAAAACTCAAAGGAATGCATTAAGGAGAACAGGTTCACTTATGCCAACATATCACCTCTTCTTGGTGTTCAGTGCTTCGGTGTGAGCTGAGCAGCTGGAGGTCGCATGGGTTGGAAGGAACAAGGCACGGTGGTTGTGAGCTGGGGTGTTTATCTCCCTTGTAACAGCCACAGCTGAGTGTTTATAGGCCAAATAGTTGTAGTTCGGCAGCATATTTTTCAATAACCTTCAATTCTGCTTTTAAAAGAAAGCTGCTCAATGAGCCACGTGTTTGAACAGAACTGATTGGTAAGGAGAGCTTTCTGATGCCTGGCCCTGTAACCTAAACCATCAGATACTGTTGAAGATGTGCCTAATGAAAGGATTTTACAGGGGAAAAAGTGGAACTTGGTGTTGTTCACTGTGTATCAAATACCCACGAGGTAGTCTGGAGCATTCAGAGGTTGTTTTGTCATTATCCAAGTGCGGTTTCTTCTTCCTAATGGCATCATTTTGCCTCCTTGCAATGTAGGTTCTTCAGAATGAAGATACAGAAAAACCTCTGAAGAAAGTTGACCCACAGCTCTTAAAAATGGCATTGACTCCTTACCCCAAACTCAAGGCTGCTCTTTTCCCCCCCTGCACTTCTCACGGGATTTTGCCACCTGACATCTCTCTTTACCATCTACTCCAGGTACACAAAAGTGCTTCTCAGTAGGGCTGTTGGGCAGAACAAAAGTCAGCTAAGAGAAGCTTGTGTTCAGCTAAAGCCTGGAGGGTGGGGGCCACGTATCTTAGTGGGATCCTTCACTTGGACCTGAAGCTTTTGGCTTTATTCTGAACAGTGTGTTAAAATGGTGTGTAAATACCATGAATCTGGCTTCCCTCCCTCCCCCCCACACCTGGAGACCTCTGTAGAGGTTGGCTTCAGCAGTCCTGCAGTGTCAGAGAAGGGATTCTCTGGCAGTATCCAGTGAGCAGGTTCCTTAGGATTAGAATAATTAAAACATTTTGAATTTAGGATTAGAGGGTAATGTCCCATGGAGTGTGAGGACACTCCTCTGGGCAGGTGCCGTCAGGTCTGTGGTGTGAGATAAACGGACAGTTGGAAGAAATGCTGCAAATTATTCATTGCTCAGCAAGAGTTTCCTTCGCTGAGGTCCTAGTTTAGCACCTGTGTTCTGTCCCTGTCTCCTTAGGCCAAGTCTTAGGTCTTTCCTTGCCCTTGTTTGTGTTCTGATGCTACAGAGCAGATAAACTTGTACCTTTGAGAGAGAAGTGCTGCAGCTACATCCCTGCTTGGCAGCAGCACAGGCCATTCCTCACTGTCTGCCGCTCTGGCTGCCTTGGGTATTCTATGGTTTAGTCTGATGGGAAAATCTTAAACTGTCTTTAAT
Source organism: Urocolius indicus (assembly GCA_013401255.1). Classification (NCBI taxonomy): domain Eukaryota; kingdom Metazoa; phylum Chordata; class Aves; order Coliiformes; family Coliidae; genus Urocolius; species Urocolius indicus. The sequence goes on from WBNH01003891.1 coordinate 79,404, forward strand.
GCATTTTGTTTCCGATCTTCCAGTCGTTAGTGCCCTTTGATCCCAAGAGATTGTTTGGTTGGCAGTCAGCAAATACTCTTGCAGTATCAGGTATGTTAAAGTTTTGCACACTTTTCTAGCCTGAGCACCTGGGATAAAACACCTTCCAGTGGAATGATGTGGCAGAGAAACTCCAGCAGAATGTCATTCCTTGTGCCAAAAAGAGCAGAGTCATTTACCAACGTTTTGTTTTGAAATGAAACCCTAGAGAGGAACCTTTTTTTGCATTAAAGCTGCTCTTTTTAAATGTATTATGAGACATAAAAGCAGCGTTTTCCTGTAAAAGCAAGTTGAGGGCTTAGGAAGTGATCTGGAGTTGTGGTTTTGCAGTGGGAACTGGAGCTGTGGTGGGTGTTGAGTGTGCTGAGCTTTGAATTAGAACAGAAGGAGAGGTATTTGATTGTAGCTGAAAGCCATTTTCTGTGTCTAGCTCAACTGTTTGTCAGCTTGTAACTGTGGTGATATTCCTTCTAGATGCATCAAGTGACTTTCCTCACTTTTCATGCCCTGAGCTGGTGAACAAACATGCCATCATGGAGAGACTGGACTTCTTGTACTACCTGCACCACGGACGTCCATCGTTTGCTTTTGGTACATTCTTGGTCCAGCAGTTAGTAAAGAGCAAATCCCCAAAACAGCTGTAAGTCTTCTCAGAAATGACCATCAGATGGTTCTTGTAAGTCGTAACCCAGCACACAGAGTGCCATGAATCCTTCCCAACAGCAGACAAGGGGTGTGCACTGCAGTACTTGAAATGTCAGGTGTCCTAGGAGTCAGTTATTCAGCCTGGCATCGAGGAGGCTAGAAAGGAAATGTCACCTAAGAGAAGGTGACGTTGGATTGCCTCAGTAAAAGCTGCACAGTGAGAGCAAGGAATGAAGAGTGTCCCTGTCATACCATACAGAGGTTGTATTTTTCTTCCAGGGACCTGAGCCTCTAGGACCTTCTATAGACAAAGATGCCCCTTTGATGTTTCCCAGTGGTGACTCTTCCTTGGTTAAATTAATAAACCAAAATACTGTGCTGGAGATTGAGGGAATCAAATTATCCATCTGAAGCTTTAAAGTCGTGTGTGCAGAAGGACACAGTCGAGCTGCACGTGTTGCTGAAGTGTATTAACTTGGCTCTTATATGTACTGAAACTTATCAGGACTTACATCAGAACAAGTTCCTTTGTTTCTAGAGTGTCTTGTTTGAGTAGCAGCCGCTATTTCTTTCTTCATTTCTATACAAATCAGATTCTCTTGTGTCCACAGCTTGGATTTGGGCAGAAAGGAAAACATCCATTAATTAGTAGACTGAAGTGCTTGGTAGTTCAGAAGGCAGTCAGGCACAGATGAGTTGTTCAGTTACTGCTGTGGAAAGCTTTCAGACAACCGATGAACCAGCCACTGCTGAACCCTTTAGGGTCTCTTTTTGGCTTCACACGGCCCACAGATCAGTTTCAGCTCGGGATGCTGAGGTGCTTGGGCTGTAAACTGCAGTGGGACCTTCTGCCCTGAACCTGCTGGTGGGGGGAGTTCGTTATCGATAATATCAAATGCATTGGCTTTAGTTTGTGCCAAAGTTCATTACACTGCAAACTCTCATCCTCATACAGTTTCTGTATCAGTAGGGAACTACTGCTCTGCAACCCCCTTCCACGCTGATAAAGTCTGTGAGCTGGGTAAACCCTGTAGGTACTTGTTGGGTTAAAATTAGTTAAAAAAAAAAAAATCATACCTGTTAACTGGTGTTGCTTTCGTTTCAGGATTCAGCAAGCAGGACGTGAAGCCTGTGGTTTAGCTCTCTCTCTCTTCAGTGTACCGTCAGTAGGAGCAGCCTGTGTGTGTTTCCTGGAGCTGCTGGGTCTCGACAGCCTCAAGCTCAGGGTTGATATCAAAGTTGCCAACAGGATTTTCAGTTACAGAACCAGGAAAGAAGAATCTCAGCACAACCAGATAAGAGATTCTTTGGGTGAGGGTGCCTTGCCTTTGTTTTAGGATGGGGTACTGTGCATTTGCTGGGAAGGGAAGCAGAGGTGGATTGAAAGATGGTGCCTGACTTCTCAGGAATGCAGTGCAAGCATCCTGTCCTTTGAACAGACGACAGTCCTGCTCTCTTGTCCCTGCTTCTTACTGATTTTTGAAGGCACATTTTGAACCTGGTGTGACAGATAAGGCAGAAAGGCTGTAACATGGCACACAGCCAGAGCTGCAGGAGTATCTAACAGCCACTGCCAAACAGCTGCTTAAGGCTCAGTGTACACATGGTAAAGTTCAGCCTGGTGCTGTAATGATACAGCCCCAGGATTAATCAAAGGGACATTGCCAGATCTCTTTTCTCTTTCGTGTTTGGAAGCTGCTTCAGAGCTGCAGTGAAATCAGGTGCTCAAAGCTGCAAGGAAGTTAGAGTTATCCCAGGAGTAACTTCAGAAAGGTGAAATTCACAGTACAGATCTACAGGTGTCTTGGTGTCCCAACACAGGAACTTCTGCCCTGTATTTACCTTTGCCTGCTAATCCTAAAGCCATGTCTGGTGTTTAAACCTACAAGTGGAGCTTACCTTAACAGTTACGTGATCTGAAAGCTGAAGTTCTGTTTCAAACATCACGTAGCCACTTTGGGGCCAGACTTGACACAGTTATGGGAACATTTACAGTGATAGGATTTGCTCTGCTTCTTGACCCTGCTGCTTTTGAGCACATCACCCTCATCCCAAGCAGCAGAAGTGATGGTGTGTTCTCTCAAACAGTTGAAAAGTTAATACAAGTGGCTGATGGTGATAAAGCAGCAGCAGCAGAAGTTCTGATCTCCTTAGAGGAAGCCTTTTGGGATGCAGTTGAGCATCAAGGAATAAACAAGTGAGTAAAACATGATTTGAAGGGTTATGCTGGGAAGGTGAGACTGAGCACTGTTGCCATTTTTGTGTGTTCAGGTAATATTAAAGAGATTCCCTGAGTGGTTTGTTGCAGTGAAAATGAGCAACAGGATTGGAATTTAGATGGTAGTCTTGGTGTTTCAAAGCCTATGTTGTCAGGACAGGACAGTGCCCCTGCCTTGGAGGCTGGGAGCATCTGCAGGGTGGGCATGGAAGCTCCTGTAGTGGAGTGTGACCCAATCTGTGGTGAAATGAAACTGCTGGTAGTACCCTTTGGTACTCAGGATACATTTAGATCTCAGGCTAGCTGATGAGTTTACACGTTGTTAACACCTGGTATCAACAGCAGTTCGTTACAGCTGAAGCTCTTTAAATGCTATACAGGACATCCAGTGACTCCAGAAGGCAGTGGTCTCTGGTGATGCAGTTCTGTAAACTCCATGGTCTTGGGCTGAGCACATCTTACCTAAAGGAATGTGCCAAATCCAAGGATTGGCTGCAGTTCATCATCCAAGCCCAGCTGTACAGCCACCAGCCAGAGGAGGTGAGCTCTGTGTGTGTGTGTGTGTGGTTTTAAATGCAGAGAGAGTGTATCCAGAGTAGTGTTTGTCTGTGACCTTCAAAAGGAAAGAAACCCCAAAGGTTCTGTTGGTGAGAGAGTATCACATTGTGGAGACAACGCTCAAGACAAACGTGTAACTACCCCACAGCAACTGACTAGACACCTTCCCTGATGAGCCATCAGCAGCCTGAGAGATGTGCCATATGTAACAGGATGAACTCCAGTATGTCACTAGAATAATTCACACCTACAAAACGTTTAATTCCTGTCCAGATGTCAATGAATGTTCTTAAAACAATCTCCTCTGAAGAATGTTTCGTGTCTCTGGGTATCTTGTGCTTCTCCCACCTCGTCCTCCTTGGATCTCCCTCAGTAGAGATGCTTTTGGTTCTCTTTTCCTAGGTCATTTCTGTCCTTCAGGATTTCACTCCCATTTTACAAGATCACCTGATGCTGGCACTGGAGAAGTTGCCCCTTTTGAGCCCTGGAAGCAGTGCTGCCAGCGTCCTCCAGAGCCAACACACAGACAGTCTCTTCCAAATCCTTCTCCGGTGTCAGGGGAGCTCCAGCCCTTCACGGTTCCTTTTGGCTGAAGGGTGGAGAGAGCGTGCTCCCATTCTGAGTGTTCTAGCAGCGTGTTTCCAGGTGAGCACTGATGAAGTTTAATTAGTGAAGGCTGTGGATAATGATGGTAAATGGCAGATGTGGAGGTTTTGTTCTGGTGTTGTGGTAACTGTGAGCAGTGTGACACATTTCTCTAAGTGATCTGTAATGAAGTCATGTTTGGCTGTTACAAACCCCTCCTTTCTGCCCTCTGACAGGATGCAAACATCATTCATTGTCTCTGTGTCTGGATAATTACCACTGTGGATGACACTACCAGAGCTGAGGCAACAAACCATCTTCAGAGCTCAGCAGAGCATCACCAGTGGGATCTGCACGACCTGTCCCTTATCTGGAAGGTCTTGTTAAGGAAGCAAAAGAGCAAACCACTTCTACGGGGCTTCCAGCTCTTTTTAAAGGTAAGACAATGTCTTTTGAGTGGCATACCCGAACGTGTCTCAAATCACCTTAGAGAGGAGGCGGCCTATGGATTTCCCCCCTGGCTTGCTCTTTGTGGCCTTGGGCAAGCTGGGTGTGAGCCACTGAACATCCCAGTCAAGTGAAAACGTCTTGGGGGGGAAGTTCACCCAGCTCTGAAAGATTGGCAGATCGAGTATCCAAACTTACACACCAGTTTCCTGAGTCAGAACTTTGTTGTTCTGGTGCTGAGGGTGACCAGTTCCCCGTTTGTTGAGGTGGTTTTGGGAAGGTGATCACCTGTGCGTGTATTTCCCAGGACTGTCCTTTGCTGTGTGTGCTGGAGATGTACGAGCTGTGCATGAGCTGTAAGAAGTACAGCGAGGCCAGAACCAAGCTGGACAACTTCCAGGAAAGTCTCGCAGAAGTAAGTGAGTTTCTTCCCTCTGAATGTCATGGCGATTGCCACCAAAAGGCCAAAAAAAGCCCCAACCCAACACTCTCACACATCTCTGTCCACACAGCTGAGAAGGGAAGATGAGGCAGCAGCTTCAGCATTACCTGTGCAGTGGCTGGAATCACAAGCATTGTTTCTGCTTGAGTTGATGATGCAGCAGTGCAGGACAGAGTATGAACTGGGGAAGCTCTTGGAGCTGTTTGCTGCAGCAGACGACCTTCTGCTCCATGGTAAACACAACTCCCTCCGTCAGGTGACGATGCTGCTTTCATCTGAAGACCACACAAAGTGTTTTGGGAGTGACTGAAAGGGTTTGAAGCGTGCTGCTACTGTTCCCACTCGGTGTAAGGGTTTCCTCGTGGTGACCTGGGGCAGTGGGAAGGTCCCTGAGTGTGGGGCTGCCTGGGAGAGTGGAGATGTGCAGGAGCTTGAGTGGGAGCGCTCAGGTCTGCTGCAGGTGTATGTTAGCTATGAATTCAGAGCTTCTTTTCAGTCCCATGCCAGCTTTAGTGTGTGAAATCTGCTCCTGGGGCAGGGCTGCATGCTGAAATCAGTGTCGGCATTCGCTCAGTTTCCAGAGGCAGCTGCCTTGAGCTGTTTGTGTTCATCCAACCAGGCCCTTACGTGAAGAAGCTCTGGGCACTCAGCGAGATCCTGAAGGACTCCTCCATACCAATGAATCGTTCCATCCTGACCGGTTCCACCATGGAGACGTTTCAGAGCGAGTGCAGGTCCCTTCTGGAGCAGCTGCAGGGGCAGGGAATGTTCTCTCTGGCTCGGGAGGTGGCTGAGCTCGCTGAGCTGCCCGTGGATGGTGTCGTCACACAAGAGGTACGGTACAGCCAGACCGTGACCCTCACCCCCTGACGCTCCTGCTGCTGGCAGGGGTGACAGTTTCTCCTCAGCCTTCCTCAGACACAGCTTCTTCTTCACTTTTCCTTTTCTTTTAAATGCAATTACACCAGACAAGTCGGCTGTAAGTGCTGAGCTGAAAAGGACAGTGAAGCTTTCCTTAGTGCCCTGCTGTTTTGACTTGCCATGCAACCAGTTGTCTTTGCCAAGAAGGACAGATGACTCTGTGCCTATTGGGACAACCTCAGCTCATTTTCCCCCTGTGCTGCCCATCCAGTGTGGCTTTTCTTTTTTGGAGATACGGTTGTTTAAAACCTCTGTGACCTTTGGAGTTTTGTTTTGCAGGTTCTAAGAGAGCTGCATCATTTGAGAGCCACCGGGCAGTGGCACCAAAGCCAGACAAGAGCTGAATTCTGGAAGAAGTGTAACGACACCTTCCTGAGAAACTCCATCTCCAGCAGAGCTGCAGCACAGTTCTACTCTGAGCAGGCAAACACGGTGACGGAGTCTTCGGCTGACGAGGGGATGAGCAGCATCATGGAGAGACATCTGTTGCTCACCCTAGCTGGCCACTGGCTGGCCAAGGATGCCTCTGTGTCCCTGCAGGAGCTGGAGGCCATCGAGAAGCAGGTCTGGCTGTGTCGCATCGCACGGCCACGGGCAGCCGGGGCCGAGGGCTCAGGGGAGCCCACGTCTCCCTCCCGGGACGCAGCGAGCGGCGACCTCACCTTCGAGAACTTAGCTGAGGAGTTTTCATTTTCAAAGCTGCCTGCTCTGAACTCACCAGACTACTTAAAACTAGAGGCCCTTGCATCCAGAGGGGCTCAGCAGAGCTTGTCCGGCCCCGAGGAGGAGTCGCTGCGGTTGCTGCTCGGGGAGCTGCTGGACGAGGGTCGCGTGCACGAGGCTGCCCGTGTGTGCCACCACTTCCAATTCCACCACAGGGACGTCTCGCTGGTGCTGCACTGCAGAGCCTTGGCCTCAGGGGAGGCTGCTCCGGACAAACTGCATACAGACGTTCAGGCTCTGCTTGTGGCAGGAGAGGAGCCACCCAAGAGCAGCACAGCTCAGCCGAGCAGAGGCTCCAGCAGTAAGTGACAAACGGCTCCAGCTGCTTGACGAGCCTGTCGGGTTTGGCACTGTTGGGGTTCCACTGGGTTCTTCCTCTTCTGGTGTTAATTGCCCATAAAAGTTCTGCAGGAAATAAGTTCTTTGTGACAGTTGGGTTAGCTCCCCAGCCCTGGAGGGATCCCAGAGCCGTGGGGCTGAGGTGCTGAGGGCTGTGGGTCAGTGCTGGGCTGGGCAGGGCTGGGACTGCAGCAGCTTCAAGGGCTTTAACAGCCCAAATGATTCAATGATTCTGTGAAATGAAGCCTCAGCCATTAGCAGGACTGCAGAACTCTCTTGTGCTGAGGAATTTTGCATCTGAGACGATATTGTGGGTGTTTTGGCTTGTTTGCATTCTGTCATATTGTTTATACCCTGCATCTTAAAAACACCATCACCAAAAACCCCCAGGTACCAAGAGCTCGGCTTTCAAAGGCTGGGAAAGTATTCTGTGTCTGCTAGAGATCTCTGGAGCCTTCCTCTGAGCGTGAGGCTCCTTGGTGTTACCTACCTTTATGAGAAAGGGGTTGATGGTGTGTGTGTGTGTGTGTTTGCAGCATCAGGCTTAGAAGACTGGACACACATTGTGGCTCCATCTCCAGATGATCAAGTGGTTGCCAGCCTGAAGGTTCTCACAGATGAATGTGTCCATGGCAAAAACTACTGCAGACAGATCCTCTGCTTGTATGAACTTTCTAAGGTATGTGCCCAGTGACGTTATTGATGAAACGAGTTGTGTGCATCGAGCTGGGGATGTGGGAGCTTGAGCCATAGTTGTGGGGTGTAGCGTTGGTGTTTTTACAGCAGTGTGTGTGCTGCCAACGTCAGCCTCATCATCAGTCTCATCCCTTTCATCCTTAGTCTCAGCACAGGGGTTCTGGGATTTGCCTGCAGAGTTTTCGTGCCTCACACGTTGAGAGCGAGTGTGCTTCAGGCTTGAGCTGCTGAGGAGCAGTTGTGTGGCTGACGTCTTCCTTTTTATACCATCCATGTACTTCTCCCCTAAAGCTGGGTGTCCCTCCTGCTGAGTTAAGGGTTGATCCTTGTGTTCTATGGGGCACATTCTTCAACTGGTTTGTGAGCTGAGCTGTGGTGTGTCACAGCAGAGCATTTCCAGAGCCTCACCAGCTCCTCTCCCAAATGTACCAAGCATGAAAACTCGTCCACCTTTGTCACTGAGGGCTTGTGGCATGTAGAGAAGAGGAGGAGGAATGCCAAAGGTAAAACTTAGTCAGTGAAACACAACTCTCTGTTTGGGAGGAAATATTCCTGCCTGTCTTTGAGGTGTTTTAAGTGCTGGTTCAGGAAAGCAGAATCTCTGTCCACAGCAACAGCTCAGTTAGCTTCCAACACAAAGTGCTTGCACAGCACCGTGATCTGGAGAGCGTGAGTCCTGCAGGAGTGCCTGGGAAGGCAGCGTCACCTGAGAGCAGGATGGGTTGTGTAGATGGAGTTGGCAGCTTTGCTTCTCCAGCACTCCCTCCCCGCTTTGCATCAGCTCCTCAGTAAGGTGATGCACGGCAAGATCTGTCCTGGGCTGGAGTTTTAGGTATCTCCTAAGTGTCTGTGTGTTTCTTAGGAGCTGAACTGCCCCTACAGTGAAATGTCAGCCCTGGACCCCGAGAAGGTGCTCGGAGCCATCCTGTCATCGCCACGGGCAGAGCGGTGCCGCCGGGCCCAGGCCTTCATCAGCACACAGAGGCTGCAGCCCACGGCCGTGGCAGAGCTGCTGGCTGAGCAGATCCTGCACGAGCTGCTGACCTCTGCCCAGCACAGAGGTACTGACCAGCCTTGGCTTTGGGGCTTGGTGGCCTTGGTTTGGGAGCGCTGCTTCCGAAGCAGCCCTTGCACTGGAGATATCAGAGTGCCCCTTGCAGCCAGGTGCTTTTGGGCAGCTCCTGGGGCTTGCAAACCCTCTGTGAAGTGTTCAGTTGTGTTTGTGCCCAGGGTGGTGTTGCTCTAGTGGGAAAAACTGGTTTGTTTGGGCTTTTTCTCTGTTAGTGTAGTTAATCTCTCCTGAACAAGTGGCACATGTGGCATAACTCCTTCTCTCTCTCTCTGTGGGCACAGGGCAGAAGCAGGTTGTGAGCCCTGCAGCTGAGAGCCAGGAGTTCCTGCAGCTGGCCAAGCTGTGCCAGGACCACACCTTGGTTGGCATGAAGTTGCTGGATAGAATTTCCTCAGTGCCACGTGGGGAACTGTCCTGCAGTAAGTAAATGGCACCTGGTGTCACTCCTGTGTTAGGGAACGTGGAGGTGCTTGGGCTCACAGAGTGAGAGCTCCCAAGTGCTGCCGGCAGCATCTGGCCGTCATCTCTCATTGATGTTAAATGCATCTGGGTGTATGCACAGTGTGGTGCTCGAGTGTTGCATCACTTGATCACCAGACAAAATAAAGTGGAGGGTTTTTTTAGTGCCACCAGCTGGGAAATGCTGTCAGTGAGTTGCCTGAGCTCTGTGGTTCTGTGTCACACAAGGAGGATGTTGAGACTTTCTTCACGTTGATCACAATTAGAAGTTGCTTTCTCTGCCTGGTAAGCAATCTGGATCTTTTGTTGCTGAGGTCCATTTCATGCTCTGCAGCTTTGCCTGCCATGGAGAAGGGGGCACTGGGTGTATAAAGGTGCCTCAGTACCACTTTGCCAGCAGGAACCAGCAGTGGCAAACAGCTTGTTGAAAAGATTTATTGTGGGCAGCTGATCCCTGAGGGAAATGAGTGAGGGTCTGAGTTCAGTGGGAGCTGGATGGTGTTAGTGTGGGCAGAAGGTGCAAGTGCTGTTTTGTCCTGAGTGGTGAGGAGCACGTCCTTGGACAGCAGCAGAAGCATGGCTGGAGGTGGCATCAGAACCATTCCTTTAGCAACCAGCTGTAATGCTGGGAATGGAATTCCACCTGCCATGGAACCTTTCTGTCCCTGACTTGCCCTCTGTTTTGTCTGGTGAAGTGATGTGAGGGTGAGTGTCAGGATTCCCCGCCTCTGTCTGACTAAAACAAGGAAAAGGCTCCAAGGAAACAGTGTGGGGAGAGACCAAACTGTGCTGGCGGGCTCTGGCTCTCTTTGGGTGAAGTCCCTGCTGCAGAACCTTTGTCCAGGCAGAGGTGGAAGCGGTTTCTTTCCAAACATGCTGTAACAGTTTATGGCATTAGCTGTGTCTCTCTTTTTCTGGGCTGAACTCCTGGTGCTGAGGGTCAGGCCTGGGGCTCTGCTGAGCCTGTTCACAGCATCTGATCAGAGATCATCCTTCCACGGAGAATGGAACGTGCCAGGACGTGCTGGTTGAGCTCAGTTATGGAATTCGTGAATGGTTTTCTAACCCAGATGCAAAACCTGTGGCTTTCCTTTTGCAGAGGCAGAGCTGCCTGCTGGCAGCAGAGGGATTACTGTGCGTTTCTCAGTCAGCTTTCGGTGGAGGAGGCTGGAAGTTGTGTGTGTTTCAGAAAATGATCCAAAAAGCCCAGACTTCCCCCCAGATTGAGAAGCCAGGCTGAATGTGTGCTGTTAGAGAAACTGTCACCCCTTCATCCTGCACAGGACAGAACCACAACAGCTCAACTTCCCAACCCAGCTCTGCTGTTTGGAACTGGGAAGGTTGTGTGTCCTCTGCAGAGGCAGCAGCATCGCTCCTGGAGAGGGGCTTGGTCACCCCTCAGCTCATTCACTGCAGTCCCTGAGCTCTGCTGTTCTTCAGTTACAGAACTGCTGATTTTGGCCCATAACTGCTTCAGCTTGACTTGCCACATGGAAGGAATCACTCGAGTTCTCCAGGCAGCACGGCTCCTCACAGACGAGCACTTGGCACCCAATGAGGAGTACGGGCTCGTGGTGGGTGCTGGGGCTGCCCTGTGTCACTCCCAGGGGCTGGGAGGGCTCTGTGTGCCTGGCAGCAGAAGCTCTGGGGGGTGATGAGGGCTCTGTGTGCCTGGCAGCAGGAGCTCTGGNCCTGGGGGCGCGAGCCCGGGGGGGGGCGGGGGGTGGTGAGGGCGCTGGGGGCCTGGCGGCAGGAGCGCGGGGGGGATGCCGGGGGTGGGGGGGGCTCTGTGCCTGGCAACAGGAGCTCTGCTGGGTGCTGGGGTGATGAGGGCTCTGTGTGCGTGGCAGCAGGAGCTCTGGGGGGGGCTGAGGGGGGTGGGGGGGGAGGAGGGCGGGGGGGGGGCGGGGGGGGCCCTGGGGGGTGCTGGGGGGGATGAGGGCTCTGTGCCTGGCAACAGGAGCTCTGCTGGGGGCGGGGGTGATGAGGGCCCTGTGTGCCCGGCAGCAGGAGCTCTGGGGGGGGCTGAGGGGGGTGGGGGGGGGGAGGGGGGGCGGGGAGGGGGGGCTGAGGGGTGATGAGCTGTGCCCAGTGCAACGGTGTTATAGAATCACAGAATGGTTTGGGGTTAGAAGGGACCTTTAGAGATCATCCAGCCCAACCCGCTGCCAAAGCAGGTCCCACCTAGATCAGGTCACCACGTGTCCTGGCTGAAACCGTTCCCTGCGTGTTCTTGTGGTGTAAAATTGTGTCTTTTTTCCCCTGGGATTAAGAAAGATGGAGCAGGTTGTTCCCAAATGAAGGCTGTGTGGCTGTAAGGGAGCAGCTTGGCAGAGCTGCCAGGCTGCCTCAGCACTCAGCTCCCGCAGCCCTGGGCCCTGAGCACACTGACACGGGGTGTCTGCAGGTGAGGCTGCTCACGGGCATCGGCAGGTACAATGAGATGAGCTACATCTTTGACCTGCTGCACGAGAAGCATTACTTCGAGGTGCTCATGAGGAAGAAGTTGGACCCGGTAGGTGGAGGGGGGGGAAAACCCTCAGAGAACTCTGTGGCTATACCAGGGTGGTTACACAGCAAGGTGGAAGGAGCTTGGGGTCTGAGTTGCTGCAGTGTGGGAAGTGTGAGTCGGGTTTCACAGGGATCAATTAATTCTGGGCTTATTCTGGTTTTAGTGTAACCAGTTCAGTGCTCCAAGAGCAGTGCTGAGGCTTTAGAGCTTGGGAATGTCACTGACAGTTTCCAGGTCCTGCTTTGGTTTTTTTTTTACTTCCAGTTAAAGTGTTGTGGGTGGTTTTTAGTCATGAATGTTTTTAAGCTGTCTTGTAACACAAATAAGCCCTGGGCAGAGGTCAGGTCTGACAGGGGTGGGTGGGTGGGTAAATGCAGAGGTGCTGGGTTTCCTTCCCTGCCCAAGTCTCGTCACAACACAGCCCCTGTGCTTCGAGCTAGTGCAGGGAAAACCTCAGAGGGGAAACGATTGCTGTGGGGAGAATTGTACCAGGGAGATGTGCTGGTGGGGGCTGAAGTGTGAAGTAAGAAATGAGCTCTTCCAACGTGGCTGTGCCGCCGTGCCCCGGCACAGAGCGGGACGCTGAAGACGGCGCTGCTGGATTACATCAAGCGCCGCCGGCCCGGGGACAGCGAGAAGCACAACATGATCGCCCTCTGCTTCAGCATGTGCAGGGAGATCGGAGAGAACCACGAGGCTGCTGCCTGCACACAGCTGAAGCTCATCGAGTCCCAGCCCTGGGGTGAGTGGCAGCCGCCAGACCCCACGGCAGTGGGTCAAGGAGGAAGGGGTGAGGGGTGGGGGGTGATGTGTGTGTTGGGGCTGTGAGGCCACCCTGCAGCACTGATGTTGTCCTGGTCACGGCCATGAAACTCCCCTCTCAGGACAGAGGGGCCCGTGGGTCAGGCAGGGGCTGTTCCTGGACTGCTGCAGTTTGGTGTTTGTCCAGGAGCTGAGATTTTTGGCTCTTACTGTAACGTTACATCCCTGTGGTGCCACAGGTGGGACGGGCCCGTGCAGGGTTCCCTCGCTGCAGGGGGACGTGACAGTGGGTTTTGCATGGAGTGTAAAGTGCTGTGGGGAGAAATGGGTTGGCATCTGCACTGGGTGAGTGCTGCAGAGCTGGGAGATGCTGGAGAGCACACAGGGATCTCCCTGTGGAGCCACAGCCACTGCCAGAACAGCTACTGCAACAAAACCCATGCCAAGGGACTTCCTGAGCGTGCCTGGTGATAGTGCTCGTGTCCACCACAAACGGGTGAGCTGGGCTCCTTCTCAGCTCTTCAGTCACTTGAGCAGCTTCCAGCAAGAGTTTCAGTCCATGAACTGAACAGGCACCACGGTCTCTCTGCAGGTTTTTTAATGCAAAATACTGTCCTAGTGTTGGTTGCCTCTGAAGCACCATCAGGGACAGACTTGGGCCCAGGAGCTGTTCTTGTAACTTACTTTGTCACCTGTATCGATAAGGGGTGATGGGTTGGTTTCCTTGTTTCAGAGGAGTCTCTTCATGACGTTGCAAACTTAAAGAAGCTGCTGATGAAAGCTCTGACTCTCTTCATTGATGCAGCAGAAAGTTACTCCAAGGTAAAGTGAGATGGAATTGTGTGACTGCTGAACAGGGCTGGGCGACGTCAGGAGTGGACAAAGGCAGCTGCTGTGGGGAGGGCGTGCAGGATCCTGCCCCAGCAGAGGAAAGAGCACAGGAGGTGGCTGCTGGCAGCAGGGCTGAGTCCCCACTGCAGCCCCACGGGGTAAAGCTGCTGTGTGTGGGGAGAGGAGCTTCAGGTAGCACTAATGGAATACGATCAGTGATGAAACTGCAGCCATGTGACAGGGGAAATCCTGGACAGCTCTGAGGCCAGTGTTGCTCTTGGGAAGTTTTGCTTTGCTCTGGCTCGTACTTGCCTTTGGTCTCTCACCCAGGACTCGTGTGTGCGCCAGTCCCTGCGCTGCCGCGCGCTCACCAAGCTCATCACGCTCCAGCTGCATTTCCTCAGCACGGGGCAGAGCACCATGCTCATCAACCTCAGCAGGCACAGCCTCATGGACTCCATCCTGGCCTTGCCCAGGTTCTACCAGGTGAGCTGGCCCAAGGGGCTGTGAGGCCACCCTGCAGCCCCTCTGCTGGCCCAGGGGGCTGTGAGGCCACCCTGCAGCCCCTCTGCTGGCCCAGGGGGCTGTGAGGCCACCCTGCAGCCCCTCTGCTGGCCCAGGGGGCTGTGAGGCCACCCTGCAGCCCCTCTGCTGGCCCAGGGGGCTGTGAGGCCACCCTGCAGCCCCTCTGCTGGCCCACGGCTCGTGCTGCAGCCCTGAACTCTCAGCTCCATGGGCATCCATCACTTTGGAAATCAGAAAGAAAAGGATTCCTTAAAGAGAACAAATGACCCAGCCCAAAGCCTTGTTTAGGGGGTTAACTGGCAGCACGTTGTTACCTTTGTGTTGCTCTGCAGTGCAGCTGAGCTCCAGAACAGCAGCAAGAGCCGGGCCAGAGTAATGCTCCAGCACCCCGAGACCAGGAAGGCTCCCCAAGCTGTGGGTGAGCAGCATCTGGTGCTGCTCTGACCCCAGGGCTGTTCTCTCCCCAGGCAGCCATCGTGGCCGAGGCCTATGAGTTCGTCCCAGACTGGGCTGAGGTTCTGCACCAACAAGTGATCACCAAGGGGGACTTCACTTACTTGGAAGAGTTCAAACAGCAGAGAGCCCTGAGGCCCAGCATGTTTGAGGAGATTGCAAAGAAGTAAGTAGCTCTGTGGCCAAACTGGAACCTTCTTTTGCTTTCCATGGGCTGTTTCAGAGGAGCTGCTGCCTGGGTGACAGCGCTCAGCTGCGACCTGCTGAAACCTTCCAGGTGAGAGGGGAGTACAGGGGGACCTGAGATCAGGGTCTGGTTGCTTCAGCACGTTGTGGACACAGGGCTGGATCTGCCAGTCTTGTTGAGCAGGACAAACAGGTGCCTTAGGGCTGCGCTGGTTTAAAGTGGCTCAGAGCATGGTAAGGAACCAAGAGAATCAAACGTAGCTGTTGAGCACAACCTTAAATGTTCCTTCAGAGCGAGTCTTACCATTGTGAAGCCTTTCTGTGTCAGTCACATGTACCATTGCTTTCAGAGTTAAACAGCACCCACCTACTGACGCTGCTCTGAAGAACCTGAAGAGGCTGCTGGCCTACTGTGATGACACCTACACCTACTACAGGCTGGCTTATGACAACAAGTTCTACGACGTGGTGAACACGCTGCTGAAGGACCCCCAGACCAGCTGCTACCTGCAGGATGTGCTGTCCAGCTAGAGCCCTGCTCAGGGAGCCTCCTGCACGCCGAGGCTGGGGCCCTGAGGCACTTCCCTCCCTCACCCGCTGCCATCAGGGGCTGCTGCTGGGGCCAGCTGTTGCTGCTGAAAATGCTGAGGCTGTGTTAACCTCAGCTTGTGGTTTTTGTACAATAAATCTTACCCTTTACAAACTCCCTGCCTAAGCAGCAACCAGCCTGGCACAGCTGATGCTGAACCAGAGCTGCAGGAGCCTGGGGGCTTGGGGGCTGAGACAGAGGGAGCCATCACCCAGCCCTGGGGCCATGACCAGGCACAACTCCTGAGCTCCTGGGGCAGGGACACACCAGGTAAGCCCTGCTTTGGTTCCTGTCTCCTCAGACTGGGTTCTAGTCTTGCAGCCCTCTGCCCAGCACAAGCTTGTGTAAGATGCTGCAAGAAGTGGTTCCAGGGCAGCTGCAGTGAAGTCCTCAACAGTGATTTTTATTAAATTAGTTGCTTTATAAAACATTGCAGATGTCATAATTGTTAACATAACAATTTGCCCAACTGTAGTAACTGTGGCAGTTTGCTAAGCAAGTTTTGGGTTTGTTTTTGTTTTTAAATGAAAGGAAAAATGGCCAAGTTGTGAAAGACCCACCTTCCCCCAGCCTGGGCCCCAGAGCCAGGCCTGGCCCTTTGCACTTCAACCAGGCAAGTGACTTGGGAAGGAACAGCCAACCCTTACAGCTGCGTTAGTAGAAATCCAGGTGAATTCCAGGTGAGACTAAACTTCCCCCTCCAGACCCAAGTTGTTTTTCCCACACCAGCCCCTCCTCCCTTCCCCCCTCTGCTGCACAGCTCAAGCTCTAACACACGCCAAGCACCCGCAGCTCTAAGCACACCCCCACGGCCTTACTGCAAACTGCTGCTGGTCACCAGAAGGTCCCTCCAGGAGGTACAGTTTGAGGCCATGTCACTGAACTGTGCTGGGAATAATACTCTGCTGTGTGGAAGTGCCTTTCCCACGGAGGGGCTGCTGCTGTGAGGCCGAAGAGCAGCAGCTGCCCTCCCCACCCCTCTGGCTTTTCCCTGCGCTGCACGGAGCTGCCTGGGCTGGGCAGCCCAGGCCCTGCCCCCAGCACACAGACACTGCAATTGTGATTGTAGCATTTGGCAGAATTTAAAGGAAGAAAAGTTGTGCTACATGTTTAAGGGATTATGGGCAACAGAAAGATGACAGAAGGGGAGATAAATGTCACATGAAGTCTTCAAAGTCTTGTACGTACTCTCCGTCGTAGCCGCCGTAGTCAGCCAGGTCATCTTTCATCGTGGCCTTCAAACCACCTCCAGGCACCACACCTTTTTTCTTCTTTTTGGCTTTATTCTGCTTAAATAGAAAGAGCATGCTTGCTTTGAAACCACAGTAACTTGCTGTTACTCTCAGCAGAGCCCTGCTGCAGCCAGTGCAGCTGTCACCCCCCCTGCACAGTCCCAGCACAGCCATGGCTGAGCACACAGGTACGAGTCAGAGCAGGGCACCGAGGCTCTGCCTGTGCTCTCTCCACTCAGGTGACTCCCCTGGGGAAGGGGAGCTGATGCCAAACCAGTCCCAAAGGTTTTTGTTTCGTCTGCTGCTGCTGCCTGTCCCCACCTGTGCCCTCTCCCGTCACCAGGCAGCGATGCTGCTGCCACAACACACACGGGCCTTACCTTTTCTTGTTTTTGTTTTTCACTGCATAGTACTGTCAGAGTATTTGTGATCTTTTTCAAATCATCAACTTCCACTACATCAGGGAGGGGGAAAAAAAAAAGACAAATCCCTCATCAGTACTGTTGTTGGAAGGCAGTGACATAACCCTGCCCCAACAGAAACAAGCAAACCAGTAACACACAGGCGCAGTGAACTGCATCAGCTCTGGATTAACAACAACTGGAGCACTGAATTCATAATGAATGATGAACAGTAAATGGTCTGAGAGATTGCAAACCCTTCACTTCAGGAGCTCTGGACCCATCAGGAGTGGGATCCTGGCTCAGTCAGCACACGGTCACCCGAGCAGCAGCTCCCTGCGCAGGGCAGAGGCACCGGCTGCCTGCTCCTCCCTCTCTCCGTGTGGATTCCACAACGGTTCCTTTTGCAGTGCCACAGTTACACGAACTCCATTTGTAACAGTTTCCTTCCAAACGAACCACTCAAGTTCTCTGGCTCAGAGGCTTTTTACTGTTACTGCAGAAATGGCTCGAACAGGCACACATCAGCACAACGATGCACCCGTTTACAGTGACTGTAACTGCCAGCAGACCCAGCTCCTGTGGCAGCACCCCAGCTGCAACAAAGCTGTTGGGAATGCAACCAGGTACTAGTGAGTGAAAGGAATTACTGCTCTGTTTAGTGCCAACCACACGGCTCAGCCTGGATTTAACCTGTACTGTAAGCTCCAGCCCAGAAGGCCTTTTTGCTGCACTTACATGAAATACATACGTCTCGCACTAAGGCTTCCAGGAAGCTGGCATAGTGTAGGGACTTCTCATACTGGGTGATTTTCTCTTTTAGTAGCTTGCCAAATTCCGTGAAGTCATCTTTAGAAGAGGGATTCATGGCATCTATTCCACAAGTGTTATTTACACCTGCAGGGAAGGGCAGAGGCGTTAGACATTAGCTGTGGTCCCTGAGAGGTGACACCAGAGGACACGGTGCCCATCTCCCACCGAGGCAGAGGTTTGCTCACCCCCAGACTCCGGCCATACACCAGCCAAGAGCCCGAGCCACAGGCCTCTGTGGAGAGTTTGCTGCAAAGCTGAGCAGTGTGACCCAGCTGTTCCTGGTCCCTGGAGCAGTGGGTGCTTCAGGAAGCCCCTTTCCCCTTGAACCAGTAGGTCCTGTCTTGAGCTCCTCAGTGCAAAGCCGAGTTGGCTCTTTGTGCCTGTACCCAGTGCCCCCAGCACCGAGGCACTGAGCGCTCTCAGAACACAGGCAGAGCAGAATTTCCCCTGAGTAATAAGCTGTGTCACTCACTATAATGCAGGAGACGCTTTCATGTGTGAAGAATGCTGCTATGAATCACTATCTCTGCTGGTTCTGTCCAAGCACAAAACCAGATGAGCTGCTCTAGGTCTACTTCATCTCACCATGAAACCAGCTCACTCCACAAACCTGCAGCTTTCTCAGCATTGACCTTACTGCACAGAGAGCCTGAGGCAAAGCAGGGCCACAGCTGTGCCACCCTCGTGTCATAAAGTACCTCCCAACATTAAAAGACAGCACCTTCTTCTTTTATTTTCCCTTCTGCACACTCCTCTTTTTGCCAGAAGTACCAGTAAGCTGGAAAATTTAGTCAGGCATCTTATTCCTGCAACGTCCCACCACGTGCTAAGGAAAAGCCCCTTCTGCTCTCAGGCTGGTTTGTGGTTCCTCCAGTTAGTCCCTGGCACCAGGCCTGGCTGCTGGGACATTGCATTTCAGCCTCTCTATCCCCAGTCTCACAGCCCACACGTGCTCCCCAGCTTGTGCTGCTGCAGCAACACCGACACAGCCCTTACCAAATGTTTCTTTCGCTAACTCAAGGTCTGACTCCTCTTGTAGCTTCTTTAGCCGGAGTTTGTCTGCTAACTGTTCTTCTGGGGTAAGTTCTTTGTGTTCCTCTGGTGCCTCTAACTGCATTGAAAAACACACACAGGGAGAGCATGAGGTTCCTTGCCCCTGAGCAGAGGGAGGACACGAAGCCGTGGTGTTGCCGGTGCCACTCTGCCTGGAGTCCAACCCTGGCACCCACCCCTGCAGAGGGTGACGATGGCACGTGCTCCGTGAATTGTCCATTTTACAAGAAGGGGGGAGAAACACCTTTGTTCTAAGTTTCACAGCTGCGTGTCTTACCACGTGGTGCACACAGAGGGGAAAAGAGATAAGCATTGTTTCAAGACACGGTTAAATGACAGAGACATTCAAGTGAACATCCCCCAGCTGTTACTAAGCACAAGACTTCGGTTTATCAGAGCAGGCCAGACCTTTACAGGTCTTTTTCAACCTCAGAAAAAAAAACCCCGTCGTCAAACTTGCCATCTAAACGTTACGAGACCCAGAAGAAATCAGGAGTTACCCTTTTTTTAAGCTCCTCTTGCTTTTTCTTCTGTAGCTTTTCTTTTTCTTTTATTTTTTCTGCTATTTTCTTCTTTTCTGAAACTTTTGGCTCTGTAAAACATTGAACAACACAAGCTCTCCAGAGGGCTGCTGAGCTTTCATTCAGCAACTACAGAAACACTAATCAAAGAGAAAACCCCCAGAGCTCAGTCGCTGGAATCTGAACGTGCAGAGCTGAGACACTTTGTCAAGGCCAAACCCACCCCTTCAGTGGTTCTGAATCCTTCAGATCCACTCGAGACAAGCCAGTCTCTGTCCTCACGCTGCACACACAGCCGCGTGATGCCTTTGAAACCTTACCTTGTTTTATCTCTGTCTCCTTTACTTCCTCCTCTTCCTCCTCATCATCCCAGTTATCCTACAAAATAAGTGTTAATGAAGATCCTTTCACAGACTCTGCTTGTTTAGGTAACAGCACAAAGAACAGCAGCTCCCACAGAACCTCTGGCAGCGCTCACAGATCCTTTCACCTCCTGTGCAGGAGTGAGGAAGAGGGGGGAAGCCGCAGAGCTGCACAAGGGCACGGCTCCCAAGGTGTTTCAGGAGAGGTTCTTACCATGAAAAAGGCAGCTTTTGCTCAAAGCAGCAGAAAGCTCATGGCAGTAGAGGTACAAAAAGCAAGATCACAAACAGCCCAACCAACACCCAGAGGAAAACAGGAGTTTGGCAGCATTTCTTGTGTTACACATTCCAAGATCCTGGAATGTCCCTGGATGCACATGTTGTAGTCCAGGCTCGATGGACACAGACTGCTCAGCTGAAAGCATTTGACACCAGAGCTCAAAGCCACCACCACCCAGAGACCCCCTTCCTCCCCTACTCCTTGAAGCAGCAGGAAGCTGGCAGAGGAGAATGCAGGACACGCATCTGCAGGAAGGACTACAACTTCTAACAGACAGCAGACCATGTTTTTAACTAGTCTTTGACCGATGATGACTGCTTTTTTATAAGCAAAACAGCTATCAAAAGCCTCTTCCCACAAAATCACTTCAATAGCAGTCTGTGGCTTCAGACTCTCGAGCAGCTGTGGTGTTTGCAGGACCTCTCTGCCTCCCCTTTTCACCTTCAGCACACTCAGGATTCTTGGCAGCCCTCAGCTGCCACCCTGCACCCCTCACATCACCCTGCACCCCTCACCATGTACCCTCAGCCAGTGCTCTGCACCCTTCCTCCTTCACCAGCCCCCAGCCCCTGCTCCTCATGGCCACTGTACCCAGGCAGCTGCTCCACAGCTCCAAACGCTACACACGGTTCAACAGACACCAAGGGAGCATCATTCCCACAGAACTGACCCGTGGTGGCAGGTGCTGGCCTCAGCAGCAGTCATTCTGCAGTCTGTGGCTAAGGGTTAAGGGAATACATCTCCCTGTGCTAATGCCACAGCCAGTTCTGGTGGATGGCCCCTGCACGGACATCAGTGCTCTCCACTCACCTGCAGTTACGTGCTGGGCACCACACACAGCACACACCACGACCTAAAGCCAAGAAATCTGACAGGGATCTAATCCGAGTCCCCTGTTTCAACTCAACTTGCACCTGACAAGCCTTAAGGTTACACAAAACCCACCCAAACTGTCAGTACATCACTCCAAGTAAGCTCAAACACCTCACCTCCTGCCCTCGGTGCCCCCCATCCCACAACAGCAGCACACTGGGCCCAGCAGCTACCTGTTAATTTCTAAGGGTTGGCAAAAAAAACCCAGACACTGGCAGAAGAACTCAGTATTTCACTGCAACATGCTGATCCAAGCCAGGGAGACACTGAGTACATCTACCAGCTCACTCGAGTTAATTGGCACTTGTAAGGGACGCAGCTTCCCTTCCACATTCCAAGAAGCTGACTTGAATTTGGAGCAGCATTACTTTAGCTCATATCTAATTAAGAGTTTGCTACACCCACTTCTTAAATAGCTCTTTTCATTACTGCTGTATATAGCTTGCTGCCTCATCCCTTGCCCTGTCCTTCACAGAGTTTAAGATGAAGCACTTGGGAGTGCAGCCCCGAGCTGTGCTCGTGGCAGGGCCGCTCGCTGCAGCCGTCCAGGCTGAGGGACACGGGGCTCCCAGCCACGCTCACTCTGAGAGGTTTGTGCTCCTCAACAGCAAGAGAACGCGATTCATACACTGGGCAGGCTTTGGGGTTTTTCTGCTGGGGGTGGGGGGGGACCATCCAAACATGCATCTGTTTATTCCTGTGCTTTATAAACTTCAGTGAACTCTCTTGGAAGAAAAGAAAGTTCAGTGCTGTATCTTTGACCTGAGTAATTCAAAGAGGAGATGTTTGTTTCAAAATCCTTCCACTAAAGCGGCTTAAAACTTTGAAGTATTTTCACAACACTCATTTACACACACTTATCTACAACAAGGCTGTTGAAAACACCTTCCATTTCATGTAAATAAACCCCTGGTGAGAGCAGCTCATGATTTCACGTGCTCCTTCACATGTACCTCAAACACAGGGCGACACATCACTCCTGCCCAAACCCGGGAGGCAGGAGTGGGAAGGGACAGGTACTGCAGCGCTGGGCCCCCAGCACATCCCCACAGGCTGATAAGGAGCACAGCTCCTGGCTGGGGCTTTGCTGAGCACACAATTGCCCAAGAGTAAATAGACAAGAATTCCTTGGCAGGAGGCCCATCTTCTGGGAAACTTGTGTTCGGGTAACACCAGGCAGGAGTTTGGTTACTGATGAAAGGGTAATTTTAAACCTGGGGAAGGGAAAGTTTCCCCCCTTCACCGTTAACTTCATCACTAAAAACACCTTCCAGAACAAACTACTGCAGCTGAATACAGAAAACACGTCCCAAACTGTTTCATGTCAGCCCTAACACAAAGTAATCATCAGAAACCACCGTGTGTTTCTGGTTTACACTGGGTCATTTTCCTTCTGCAGGTACTCCCTGGGGTGGGCCCCTGAAACAATGAATCTAGAGCTGAAGCACCCAGCTCTGCTCTGTCACCTTCAGGGAGAACATGTCCAAGGAAAACAACCCCTTCATCTGCTGGACCAGTCCTACTCTCCAGGTGCAGCTCCAGTACTAAAGCCATAACCCCTCAGAAAGCTCAGCAGCCACATTCTTACTGCACGTGGGAAAACTTTGTTCTTTATTAACCCAGCCCCTGACAGCAGGAGGGTGTGAGAGAATCACACTTGAGAGGCCAGTTCTCTTGGGCACTTCCCATTGTAGCAGAAGGAGGGGAGCATCTCCCTTGTGATCAAAGGCTGAGGGAGCTGGGGCTCTGCTGAAGCTTGGAGGAGACTGAGGGGTGACCTCACAAATGTTTACAAACACATCAAGGGTGGGTGTGAGGAGGCTGGAGCCAGGCTGTGCTCAGGGATGGCCAATGACAGGACAAGGGACAACGGGGACAAGCTGCAACAGAAGAGGTTCCAAAGAAACACAAGGAAGAATTTCTTCCCTGTTGAGGTGAGGGAGTACTGGCAGGGGCTGCCCAGATGGGCTGTGGAGGCTCCTTCTCTGGAGACATCCCACCCCAGCTGGATGAGTCCCTGTGTGCCCTGCTCTAGGTGCTGCTGCTCTGGCAGGGGGGTTGCACTGGATGAGCTTTCCAGCTCCCTTCCAGCCCTTGGGATTGTGTGATTAGTGTGTGTATCCACACACAGATGTCAATTATAGATCTATGCACATAGTTACATGCTGACCACACTCTTCACAAACGGCTGTAGCTGCTGTTTAAGGACACCTTTACTCATCCTGCCTGCTGTAATGTGACACTTCTGATAAGTGCAGGGTGTGGGGAGTTACTGAATTGAAGGAGGAACATGGACAGCTTGTAACTCTCAAAAAAAAACCCCTTAAAACGTGAAGGAATATGAACTACTTTCTTCACAGTAGTTACAAAAACAATCTCACCCTAAGCACCAAGGACAACTGTGCTGGTGTTTGTCAGAGATTCTGGCAACACAGGCAGCAGCCTCCGTAACAAACCCAGCACACAGCGCTGCTCCCCTTCAGAGCTTCACACCCGTGGCCATACTCCAGCAAGCAGCTCACCTCCTTCAGGCTGTCTAGTAAAACATCTCAGCAGCTGGATTTGAAACAGAAAGGTCTGTTTTGGCTGACCTATTTCCACTCCTTAGATTCATCAAGCACATTCCCTGTACATTCACTGTCATCACTTTGCCCACTGTCGGTAGGAACGTGGAGCACATGCAGGTTTCTGTGGCACCCACCACTCAGTCTCCCTGGGAGGCTGGAACCAAGTGGGAAACAACAAGCTTTCGGAGCAGGTCTGATCCCCCAGCATCAGAGAACATGCAGGCAGTTAAACACCCATTCCATGCAGACATCACACTTTGAAACATGGTAAAACTCCATTTTAAACAACACCTGAAATAAATGATCTGGGCACTACCAAATCTGCCCCAGCACAGCGCAGGCTGCTGTACATTCCAGTTGTGGGGATGGGAGGTGTGGAGAAGTTGGAAAAGGGAGTGAAAAAGACAGGCTGCTATGAGACACAAGTGTCTGGTCAGGAGCAGAAACTCGACTGCAGCATTGCTCTTACTAAAGCAAATCCAAATGTCTCAGCCAGCACATCACACTCAAAACTGTCAATCTGAAAGGCTTACAGAAAGCAAGGGGAAGCCAGCCAGTCACAGGAAAGCACCCAGAAGCCTGGCAAGCAGCTGTGAGTCTGATCCCCAGAGGACAGGAGATGCCATCCCCTGTGCCTCTGTGCTCGCTGGCATCCCTTGGGATGTTCCCCTTTTGCTCCTCTTGCAGCATCCCATCCCTTCCCAACCCCACCAGCCATGCATAAAGGTCTGTTCCACAGCAGGCTGCCAACAGCCGCTGAATTCAGCCCTGTTAACAGCCTCTGTCATTCCAGCTCTGCTAATAACCCTCCTGTTTGGCCTTCACACACACATCCAGCAAAAACAGCGCGGTAATCAGATAGGCTGAACAGCAGGGGAAGTGCTTTCAGGCTCGAAAAGCCTCTGCCTGCCTGTCTTTTTCTGCCCTGGAAGACCCAAGGCACGAGGCTGGGGGCAGAAAGGCTTTCCCTGCGCGGGGATTAAGTGGCTCTGGGGGGGGGGTGGGGGGGGTGGAGTGAGCCAGACTCGTTTTCCACTTGGCATTTTGACTTGTCATCTGCAACCTCCCGCTGCCCTTCCAGGGGCGCCGACACCCGAGAAGCCGCTTCCACACGGGCCAGAGCCGCGGGCAGACACGTTCCCCTTCCACTCCATCCTCCTGAGCGCGTGAATCCGCTCGTGCTGATGACACGGGAGGGTTTTTCCGCACCCCCACCCCCACCCCCACGCGGCACCAAACGGCAGCGGCCCACGGCGGGCCCCACCGACCCCAGGGAGGATGGAGGGACCCTCAAAGCCAAGCCCCGCACCCCCCCCCCCCTTCCCGAGCCCGGCCGGGCCCCAGCAGGCGTCACCTTCCCGTCATCCTCCCCATCCTCGCCGGNCTCCTCATCCTCGCCGGCCCAGCGATCCCCGGCCACTCCCGGCACCAGCCTCTTGGCCGCCGGTTCCACCACCTCGAAGCTGTCAGCGTCTGCGGGAAAGGGGGAGAGAGAGTGGGGGGGGGGGGGTGAAGAGGGTTGAGAGGGAGGAGGGAGAGGGGATAAAGGGGGGAAGGGAAAGGGGAAAGGGCGCCTCACCCCAGGAATCCGCCGCCTCCGCCGCCATCTTGGCCCCGCCGACACCCGGCCCTCGGCCTCCCGGCGTGCCCCGCGCGGCGCTGCCGCAGCTCCGCCGCCCGCCCCGCGCGGCCGCCATGACAGGGGCGGGGAAAAGGCGGGAACACGAGTCCCCTCACACGGCTGCTCGCCCAGCGCGGCCGCCATGACAGGGGCGGGGAAAAGGCGGGAACGCGGGTGCCCTCACGCAGCGTCCGCCCAGCGCGGCCGCCATGACAGGGGCGGGGAAAAGGCGGGAACACGGGTCCCCTCACACCACTCCTCATGGCGTCGGCTCCTCCGGCCTCGTCCCCTTAGCTTGCGGGGGAAGCGATACGGGGCAGCCGCAGCTGTGTGCTTCGAGCGCTTCCCACGCAGTAGGGGTCGGGTGTGATGGTGGTGGTGGAGATGGAGGTTGGGTTGGTGTGAGGGAATGGAGATGGGGGAGTGGTGAGAGGCAGCTGGGAAGTGTTGTGGTGTTAAAACAGAGGGAGAGAGCAGTGGTGGTTGTAGGCGTTGGTGTGCTCATAAGGGCTGCTGCTTCAAATCATATCTCAAATCCTACCTCAAACTGTACTTCAAATCATACCTCAAATTGTACCTCAAATTGTACCTCAAATCATACCTCAAATCATATCTCAAACTGTACTTCAAATCATACCTCAAATTGTACCTCAAATCATATCTCAAATTGTACCTAAAATCATATATCAAACTGTACTTCAAATCATACCTCAAATTGTACCTCAAATCATACCTCAAATCATATCTCAAACTGTACTTCAAATCATACCTCAAATCATACTTAAAATCATGCTTCAAGTCACACTTCAAATCATACCTCAAATCGTACTTCATACCTCAAATCATACTTCACATCATACACCATGTCGTACCTCAAATCGTACTTAAAATCATACTCCAAGTCATACCTCAAATCATACCTCAGGTCATACTTCAAATCATACCTGAAACCATACTTCAAATTACAACCTCAAATTGTACCTCAAATCATACTTCATACTTCAAATCATACCTCAAGTCAGACTTCACATCATACCTCAAATCCTACTTGAAACCATACTTCACATCATACCTCAGATCATACTTGAAATCATACTTCAAATGCTACCTCAAATCAGACTTCAAGCCATACTTCAAATCAGACTTGAAATCACAGGTGAGGCTGAAGCCGTGAGGGGCATTTCACACCCACGTCATCCACAGCCACTCAGGACAAGGAAGCCCGTTATTCTCAGACACTCTTGTCACACCACAGAGAGCCTGGGGAGTCATCCCCAAACCCAAAAACGATCCTAAAGGTCGTTTCTAACCTAAATGAATCTCTAGTTCCCCAATAAAGACAGGACCTGGGGCAGCCTGGGCTGATCCCTCACACCCTCCAGGCATGGCAGAGCTTTAGCTGAAATAGACACCACAAAAACACTCCCAAGCCTCAAATAGGGTGAACTGTGCCTGCTGACACTTCAGAGACCGGCCCCCACTCTGTTCTTTGCACTCTGGCCCTGCACACAGCTTAGTCTGCAGCAGTACAAGTCAGAAGCTCTGTTCTTGAGAATCACAGAAGGGTGGGGGTTAGAAGGGACCTTTAGAGATGATCCAGTCCAACACCCTGACAAAGCAGGTCCCAACCTAGATCAGGTCACACAGGAACGTGTCCATGTAGACATGTAAGAAATGGACAGAATGTAGAGATAAAGAGACACATACACAAAATAAAGGGGGAAATAGCTTTGCTTAAAAAAGAAAATCCTAGGAGGGAATTCATCTAGGAGCTGCCTTCACATCTGGTCTGAATTTAGCTCCTGGTCTTTGCTGCCATGTCTCCTTTTTCCTTAGGGAAGAAGAAGTGAGAGACACACTCTTCTGAAGATGCTTTACCCATTAGAAATAGCAACACACGGTTCAAACAGAGCAAAAGGCAAAGGCCAGGAAAACACTCCCCCTGCTGACCACTACATTCCCTCAGCTGCCTGGGAGTCTTCCTTTCCTTTCTTAAAACTTCAGCAGTTCTGAGGAGCTTTTCAGTCAGCCCAGAAGGATGTATTGAGCCTTTGGATCACAACAGATAAGTATTATTCCCATTGTGTAGATGAGGACATTAGACATAAAGGAAGGAAACCCTGCTCAGCCCAGCTCCCAGTCAGAGAACTACAACCTGCTGGGAAACCAGACAGTTGTCATGTTGGAGAAGTCCAAAGATTTCTGATTAGGTGGAGAAAACTAACAAATCCGGGGAGAAACTAATGAAAGAGAAGGAGCCTGGTGGTCTTTCACAACTGAAAGCCACTGGAATATGTCACACACTGAAAACCAGACTCAGAGCAGGAGCACTGAAACGAATCTGCTTTAACAATAGCTCTACACAAACCACAGCTGGTTTTTGCTCCATTTGGCCTCCAGTATGCTCAGTTTGTCACACACACACACACACTCACACACACACACACACACACACACACACACACTCTGCTGCTTCTCCTGCCATTCTGAAGGCTGAGAACTGACACGAGATGAAGGATGATACCAGCTAAAGTCAGGAAAACAGCAGCCAGAGCATAAATATTCAATAGCAATCTTTATGGCTGTGTGTACTGGCTGTGACTGCAGAAGGAGCATGGGATTGAGTTCTCTTCCAGTTTCATTGTACAAGACCCTGCCGGGCACACAGTGCCACAGCAGCAGGGCACACAGTGTCATCTGCTTCCACAAACAAGTTGATTCAACTTGTTTCAGTTAAACACTACAGGGTACTATCTGCAATGTGATGCTGGGAGGAAGCTGGCACTGGGAGGAAGGAACAAGGGTTATAATTACTCAGTGGAGTGATGGTGTTTTCTCTCTGGACAGCTCTCCTCACCCAACAGGCCAGCTCTGCTGTTAAGGGAGTTTCAGACCATGGGCCTACATGACAGGCTGATGACATTTCCACCATCCCCACCTTCCTCATCCTCTCTTTCCTGGTCCTTCCCCATCAGGGCTCGCTGCGTTCCCAGCTGTGCCCATCCCACCGGTGCTGCCACCTCTGCTCCTGCAGCACAGGCTCCCACCCCTCCCCATCTCTGATCAGCACTGCCCTGCTCTGCCTCCTCTGGCCTTCATACCACTTGAGCTTTGGGAGGTTTTTAATCAGGCCTTGGAACATTCAGGCTTTCTGATACATTTCCAAAGTAACGGATCAAAGGCTGGGAGGAGGCCAACGCCAGGGTGAACGCTGCTCTGGCCACAGGGCCACTCGAGGGAAACCAAAGACTGAACGTGTAATGCCAAAACCAGTCTGAAAGACACAGTCCTGCTGTCAGAACCAAGACTGCTCAAACCTACACCAGAGCACAGATGGACACGTCAAATTGACAGAGTCACGGCGATGGAGCAATGACCTCAAATGAAACCACCGAGAGCTCTGGAAACAGGATGGTGTGTGTTCTGAAGGTGCATCAAGCTCCGAGTAAACGATACAGCTACACGGTCAGCTGCTGCAGGTGCACAAGCTCTGCATTCGAGACTCGAGTGATGCACGTAGCTGAGGCTCCCCCAGTCCCCAGGGTCACAGTTCCATCCAGAGTCCTGTCAGAGAGAGGATTCAGCTCACCCTCGAGAGCACCTGATGGGCCAGAGCTCACGCCTCCTGCAAACACCGCTGGTGCCAGAAGTGTCTGACGGCTTTGGGAAACTCACACGTGGGAAAGGAAGACTCATTCTGCAGAGGGAGCTCAGAGTGATAAATACCAGACTTGCAGCACATGAAAATATGAATATTTAATATGTTTACTAAGCAGTCTCTGTCAGTTTCGTTGTGCATCTACGGAGAACTAAACCCCTCCATTTACATTTTCATTTCCCTCACTGGATCTGATCATCACAACACAGATACAGCTGTAAAGTGCAATGTATGCTTTGGTTTCCTTAACTAAAGAAAGCACTTGGAGAATGGTTTCAGCCACAGGCGGGACCCGGGTGTGTCGGGACTTGGCTGGAACAGATGCTCGTCCCACAAACCGCTTCCCAGGCACCGTCCCATTGGGGCACACACACCAGGGGATGGATGTTAAAGCACTTCTGTGGGCTCAGTGACTCACTCGGAGGAATTTGGGAGAATTCCACATTAAACAAACAAGGTTTCGCCCTCAGAGTCATTCGAAAGCTCAAACTTCCATTTACATTTGAACCAACACCACCGAGAAAGAGCTGGCAAAGCCCGTAGCAATTCAAACACCAGCTGGCCACCTCCAAAATCCATCAACACCTCCAGAGCCAGCTCCCCCACAGCAGCCCAGGGAGCAGGGGGGCGGGTGCAGGGCTCGCACGGCCGCGCAGAAGCATGTGTAAAGGTAACGTTCTGTACATTTTATTTCAATAAAGACATAAGACAAACAGCGTAAAGATGCCCAGATGCCCTAAAGATAAATACATTTAAAAGATTCTCATTAAAACGAATCTGTAGTATTTCTTTCCTGCAAGCAAAATACCTTTCTTTAAATACAATAAAAAAAAACCCAAAACAACCCAAAACCCCACACATCCGAATTGGGAATTGCAAACGGTTCCAACTCGTCCCGTCCCGTCGGTGTTTTCTGCAGAAAACCTGCCATGATGTGGCGTTGGTGTGTTTCATGAATAAGGAGGCTCCACAAAACAGGCTTTGCTCTACATGCTAGTTTTTTCTTAAACAGCTCAGTGACACAGTGTGCTAGCTACATACACAACAGATAGGTATAGTAAGAAAACACTCAACCTGATGAAAAGTTAAAATCTTCATTAATACACTGGAAAAAAGTCGACATAACTCATGCCTCTGAAAATCAAAGATACAAAAATTAAATGTCTTCCTAGAAAGATTTTCCTTATTTTAAGGACTCATTTGAAAATGAAGCTGCATGTAATTTGTACAATAAAATTGTACAAGTAAACAGGTAATATACATAAAAAATTAACTGACATACTTCTCAATTATCAGTTGTCCACCTTTAATTTCCAATACTGTACTTTCTGAACAAGCATACAAAATATCAAACTTCTCTTTAGAAAAAGTGCCGTCCTGTGACATCTTTTACACAAAACCAGGCTGAGCCCGTGGCCGTGGCGATGCAGTCGAGAGGCAAAGCGTCCTAACGTCTACAAAGTACAACCTTCCATAAAAACCCTCCTCAAAAGGAGATTACACCCCGTTATAAAAATATCAGCCTCCCGCCGCGCCCGCCTGAGAGGCCCGAGGCCCAGAGGCCGCTTCCACGCCGCGCCGGGAGCCGACGGCACCGCGCACGACGCCCCGCGGCACCCAGCCGCCGCGCGGGATGCTCCAAGCCTCGGAGCAAACGGGAGGCGGCGGGAATGGAATGGCACCAAACCTGCGAGCGACCCGAGCCAGCGTCGCGCCGTGGGGGCCTGCGCCTGGCAGCGCGGGGTGAGGTATTCCGCGTCCGGCAGGTGTGGGTGCCGCTGCCAGCCGCCGGCCGTCCGGAGCGCACGCTCGTGTGCCGCCACAACGGTGTCAAACATCCTGAACGATGGCCGTGCCCAGGCTCTTCTCATCCAGCCAGTCTCTGTGATTTCTTTTTTTAAAAGGTTTCAACTACAGTAGAGTATTACAGAAAGAAAATATAAATGCGGGGGTCGGTCGTCGCTTCGTTTCCGTCCTAAATGAAACTTACATGGGCTAAAACTAGAGAGTATTTTTAAACAAATACGCGGGATGCAGGCAGAGGGAGCGGGAGAACGGCCGCAGCGCCGCCATCAGAAACTAACCAGCTCTGGCTCTTTCCGGGAAAGCTACGAAGCGCCTCAACTAAAAGGAATGCATAATGAGATCCTAACCTAACATGGGGCAAGGTGTAAAAAGGTTATAAACCTTAACAGGAAAAATAAAAACGACTCTTACTGGCCATTCCTGTTGAAACGAGAATCCGAAAAGTAACAGAACAGTGGCTACAAGCCCACTTAGAGCACCGAACAGAGAGAAAAGAAGAGTCCGTTTTCAATCTCTGTTGTATCATAAAATCCTGTGTTTCTACAGGTCAAACTGCTGGTGGCAGAAACAGAATTTCTTTATAAACTGCAGATGTCCTGTACATTAAAAAAAAAAAAAAAATCTCCTTGGAGTCGCACTAGTTCTAAAGACTCTTCTGTTCTAGCCTACCTACTGCGTGGTACTGCCTCGCGCCGAGTGTGTCCAATCTCCCACACGCAAAGTCTCTTCCTGTAACCCTTGATTATTGTTGGGCACCAAAGATAAGAAAAGCAAGACGGGGTACAAAAATGCAAAATTTCAACAGTAATGGCAATGTTTTGTTTTCAGTCCAAAAGGGTCCTGCATTTTCTCCCCCTTCAGCAGCCAGGCAGCCGGCTTTAATCGGGGGGTAGCAAGTCATGCAAGCGAAATCTGTCTCTGATGTGAGGTCGGACATCTTCGTTCTGTGAGGGGGGGGAAGAGAAGAAAAGGTGGAGGTTTTAGGAGAACAGACACATCTCTCACACTCAGACTTTAACAGGACCAAGTGTCCTAACGCTGGTGCCGCAACGCAACCAGAGACAAGCCGCGAGAGGCTCAGGACGCGACTGCGTGACGTTTGTGATGATTCAGGAGCGGTTTGCTTGCGTTTGAAGGAGGAAGCACACATCACAGCCAGCCACAGGCACTATTCCATCCACGTGCCCCCAGAGTCTCCATTTCCTTACAGGGGATGTCACAAGACCTACGGTCCTTGATTAAAAGCACAGTTAGAAACAACGACCGTCTGTCTTCTGCTGTGTGACCAGCCCTTGGAAACACCACCTAGAGAATCCTTCTCAGGGACAGACACACAGACGGGACTCGTAGCAGCCTCAATCTCAGGGACTCAAAACCCCCCCAACCTTAAGGTAAGTGAAAAGACCTGAAGGAGCTAACTGCCCTCTGTGTGGGGCGGCTGGGGAAGAGCCACGTGAGGAGAGCACTTACCAGCTCTACAAGTTTCTCCAGAAATGGAATCAATTTTAGCAGTTCGTTGTCGTTTTTATCCATGAACCAGCTTTCTATAGGAATCCCATTGGAAAGCTACAGGAAACAGCAACAACAGATCTACATCACACGACTTGTACTGCACCTGCCTAAACCTATGCCCTTGTAAAACAGCATTTGGGGCAAAAATGGTTCCAAGCTGGAGTTCATTAATATGTATTTCTCCTCCGTGGTTTGCACTAAAATTCACTTCCAAAGTGTCTCCTCCCTTCACATACAGCACTACAAATATTGCCTCATCAAAGCTGAACCAGAGCTAGCTCTGAAAGTTCTGCTCAGCGCCAGGACGCAGAGCCAATGCTGTGCTGGAACACGTGTGGGCTCTGCCTGGGGGCTGGCAAATGGGGCGAAGGCAAACGGGTCTTTGGCTTTTTGCTTCTGTAATGTAGGTGAGACTCTGGAGCTCACACTCTGCCCTTCTTTATCTGTCCAGCAGGACTGGCTGGAGTGGTCACACGCCACACTGAGGGAAGATCTAGATTATAAAGCTTTGTGGTGCTTTGGCACAAGCCGTGTTCACGGTGATGTGTCATCTCAAGCAGGGGTTTGTTCCGGGTCATTTCACTAGCATTAAAAACCAAACCCCCAGGTGGAGTCCAAGCACCAGACCTTGCACGCTGGTGGTCTCTTTAAAAAGCTGAATGGGAAGGACAAGTGACTGGTTCTACAGTCTGTCGCTGAGCTTGCACTTGCCCAGCTCTTCACACAAGCCAGCAGCCCCAGGGACTTGTCACCGACACACAAGCTTAAGCACAGCACTTGCAGGGGAAGTTGCTCCCCGAGCTGTGTCTGACCCTTACCTGGTAAGCAAAGGCTTGCGGTGAATTGTCAATGATGATGGTTTTGGAAAGGTCTCTACCAAGAATGTTCAGATCCTTGATGTAGTTTCCTTGCACACAAACACAATGCTCACGGAAGAGTCGATGCCTGTGGCCAGATCAAACACCAATTAAGGAGACCAGTGACAGCAGCTGCTTGGCACAGGGGAGAAGTGAACCCTGCCACCCCACCCCAGTGCTTTTCTTTTCTGATCCACTAGTAAAGAACTGCTCCCTTGTCTTCCATTCCCTTTTGAGCTTTCTGCCAACAACATCCCCAGCGAAGGTAATTCTGTATTAACCCAGGCAACAGCTCGACTCACGTTAACAAACATCAGGCAACGCCAGGGCCTGGGCTTGCTGAGCATTTTTGCCAATGGACTGACAAAAGGGCCCAAGACACTGAGATGATTTTGCACGGCCCCACAACCAGAGGCTAGCTGTGCATGGGAGCCCGTTTATCTGGCGTGTTGCTCTGATTGTGCTGCAGCTGTTCCAGCACGCTGCCTCCTGCACCGCTGCATGCCAGAACACAGCATCTGGGGAAGTGCTTCCCTTTCCATGGCACCTCTGCTGGCAATTAACCTATTTCAGTTAGCAGAGCCTGACAAAAGCCTCGAGGCCAAAACATTCCGTCAACTTCTTCCTTTGCAATTAGTCTGCTCCCTTTTAATTTATTACAGAAGAAATGGATGGAGAGACTACAGGGACTCAGATTAAAAAACCAGCAGGAGCACAACTCACACTTCGTGGGATGTCATTTTAGAATGGATTGTAAACCAGACAGGCTGGGAAGCTCCCACAGTTGTGTTACAGGGCAGCTCCTTCAGGGCTGCTTATGCTTTTCAATGAAGTGTTTGGAAGCTGTTCATAGTGTGCTCAATTTCATAACGGGGTTGAGTTCCCACTGTTGCCAGGGAGGAAAACAAGCTGCTGCCTGGGCAGAGAATGAATTTATCTATAGAGCCTGAGTCACAGGTGTGGAGTGCCTGACAGGCCCAGCTTTGGGCTCAGGTCACAGCTCGTTGTGCCTCCGTGTCAGCGGCACATGAATCACGGCTAAACCCATCCTGGGCATCAACCTTTCTGCAGATCCCTGGAACACTGTCTGTTCCATTGTCTTTTCCTGTTCCTAATGCAGTTCAAGCACCGTCCTGATTGAGATGTATTTGGCTCCCAGAGGAAGGTTTGAGCCCTGGGCACACACAGCTGCACTGGCTTTCTGTGAGGCTCTTGGCCACCCGTCCCGTTTGGCTGTGCCCCTCGGCCAGGCTCAGACACCCCACGGACTGCAAGTACTGACACTCCAGCTTTGTTTGCCCCTTCAAAATGCAGTAACAGGTCACTAGGATCCTGCTGTACCTGCCACAGGCTGTCACAGGACTGCTTCTGGATGAAAACTAGGGAACAGTCTCATCTTTATGCTCTTAACGAAAACGAGATGTGATCTCCCTTAAAACTACCAAGTGAGAACAAGGGCTGAGCCTCCTGTCTCGGTCCAAAGGCTCAGTTTTATCATGTATGTAAAGAACATGGAGTTTCACTGGAGAATATCTGAGAGTAATCTAGCACTCTGAACGTTTTCTTTATTCCTCACATGCATTCCAAAGCAGCTACACCACCTTTTGATCCCCAAGGGGTCACTGTGTGTGTGCAAGCCCAACGTGCCACAGAGGGTGAGCGGGGTTGGCGGTGGAACGCTGCCTGGGTTTGTCTTACCACCAGAGCCAGAGCTCAACCCCTTCATTGCCTTTTTGTTCACACTCTTAGATCGGACCAAACCCACAATGAGTTCAGTGAGGCACACTGCAGTAACCAACACATCATCATCTTTCTCTTCACCACATTTGCTGGGAAACAGTTTGCTCATACCAGCTACGTTCACAGAGTTCTGTCTTTACCTGACCAGCTGCTTTTTGGGGTCTAATATGTTCAGTAACTTGTCTGCATACACCTTCTTAGAAGCAGTAAACAGAATGATCTGTGGAGTAAAGGGGGAAAAGTGGTTATTTTACATAGAAATACACAAATACCATTAAAAAAGCCAAATTCCAAGGCGGCATCTGGTTGGTTTTACCTCATAAATCTGAGACATCCGTTCCAGGAACTCTCGGAAGAACGGCCTTAACCGGACATACACCTGCGGCACAGACGGGCTCGGTTAAACACTCAGAGCACTCCGGCTCCCACCCGCACTGCCCAAGCAGCAGCTTGCAAAGATTGGCTCAAAAAAGAGCATCAGGAACGAAGCAAACACCCAATATTAACTTCCTACAGGATAATGGCTCAGTTGGAACGACACGGAACGAGCTGCAGCTCAGGCAGCGATGGATGGAGGAGTCAGAGGACAAAGACTGGCTCAAATAGGTCACTGGAATGTCTGATGGCATTTAGAACAATTCCAACCAACACACAGAAGTTGGTCAGTCTCTAAAGAACAAACAAAGCCAGTTGCTTTGACTAAATATTTTGCATTGGTTGTCACCAGCTGGGCAAGCATCAGTTCAATTACTGGACAATGTGTGTGGCAGCACCTGAGCTAAATCACCTCAATAACCTCCTTCCACCGAGACTTACACAGTGACTATGGGGGTGTCAGAAGGGATTTAAAAGCCAAGGCTCCAGCTGCTTCCAAATTCCCATGAATCTGGATGCCACCAGCACAAGAACTGCACACACACATAAGTGATTCCCTGTAAAACGCTGCGGATGTGTGAGAAGAGACACCAAGTTAGGAGATTTGACTGGAAATACAAGAGAGAGGCTCAAAGGGAGGCACCTGCTGGAATCTGAAGTTTCAGGGCAGATGTGAGGGCACGTGCCAGGCACTGCTCTGTTCCCATGGCCCAACATTCCAGTTCAGAACTGAATGATGGCCCGGTGGGGTGTTTGGCACAGGCTCACGTTTGCTGTATTCGTCAGACTTCATGTGAGAAAGATCAGCTGTTCAGTAGGAAAATGGGCACTGAACTAAGGGCTACTCTTTGTTAGAAATTAATTAGTAGATAATTGTCTAATATTTCTGGCAAAAGAATGTGTTACACACTGTGACACTCATGGAAAACATCGTCAGAAACATCTCTCCTGCATGTAGCATTGCTTTCAGTGGGTCCTATTATGCAATACTTTATATATAGTAACTTGATGACTTCTACTTTGGTCAGAATGCTTAGTGCCTGCTTCTCTGCTGCCAGCTGAAATGACTTTCAAAACGAAATCCGGAGATGTGAAATTGATACAGGCCCATACCAGAGGTGATGGGCAAATTGATAAGCAAAGGAGATGCCTTGTGAGAGCTGATAAACAGCTGGTCACTGGCTAAAAAAGCTGTGAAGGGTATGAAATACCAACAAAGTCATCCTCAGCTTTCATCCCAGGAGGAGTTCACCTGTCTTTTTGCACATTACACCCCAGTTAAAGGTGAAGTTGACTGTATCCTTAAAACGTTTGTCTTGCTTATCACCTGTTACCTAGAGTAAGAGGTGAATGTTTTGTCAGTATCTGATGTAAAAGCAGCCAAACAGAACACAGAGATCAGGAGAGTGTGCTTGAAGACAGTGGGGGACTTTCTCAAGCCTGCAAGAAGCTGTTGCCCCTTGGCAAAGCCAGTCTACAACAGCCTGGGTCAGTGCTGCACCTTTGGCAGTTGCTGCAAGGGTTCCTCCTTCCCAGGCTGGCTCCTCTGTGGTACGTCCAAGGAACACACACAACCAGCAACAACCTACACCTGGCACCCTCCACAAGACAACCACAAATCACTCCAAGTACCCAGCAGCCTCTCTGGGAGGGAAGAGGTAGAACCTGCACTGACGAGTGTACAGTAAGACTAAGGACTGAGACAGGAGCCAGTTAGTGTGGGGTGCTGGAGGTGTCCTCCAGACTGGAGGCAGCACCCAGCCCAGGCGGATTCGCTTGCCCTGCCAGGGAAGGAAGCCAGCAGCCCGTGAGCAGCTGTGCCTGGGGAAGGCCCGTGGCTGAGCCTGCAGTGCTCTGCCTCTGCCTGCTGGCAGGAGAGTGGCTGCTGCTGGGACACTTGTGCTCTGCACTGACTGCTCACAACTGGGACCAGGGACCGACAGCACTCCCCAGCATCTCCCACAGAGGACAACGCACTGTGCGCATCCAACACCTGCACTTTATAACCCAGGCACTTGTTCCATGCCAGAGTTACTTATCTCTCTTCAGGCAAGGTAACAACCACACTCAGCAGGAATTCATACGTGAAAACAAACAGATGTGTGTGTTTCCATGTGTGCTGATTACCTGGTAAATGACATCTTGAAAAAGAACTGGAAAAGTGAGTGCAGCATCTTCTAATTCATTTAGACTACAGTGCACTAATGTTTCATCCTAGTGAGAAAACAGAAGGTGGTTACAAAGAAAGACAAGGCAGTGAAAAGAAAGAATGCTGAAAGCAGAAGTCATTGTCTGTATTGTTATGTCTATTTTAAGCTTTATTTAGTGTGGAAACTTATTTGTGTGCAAGTGCTGTCAAGGTTGCAGAACAATTCCTAGAATGCATTCTGCATCCAGTTATTGTTGCATCAAAACAATTACACGGAATTGCATGTTAGGGGCATAAATACCAGAAGGTATTTTCATTTTGTAGGTTGTCCTGTGACTGAGCTCGAATCTGCATCTGCCAGTCTGATCTGAACGATCTCTCCGTTCACACAACCACAGAGCACACACCAGCCCGTCTTGTGCATGGTACAATGACATTCCTGATGCCACTAACGGGGTCTGAAACCACCTTCAAAACAGAGAGACTGGGAGAAATTACTACAAACACGCCTTTTGCATGAAGGTGTTTGAAAGTGGATTTGTGTACTCTGTGAGTGTTCTAGAGAGTCAAAAGATTCACTCTTGACCGATCCTGACGCAAGACACACGAAGCTGAACTTTCCTCTTTATTGCATCTCACTTTTTGCCACGCTGGGTGTAGGGAAGTGTTATGGGGACAGGTAACTCCTTGTTTGAGGTGATAAAAAAATTGTGATGCCTTTAAATTAAAAGAACAGGATCTTAAGTATCCAACAGACCCAGCCAACACTCTGCTCTGCCCACTAGTATTTTGGTTTTCATACAACTAAACACGCTGAAGCTTGTGTAAGGAATCCAGCAAGGCCTTTGTCTTTAAAGCAAACATTTCCAACTTCAGCAACAAACACACTGAAAGAAGTGCCACGTCCCCCCTGCCTTTGGTGTGTGTTTATAAAGGTATTTACCAAGTCTAGAACTAATGAGAATTCTGGTGTGCTTCTGGTTTTCAGGGGAAGAGCTGGCTTCCTGTTGAGTTGTTCTTCTGTTAGTGGTGGAACGTGTTTGATGAAATAATATCTGAAAAGAACAGAGATTTTGCTGTAGAAACACACATGTGTTATTTAGCTGGTAAAGTTGGAGCCCAACTTCACATTTCAAACATTTCAGGCCGTGCAAGAAAAGTATCCTTAAAATGAGAAAACAAAGCCCCCAGATCAAGCCCCTCCCAACATACACTCACTTTTTAGGGATTCACTATAATAACATAGAACATGCTCCAATTTCAATAAAAGTGTCTTAATCCAACACCCCAGATGATGCACAGTCAGTATTTGCAGGACTTACGGATCAAAGACTTCCCAGTCCTCTTCGTAGGTGGCTTCTGCGTGGGCTGACGAGTAGCCACTGTCTGGAGATACTGGTGCTAAAATTCAATCAAAATCACCAAAACAAAAAATAAAACAAAAAAAAAAAAAACAACCACAAGAACTGGTCTTATTAGTGCAGTTTGAAAAAGTGACAATTTGCACTTGACACACGAGCACCTCAAACAACAGAGGGGAAACTCATCAACAGGTCAGAGCAGAGGGCCAGGATGGGACCTGCGGGTCACACACCAGCCCTTCTGCCCTCTGCAGGTTAAATGTACTGCCTTGAAAGCAGCCCTCAAAAACCTCAGCACCACTAACTACCAAGGTTTTGAGGGTCTAAGGAGGATTTAGGTAAGTGTTCAGAAGCTGATGCCACCCACAATGAGAAGTTGAATCTTATGGATACATTTTCTATCAAAAAAGATGTACGAGGTGTCTATTGAAGAGAACATGGAAAATTAATGCAGGGTCTGTATGTTCCTCATTAATGCAGGATCTGTGTGTTCCTCTATAGTGTAGGACCTGTATGTTCCTCATTAGTGTAGGATCTGTGTGTTCCTCTATAGTGTAGGATCTGTATGTTCCTCATTAGTGTAGGATCTGTGTGTTCCTCTATAGTGTAGGATCTGTGTGTTCCTCAGTAATGCAGGATCTGTGTGTTCCTCATTAGTGTAGGACCTGTGTGTTCCTCATTAGTGTAGGATCTGTGTGTTCCTCAGCAATGCAGGATCTGTATGTTTCCCATTACTGTAGGATCTGTATGTTTCTCAGGACACCACATTGTTCTAACATACCAAATTGCTGCAAATCCCTCTTTGGTGCTCAGCAAGTCTGGGTGTGCATTTTCAGTGGGGGTGGGAAGGGTTCAGTATCAACAAAAGCACCTCTCTTCTGGCATCCTTGCTTTCTTTGGTGGGGACGTTATGGGTTCAGCTGACTGGGGAATAGATGAGACTTGCCAAAACTGTGTTTTTGGTGCACAAAACACATTTGTGTATCAAATCTAAAAATCAATATTAATACTGTTTGCGTGCCCTAAGCAAACGTGGAAGATGAATTGCCAGAACATGCAGGGGCTGGGATGCCAGGCACACATTTCTTACCTGTGAGTGGTGGCAGGTCGCGGTCGTTTGTTTCCTCCACTTCTAAGCCATTGTTGACGGCAGATCTGACCTGCACTGCTTGGCTGGTGTAAGCTGCTCCATTGGTTGACGTTGCAGTACTTGTAGTAATCTCATCTACCTGTTCCATATCAAGCTGTTTGACTATTTCTTCAGCTTCAACAGCTTGTCCGGGCGAGTCTGATCCTGACGTCCCTGCAGTAAGATTTCAGTACGCTCAGAGTCACTAGTGATGGGCTGAGTTACCCACCACAACATCAACCCTCGTTCTTAACCACACACACAAAACGTGTCAGAGCAGTTGAAGATTTGATTCACGTCACAGAACCAGAACAAAGACCACGACAAAAGCCTTTATCCTTGGGACAAGCAACTTGGTATCCTTTTTTTTTCCCCCCTTTTTAAGTGAAAGGTACATCACCAGCTACTTACACCTGTGGAAAAAGTGTTCCAATGCATTGTTGTGGTTTGAACCCCACCATGCAACCCTCCCTGACTCCTCCCCACCTCAGCAGGATGGTGTCTGGCAGCAGTAACATTTGGTCTACAGGACGGAACCAAGAGCGTGTTGCTGCTCCAAACAGGCTGTTCTTAATAAAACCCTGTCATTCTCAGCTTAGACACTGTTGGCTTTTAAAACCACACTCACCATTCTTATTTGCTGGTGAAAAAAAATTGAAAACAGGAGAAAATATGGTTCCCAGTAAGGTGGTTCGTGGGGGACTGCCAGTGGTAGGGTTGTCTTCTAACTTTCCATTTTGCTTGACGTGTTGGTTTGTCATTTCGTAACTTGCAGCTTCTGTAAAACACAAGCCATGAAGTGTATCTCCACACCACGCTGCTGTTTCTCACAGTCACATCCTCTCTTGCTCACGGTTCAACTTGGTCAACAAAATATTAGCCTAAGTATTTCATTTAAAAGCAAAGGAAAAGGAAAGAGCCAGAGATTTGGTACCAACACCCTGACGAAAAGTCCCTTGTCAACACCACCTTCAGTTTAACGCTTCAAACTAGAAAGAACTCTGCACTTCACCAGATCCAGTCTATAGTTTATTGCTCTCCACTTACACACAGACACTGATCTATGCACAAATGCAATTACAGGGTGACATAACCCTCAGTTGTTCTCACAGGAGGCAAAGGATACAGAATTAAATACATCTCCATGTTACAAGACATAACACGTGGCAGTGAAGGATTTCTATAAATGTGCAGAAATGGTAAAGCACAGCCCAGAACTAAAAGCTGCCATCCCAAGGCTGAGAGCCAAGGTCTGAGACTGAAATACAAGAGGAGTTATTTACTTCACGGCAGCAGGTCTCCGAGACGTCTGTCCATATGGAAGGAAGCAAATGTATGTTGTGCACGTGAGCTGAGAACCCTTTTGTCAGCTGAGCCTGATGGAGCTGCACAAGTACTTCACGCTTCCCATCCTTTCTATATAAAACCTGGGGTGGCAGCTGCAGTCAGTGCCTTCACTAACAGGGAGTGTTTTAACTAGGAGCATCGTTGCACAGTGACACGGGCTCCATGTGCTCTGTGTGAGTATCTCAGAGCACAATTCAAGTCAGTAGTTTCTCTTCCATCTTTGAGCACTGTCTGTGTGCATCACACTAACTGGGTGCACATCCATCGTCTCCACAGAGGGCAAAACTCTTAATTAACAGCAGCAAATACTGGAAATGGGGTTCTCTTAAAGCAACATTGTACTGACACCTGACAACAACCCAACAGGTCATTGTCTCACCTTGCCACCTTTCCATCACCGATGTCATTCATTTGCAGCTTTGCCCTCTGCTTAGCTACCAATTTTGCAGGCCTTGTTGAACTATAAAGTCTTTGAGACCTCTGCCTTGCTGACAAACTTGGCAGAAACCAGACAGTGGATTCCCAAGGCACTGGGGGAATGGAGCATGCAGGAACACTGACTGGCAGCACAGTCCTGTGGAGTTTTGCTGCCCTGGGAAAAGAAATCTGAAGCCCATTTAAAAACTGAATTAGACTTGGAACCACAGCTGATACTTTACATGTCCCTGACCATGGCATCAGGTCATTATTGGAGATATTAAAAAAGAAACAATTGTCACACTGATGATTGAACACTGGAACAGGGTTGTGGGATTTCCATCCTTACACATATTCAAAGCTGGACTGGAAACGGCTCTGAGCAGCCTGATCCAACTCCAGGGCCAGTCCTCACCTCCAGCTGGACAAACACTGCAGTGAGGGGAGCAGGGTGACTGGCACAGACGACCTTTAGAGGTCCTTTCTGATCTGAATTTTTGTATGGCTCTAGAAACCTGTCTGTGTCTGACAAGTGCCTCCAGTATCTAAGGACACCTGGTTACTTCCACAAAGGCCATGAGCTAGGGAGTCCTATTTCTCTTCTGTGAGACAACAGGAGAAGATCTAAACCAAGTTATTCTCATTGACTTTTAAGAGTAATCATTCTTTTTTTCCAAGTTCAATTAGTTCCAAACTAGCAGGGCATGATCACACGTGGACACTGGCCTTACAGAGCCACAATGGATGTGTCTGAGAAGCGACCCAGCTGCTGCTCACAGTCACAGAAACCTTCTTTTGCTGCCATTAGCTCAGTCTTGCTCTCACTGAAGTCAATCACAGAACCCTGACGACCCCCCACCACCACTGAGGACAGGTCCTACACTAACAGCTGTGAGAGTCCTGAATCCTCCTTCAGCTGCAGCAGCACAGGCTGAGGACAGGTACAAACCTCCATTCATCTGACTTTTCCGCCGTACTCTTGAGATCTGTTTGTTGGGCTTCTCTCCTGTCTGAGGTGTGGATGTGATCAGGTTGTTATCTATATCCCGCTCGATCCTACTTCTTTTTGCAGGATTTTCTCTTTCTTCCTTAAAACAGAAAAGGGGGAAAGAAAAAACAAACATACTGAATAGTGTCTCTTTTCTCCAGAGAACACGACCAGTTGGCTATTAGGGGAAGTGTCACCAAAGCCCATCTCCTGCCCCACTTTCAGGTGCAGAACACACAACAGCCACCTGTCCAGCTGCAGTCTTCAACCCTCAGTTTAAACTGACACAACTCAAGGTAAACAGCAAACCATCGGGAAAGAAAACTGCTGGCAACTTCTGCAGCAGGAGCACTGTCTGTGAGCATTCCTTCACTGGAGAGGTATATATACACACACTGTCTGTGAGCATTCCTTCACTGGAGAGGTATATATACACACACACTGTCTGTGAGCATTCCTTCACTGGAGAGGTATATATACACACACACTGTCTGTGAGCATTCCTTCACTGGAGAGATATATATATACACACACTGTCTGTGAGCATTCCTTCACTGGAGAGGTATATATACACACACACTGTCTGTGAGCATTCCTTCACTGGAGAGGTATATATACACACACACTGTCTGTGAGCATTCCTTCACTGGACAGCCAATGTATAGGCACTCGGGTGCTATGGAGTTCAGGCAATGTAGAGATAAGGCAAGTAAAATGATCCGAGACTTGATTTCTCTGCCTGTTAAACACACAGGAGGTACAATATCCAACATGAAACCCTCCACCAAGTGGCTTGCTAGGCTGTACACAAGCATGTAACTCGCTGCTATTCAATCCATCCCAGAGAGCACGTGGCAAAACCTGGCTGTTCAGAACATGAGCGAGGGTCATGACGCCGTGACCCCTCTTACCCGCAGGTGAGTGAGTGCTCTTCCCTGTGGCACTTACATGAACAACACACATCAGACATTGCTGTGTGTTTCCTGAGCATATGTGTGGGCACACACGTTGGAGACAGGTTTCTTCCTCACTTCCCCCAAAGCACCTGCTACAACTTCATAGAACGGCAACCTGAGACCTAACGCACGAGCACACAGAGCACACTGACACGTAAGGTGTGAGGCAATGCAAACCAGACCCAATTAAACACCAACATCAATAACGAGGCCACAGACCACGAAGTTAATTACAATTTCAGTTTGAGAATTATTACCTTTCTGGAGCAGCAGCTTCACATCTTTTAAAAAGGAAATGGAAAAACAGCTTGTGTGCTCCAAAACAAGCAAAGACATCCTTCAGAATAAAGAATGCAAAGCCCCTGCTAATGCACAGCAGCTCGAGGAAACACTAACAAACATGGAAGAGTACTGGCATCCAGATCCAAAGCCAAGTGAACACCGCTGACCTCAAAGGCTTCCTATTGGCAATATCCTTGACCAACAACCTCGGTGAGAACACTCCAATTACCACCACTGTGAATTAATAATGTTGTATATACCATAAATCCATATAATGAGAGAAAATGGATGGCTCACTGAACTGGTAAAGGAACAGTAAGGCATTAAGGCACCTCTCATCTTCTAGGTCATTTGTTCAAACGCTCAATACTGGGGGGAAAATGAGAGAAATTAATGAGTTTCTAGAAGGTGCCCATTGGCCTTCCTCAGGCGAGCAGGGCTCTCCCTCTGCTCCACGGAAAACAGGGGTGGAAACGTTGGGAAAACCACAATGGCAACAGGAAACCTGGCTGGTGGCACCAGCAGAGGCATAACAGAGTCACTGAATCTGGAGAGCCCTTTCGTCCTCCAGAAGAGGAGCTGTGGTGACGTGGTGTGAAAGCTCACACTGCTGCGCTCACGCTGCACAGGGGAGGTCAGACCCAGCGTGACGGTGCTACTTGGCTCGTACACGGGCAGTTTCACTGCACAGACACAGCATT
Source organism: Urocolius indicus (assembly GCA_013401255.1). Lineage (NCBI taxonomy): Eukaryota > Metazoa > Chordata > Aves > Coliiformes > Coliidae > Urocolius > Urocolius indicus. The sequence goes on from WBNH01003891.1 coordinate 123,407, forward strand.
ACACACAGCTATCCTGTGTGTTTATACAACAAGCTGTTTGAATTCTGTGATGTACTGAATTCAGCACAAGCCATTATTATCAGTGTCTGTGCCGTGAGGAACATGGCACTGCCACACCGACATCAGCGTTCTGTTTGCTTACAGGTATCTTCAGGAGCCTTGTGTGTGTCAAGGGAATGGCCTGGACTGAGACTGGAAGTAATGACAACACGGGGTGCAGACGTGGATCAGCTTCTCTGGCAGATCAGAATCTGTGCTGACCACTCCGCGCTACTGCTGACTCGCAGGGGGCTGTCAGCCAGCCAAAGTCCTCGAGACCAGACCCATCACCACCCACATTCGAACAGCCACCTTTTGCTCTCTGGTTTCACTGACTGAAGAGCTGTCAGATTTTTCTCAGGCTCTGTTTGCTGAAGGAGCATTTCCAACACGAAACCTTCACAATACCAGACAAATGACCTACGATTACGACTGCAACTGTCAAGACACACTTGTTACACAGACATCTATCGCTGTGGACCCCCACAATCTCAGTGGTGATTTAGATTTCCTCATACCCACAAACGAACCACTAAGCAAGTTGTACACAGACACTTATCTCAGAGTTATAACGTTTCCATGGCAGCCCCAAGACTACTTATTGAAGTCATTAGTGCTTTGGAAGACAGCCCAGCAGTATCAATATCATGCCATGCTAATGCCACTGGAACCTCTCCAAGTCCTGCTCCAGGCACAGGAGAGGACACGAAGGGAAACAGGAGAAAACTGGGGATGCTTTACACCAAGAACCCTGGCAAAAAAAGCAGTAATAAAGGAATGTAACACAAAGGTTTGGGAGAGGAAGAGAGAAAGTTAACCAAACCCAAAAGACACAAAGGAAACAGACAGATTCCCCTCATCTGAAAATTCCACTCTCGCACGTTTTGCTTCTTTCTCAGCACCTGGTTGCAGTGGTTTTTGCAGCCAAAACGTTGCACTGCTGAGCTGCAACAGAGAAGCTGAATGCAAAACAGTGATGCAATGAGAAAAAAATAAGTGGATTTAACCATTTCTTTTGACTGAAACGTTTTGCCAGCACCTGGGTGTCTGTGTGATGGCTGATGGACACACGCCCTGGAACAGAGAACTTCAGGGCACTGCTGACCAGTTAAGAATATACTGTTACTGAAACTAGAAGTAATTCAGGTTGTTACAAGTGTCTCAACGCTTAGTTCAAACCCTAGAAAGTACTTCTGAATGGACATAGTGCTTTTGTTTATCATACAGCTAATCTGGAACACATTTTAACTTCGTTATGGCTCCTTGCCTACCACTCCTGAACATTTACAGCCACACAACGTCCGTATCGGCACTGCTGGGATTCCATGGAGCAGTTTTGTAACTGCCTTCCCTTGCAGAAAATAACACAGGTTTTTGAAGCCCATCAAAGTATTTTATATATAAAATTCACCCTTGAAACGTGCATGCAACAGGTTTTAAGTCGTGAAGACCAGTAAAGCTCAGATCTCTGCCTGGATCAAGACAGATGGGATGCAGCGGTTTGGATCGGATCCACTGCAGTCATGCACTGGGCACTCCAACACCAGCTCATGAGAGCTGAGTTTGGGAGGTTTGACCTTTGCTGGCTGATGGACTCCTAAACAATTTTGAATAAAACCACTAAAGACATTCAGCAAATTGATGCTTACAGACTTGCTCTTAGCTGCCAGGACTGGTGCTTAGCTGGAAAAGATACCTAGGTAATAAACCCTGTGATGTATTGGACTGTCTTAATAGGCCTACAGTGAGAGTTGGAGAGTCTGCTGCTTTCTAAACAACATCTCACCTGGCAACTACCACTCACTGCCACTTCTTGCACTTCTTCACGCGAGTGTTTTGCTGCCACCACATGACACGTGGTTATTTATTCTTAAGAGCAATGGGCTTAAATGACACGTAACGGCACACGCTGCAGTCACAAACCAAAAGCAGCAGCCCTGACAGCATACCTTGGGTGTGCTTCCTTTAATAAACTTTTTGATTGAAGACAACAAGCCGGTCTCATTTTTCTGTGGCTTTCCCCCGCTGACAGGTAAGCTCTCGTCCACCTCCGAGTGTTTCCTCTTGGCCCTCAGCGCGCGCTGTGTGTGAAGCTGATGGGATTGCTGAGAGGCTTTCCGCGTCCTCAGCCTCATCTTCATGTGCGCCACATGTAAAGCTATAAAAGGAGGAAAACAAGGATACTTAGTCATTGAGGAAATGTATTAAGCTTCAGATCATGAATTCAAGACGTTATGTAACGCTGACAGTGTTCTGATGCACTGAGCTTTCACAGTCACACATACAGCTTAATTTAAATCAAAGGGAAGATCCTTTTAAGTTAAAGCATTGGCAGAAGAACAAATGAATGTAATCTGGCTGTGGATACATCTGACCATTAGATCAATGAGGTTTTTTGCATAACCCTCCAATCCCAGTAGCAGCCACAAAAAAAAAATCTACCTGATTTCAGATGGAAAGGATTGTATGCTGCCTGGCACCTTCAGCATCTGATGACTAGACTCAGGGACTTAGGCCGTGCTTTCCAGCTCTGTGTTCCTCACAACACTGCACTTTAAACCTCTACGTTAAGTTTGAGCTGAGGCATAAATCTAAATTCGTGTCAAGTGTTCGCAGAAGAAGAAATCATAAATGAGAATGTGCATTCAGTACAGGTGAGGATACAGCAGCTCCACAAAGGAGCTCAAGATTGATCTTCAATACAACTGCATTTGGGAATAAGATTAGGCCACAGGAAGACTCATGCAAGGGCAACATTTATTACAGCAGAGTAAAAGGCCATTCTGGGGAATGTGTCCCATTTGTCTCCAACCTTCAATTGGAGTGCTGCTGCAGTTGCATTTGTGCAGGAACACAACTGCTTTGCTGGCCTGAGGGACAGGCCTTCTTCAGCTGACTGCAGCTCACGCAGGATGATCTGAATGGGACTGCTCATGCGCTTAAAATGATGTGTACACCGGAGCAGAGAAAAGGAACTGGCAGAAATCCACCCGACTGCAATGGCCAGAAGTACCGGTGAGAAAGGAACGTGCATTTCCTAGCTGAAGGCAGGACACAAAGAAAAGCACATGCATATCATGATAGAAACCAGTGTCTGCTTCCCTGACCATTTAGCATCTTACTGACCAACAGAGAGACTGATCCACAGCATCTGAAATGTAAGTAACATCACAACAGCTGCCTCCTGACACCAGCTGCAGTACTCTGTTGTACTCTGCAGTACTCCGTTGGAATTGCCAACAGTGAAACACTTTAATTACTTATCATTTCACTTTTCACCAGCATTTTCCATCAGGGGTTGGTACAACTGCTGACAGACAGGGAAAAGACACAGCAAGATTCTTAAGTGACTGAAGTAGGCACAGCAGAAGTGGACTGACTCGTGAGGTTTAAGGAAAGTCAACAGAAGCCATTGCCCAAGTTGATAAAAACTGGTTCCTTACAATCTTGCGCCCTCTAGTAACAGAAGCCTCGAAACTCTGAGTCCATGGCCCTACCCTGTCATTATTAATGTCTGCAACAAAGCTTACATGTCATTTAAAAGCAGCCACCCGTAGGTGGAAAAGAGCAATGCAAACAAATAATGAAAAGTGGCCCCAAAGATTTGAACCCCGTTTTCTGTACCTGCCCCTTCCAGAAAAACACAAAGACAAGAATAACATCCCTATACAAGGGTGTAAAATGAACGTGTCTGTCATCAGAACTTGCATCTTGACTCTTCCTGCTTACAGACTGCTGCCATACTAATCCTGAGGGTATGATTTATGGTGGGAAGGACCCACAACGACAGACACAGGCTCCTGCTGTACACGTCAGGAGGACCTCACTGCAAAACCAAAGAAATCATCAAACATCAATGGTCCAAAGATACCTTAAAACATGGAATGCGTTTTCACTTCAGAAATATGGAGGAGAGCATTATTTCTTATCAACATTGTGTGGATTAAATCATGTACTTTTAGTTACTATGACCTGCCAAAGCCATCTCATCCCAGGTGGCTGAAAAACGAACAATTGCATTTAAGGTTTCCCAGTGTTCTTGTATGTGGGAGATGAACTCATTTACCACCATAGCAGCAAATACAACCTGAGACAGAAGCTGCCCGTGAAACTTTTACACCAAATAGTTCAAATACAGCAGTGTTTCAAGTTAAATAGTTTGCAACTTGTTGTAATAAAGTTAGAGAGAAAAGCCAAAACACTTTTGCCACGTTCAAAACACTCTTAAAACTCTGGCAGGAGCTCTAGCCCTTCCATGCTTTGGAGAGAGAATTTCATTGGCAGCACTACCAACATGTTTAGGAATTAACTGAGTTGAATCATAATTCCTTGAAATTCTTCAATGTATGTACTGTAAGGAGACACATATCTGACCCCAGAGAGCAGCCTCTAGGATGAAGTGAGCAGAGGAGTGCAGAGAGCAGGGTCACAGACACTGCAACTATCCCGGCTACTATTGCTGTCAAACGGGCATGGACAGCCCTGGTGTGCTGGGCTCCCTCACACCTCTGACCTGCCTGCCAGCCCTATGCCACCCAGAATGACTGACCATTCTTTGTTCCAACACGTTGAATGGATTTTGGCTTGGAGTCCTTCCTGCCAGGAAGCCCTGGAAGCCAGGCACAGGAACAGAGCAACACAGCAGCCTGTACCACAGCATGACAGTCCCCTGGGTGCACACTTATGCAGACCCTAACCCTAATCCCAACCCAGTCTCATGTCAACTCAATCACAGAAACTAATTTTCAGTGCCCTGCGCTATGAGCTGTCTGGGAAGCACGTCCTGCACAGAACTGAGAGAGTCATGGCTCCAGAATGTATATGTTGAGTACATAAACACATGTTACAAGTGACACTCTTAACTTTCATCTATCTAGTTCCAAAAACTCTGAAAGCTAAGAACAGGAGTTACACTGAACTCATCCAAGTTGTCCATGGACAAACATTTACCATTTACAAGTTTCCTGATTCTTCCAGACCCGAAACAAACCTTGGGCAGACCAGAGGTGAACCAGTGTGATCTCTATCATTGGCCAGGATGCAATAACCCTGCAAGGAACCATTCAACTCCTCTGTGCACTATTGCCAGAGAGTTCTTTGGCTCATATTTATACCTGGACCGGACTTAGCAACAGTTACCTGCAATCCCCCCACGACACAAGGTTGCTTTCCCAGCGCTGGATGCATTTGGCACCGGGTAGTTCATACTTGAACTACATTTGTATTTCTTTTCTGAAACAAGCATAAGCCAGACCAGGACGCTTAACACACTCCTAAGGCAAAACCACCAAGTCTGAACATGCCTTTGACTTCCTTCCTCAGCCACACAGAGGCTGGATCTGAGAGCCCTGACTGCCCGGGTACCCAACTCCTCCGCCGCAGCCTCGGCGTGCGCTCAGCACAGTGCCCAGCACCGCTCCCAGCTGCTGCCTGGGGACCACACCGAACCATCACAAGCAACTTCTGCACCTCTCTTTTCATCAGCAGATCCTCTGCCAGGAGCTCGTAGCTCACATCGTCTCTCTTTGTGCAATTCCTTTCTCAGCGTGAAGAGCTGATACTGGAAAACTACCACCACAACCCCAAGTCAGAGCAATGGTTCACAGCAAACACACTGAACGATTAAAGCCTCAAGCCACGGTCCTGCACTGTCCACGTCAGCATTTAAGCTCTCAACCCCCCCCCCCCTTCCTTCTTAAATCCCCTCTGTGTTTGTGATAAACCCGGGCAGTGGGAGGGAAAAAGAAAAACCTCCCATTCCTCAAAAGAGAAATGGATGGCAGAGAGAGAGCAAGTGGAGTCCTCATTAAACAGCTTGTGAGACGGCGAAACGAGAAACGAAGAAGCTCTTACAGAAAGCAAAAAGCAGCAGCTGAACAAAATGCAGCTGCAATAAACAGCTTTCCTGAGCCCTCCCCACTGAGCCGTCACCGTCACCCTCGCTGCCCCCTACACGCCGGAGTTACTCCACGGCTTGGGTACAGTGTACCTGCAGCACAGACACTCCTGGGAATGACTCATTAGTGCTAAATCAGAGCACACTCCCCTGAAATTTTCAGTTAGGGATGATTTACTTTCCTGCCACACACAGCACTACTATTCTACCTATTTTTTCCCAAAACTATTAAAAGAAAAATTAGGTGAGGCACATATAATTACAGGGTTTAGGGCTTTTAAATACAGGAAGAAGCTTAAGACAGTACAGAACAATAGTGAGGAACAATAGGAAGAGATAACTGACAAGAAAATGTGGCATTATAGCATTGAACGATTTCTACAGTCAATCTGGCACTTGGTAATGACCCTGAACTGCCACCACTGAGCACTGTGCATCCCAGGCCCGAGCACCACAAGAGCTCAGGAGGATTAAGAGAACCGACCCCAGTGCAGGAGCGTGACCTGGTGACTTGGTGAGCAGCAGGAACACCAGAGCTGAACAACTGTATTTCTTTGTTTTTCCATCACATCAGTTTCTCCTGCATTCAAGTGTAATGCCCAGGTCTTGCCCAGGCAGGTGCTACCAACCCCTGCTGCATCTCCCCAGCGCCACAGAGGGGAATGGCAGAGCCAGCACCAGCTTACGAGCCTCCCCCAGCTGCCCTCCATGACATTGGAAGGGAGACTCTGAGCTTTTTCCCCAAGAGGTGAGACAGCAAGAGACGAGGGAAGGAGGAAACTTGTGGCAGCTGTGCTGCTTTTTGCTATCATGGAGCTGATGACCAGTGAGTATGGAAAACTCACGCTGCAAAACAAAGCACACAGAAACATGCTGTGAACAACCACGGTATCCCTTCTGCCCGACTTCCACAGCACCCCTGGAGACAATTCAACACAAGGACAAGCAGGCAGGCATTGTTTAACACCTTTTTAAGGTATTTTATAGCTTTTGATGAGGAGAGTCAATGCATCCTGTTTGTGTTGGAGATACAGATGGATCCATGGCCACACACACAAAGCTGTGAACCGTCACCAAATTTAGCAGCTGTGCCAACCAAGGCCCCGGTTCCAGTCTGTGAGCTACCAAAGGCAGGTTCGGTGTCTCTCTATCAACCAGCCCAGCTACTGCAGAACTCACTGCTGAGGAAAGCTGGTCGTCTCTTTCAAATACTGCTGGACACACAAGCTGAATCACAGTGGGCAGATCCTCAGGAAGAGGAACCAGGAAGAAATACTTTATTCAGCTTCTTTTTAAACAAACAATGGCAGTCATATTTTGTCAGCACATTTAACTACTGCGGTGTGACCCAGATTTCAGGTGTGAAGAAACATCCCAACGAGAAGATGCGTTCACTGGCTGAAGTCCACCCGCATGGTACCTAGTGATGCTTTCAAGAGATGGAAGATCTTATGCCTGGCATCCAAAGGAGCCAAAGCCACCATGGGAAACGGGCAAAAAGTTGTTAAGTCTGTGTCTGCCGGGGAGAGAGAAAGGGGACAAATGATAATGCTGGTGTACACCTGATATACCTGTCTGGACTTCCCAGGAAGCCAAGGAAAATGACTTACAGATAGTGTGAGACAGACAGACAGGCCCCAAAGCTCTTTGCAAACTTCAAGTAAATGCTTTTTCTTAGTTCGAAGGTGCTGAGACTTTTTTCCCCCTCAAAGATTCCTGGCCTTTCTTTAACCATCTTGCTCCCTTTCCCAGAAGATTACAGTGATTTCATGTTACTCCAGCTGATGCATTTCCTATTTTGCAACACACTTGTCGCCCTTCTCAAGTCTCTAACTGTACTTTTCTGCAACTGCTTCCCAGAGAGACAGCTGTTAATAAGGAAAACGTGAGTCAAAGCAGTCTGGAGTAGTGCTCTTATGATGCAAGTAAAAGCAAAAGACAGACAATGATTTCTAGAAGCACACACACCACGTACTCCTCAAAGGTTGGTGCTTGGTTACGAAATCTGGATAGAGGTACATAAAGAAACCACAAGCCCCATCACAACAATAGCTGGTAATTACAACTCTGAGACCCAATGCAAATGGCACCTTTAGATTTTCCCTGTTTCACTGAAAGCACCTTTTCTTCTCCTCCCTAATTTCAGGTTACTGCATCATTTCAATCTCAACTAAAACCACACGCAAGCCCCCTGCACTTCTGCCCCCTCTTCTGAACCAGGACTCCTCAGCACCTCTGCCGTGGGCTCATGACCCTACTCTCCCAAAGCTTAAGTGTTCCCCAAAGAGAAGCATTTTCCTTGGAAACATTTTGCCAAAGAATGGAGGCAGCTTTTTAAACTGGCCTGACAGAGAACAGCTTTCCCGTTACTTCTCCGCTCTAGCAGTCATATTTCCAGGCACCACTGTTCTGCTGTTTCTCCGCTGGTGAGGCTTTGTTTTGGTTATAGTATATGCCTTTGGAACTGAAAGTTTCTTTCCTCCTGGCCAAGATATTTTTCTCTTTGTGACTGAGGGTACACACTTGTAATTAATTCAGCCTTTGCAGCTTAGGTCAGGCTACTAACCAAGACGCAGAGCTGGGTTGGCTGCAGAAGAGTCAATCTCAGAGAAGAACCCCAAAATCTGCTGCTGGAGAAACACACTATTTGCAGTCTCTAACGTTGCTATGAAGGAATTTGACAGCAGTTACCCTCAGATTTTGTGAAGCTCACCAACAGCCGAGATGTTTTGGAGTAAGAGTTTGCAGTGCCCGAGTTTAAACGAGCAGATCACAAGCTGCACTGGAAGCAGCCCTGCTCCTGCTGAGGTTCCGGAGGGCCCAGCTGTCTCTGGGCACATGAGGCTCTCTGGACATTTAATCCATGCTGCTAAGCACACGGGGAGCCTATTTTTGGAAGTCATCTCCCTCTCGTTACAACCCGTGGCATGGACAGGCTGCTGAACACTTCCTCAACAACCCTCCCAGGAGTTGTCTGACCACACAAACTCCTGGTGAGTTACTTTCAATCCTTCATGCCCACCACCATACTCATTATGTATTTAATTAGAAAACAAACAAACCCAAAACCAAACAAACAACAAACACCCAGGAGATTCATAAGCCCAAGTGGGTCTGTGTGGCTCCTGGAGTAACCCCTACGTCCCTTAGGAGAAGCCAGTAATTCTTGCAAGGTCTACACAGACGAGCACTGCATTTTGCTTCCCTTCACCAGAAAGCCCTGATCTTGCTCTCCTTCACGTTAATCTGCCGGGGGGGGATCAGAGCCACCGTCCCTTATTCCACAGGACTTTGTCAGGTTGCTAATCTTTTAAAAAGCTAGATAAGGTTTTTGGCTGCTCCTTTGGCCTTAAAAATAGCAGACTATTTTTTGCTGTAGGATAGAAATGCTTTAAATGATAATATGATTCTTATTGCCCTGGAAAACACTTTTCCTTGGTGCACTGTATAGCCTCAAAACCTTTAAAACCAGCCTAAGCTGTGCTCCCTGCCTGGTACAGAGCCACTGCTGTGCTCTTCCCACATCTGGCCTTCCTCATTTAAAAGTCACTACAAAAAACCAACCAACTCTGTGGTTAAAAACGAGGGAAATGCCACCACGATCGAGATTTTTATCACTCGCTGTCCACACACGCTTTAAACGTAACATTCCCCGTGACATCTACGTGCTGATTTACACCCGACATCTTCATAGCCCACACTGGCCCGTTCCTTGCACAGAAAACTTTGTTCTTATCAATCGCAGCCTCTGAAATCGATTTGCTAATTCATGCACACCCCCAAATTAAAGCTGCTACCAACATAAACGCTGAGGCTTTGGCAGCTTCACTGACCTGTGAGCGAGATTGCGTTTTTACATCTAATCTTAAACACATCACACGGAGACACTGTGAACCTGAATCTCGCTCGGTTTCAGCAGCTGAACTGACACTCAGGGACCTTCTGATCCCATGACACTGAGCCTGTTTTACACATTTTATTTGCTTTCATCACTTTTTTTTCCCCACAAGAAAGCACAAAGCTCTTCTGCTCCTCAGTGGAAAGTTGCTGGTCAGTATCTCAATAACACAAACCACGATAAGCACAGGTACCAGCAGCAGCCAAAGCTCTGTGAGCCAAACCTGACCTGCACACACACACACACATTCTGTTTTGATTCTACTCCCAGTCTCACCTACTTATTTCATAAGCTAATTGCATCCAGCTTGGTTTAGCACAGCTCTGCCACTGGAATGTGTGAGAGGTAAGGAAATAATAACTTTATGGCTGTGAAGTAGCAGATATGGTTCTGCAAACAAAGGGATTGCTCTGTTAAGTGAGAAGATCCAGTTTGTCTCGTGCCTGAGTCTGGAGCACTCACAGCTGAGGAAAAGGCAGGAGACAGAGAACTCCGAGTGCCACCACTACTGATGCTGCATGGCACAGCTTTACATGCTTAAGAAAACCCATGCAAAACCAGCCTGTGTTTTAGTGTGCCGGGCAACCTGAGCCACTTAGAGACAGGGGAGGTTGTGCATCTGCTTCCCAGGGAAGAGGTTCATATGCTGCACTAGAAAAAGGGAATGGAATAGAGGCAGATAAAGTCCACTAATCTCCACACATGACCCCTAAATCTGTATCTGTGTATTGTAACACAGAGAAATCTGCAAGAACAGAAAGTGCTGCTGTCACCTGTGAGCTTACAGGGCTGTGGGACACCTTTCCAGTCATTTCCCAGTATTGGGAGCAAACCTAGCCTCTGCATCAGGAACCCCAGAGAGTGAGAAAAGGCCATGCCACATTCCAAAGCAACACAAGTTTCTTGGCAGTGGTTAATTCATTGCATTACAAACCAGTTACATTATTATTTGGGAGATTTTTCCAGATCCTGAGGAGACCCAATTTCAGTTTAAATACCAAACTGAAATACCAAATACTTGGAAGAAAGTTAGTGGTCACCTCTGTGCCATACAGTCTATATGACAGAGCATACAACACTCCTCACCGCAAGCACAGAGGAAAAAACAACCTGGCAAAACCATGGAGTCCTTGATATTTATGAATGCCTCAAAGAAACCAGAAGGAATGCTTTCCAACTCCTCTACATCCCTGCCAGCTCCGTAGGTACCTTCTCATTGTGCGCTCTGGGGCAGCAGGTAAGGGCAGAGGGACAGGAAAGCCAGCCTGCAGCTCAGCCATGCTTCCTCTGACAGTCGTGTCAGCTTCGGGACCTCTCCATTCCTCCACTGCCCGTGCCATTGCTGCCTCTCAGCGTGCTGTTGCAGGGTGTTAGTTATTGCTGAGCAGCAGAGCTCCAGCCTCCCCTTCCCCAGCACCTGCAGGAGCCTGCTGCTCTGACAGGCCATGCCCATGCAGCAGCCTCAGCCAGTCTAAGTGCTGTCGTGCTCCTGCACCCTCCGTCCCCAGGCAGCTCTGGCACTCAGCTCACCCTCCTTTTACACTGTTTTAAAGCCCACTTAGTTAACTGAAACGTTTCAACACAGAATCACAGGAACAAGAGGTGGAATAAAAGCATACAACTCCTGGCAGGGGAGAGGACAGCTGTAGTAGTAACCCAGCAAACCCAGGGCATGGGTTAAAGCACTGCCCCGTGCTCACCCAGTATAACTGCACAGCTTGACACAGCTGCTCAGCTGTCAGCGTGCTCTCTCCAGGGCTGGCACTGGGAACAGCCCCAGGCACACACGGGAGAGGGCTGTTCCCTGCAGGTATGGCACAGTGGGTCACCCTGCTGTGGAGGGAGAGAGCTGAGCTGGGAGGATGCAACCTGTGTGTGTGTGTGGCATGTGCTGGAGGCCAAAGAACACACCCCAGCTCATTTCACTGATGGGACTGCAGTGGCCAGGGGACTGTCCCAGGCTGCTGTGGAACCACAGCCTGACTGCTCGGGTGGCACCACGAGGCTGGCTTTTTGTACTGATCTCATCACTGAACCTGTTCAGATTTACATCTTTCCTGTTATTTTTCTGGCACTTTAACAAACACCATCCAGCACAGACGTTTAAAGCTACAGGGTCTGATGCCATTTTCTCCCTGTGCTCTCTGATGGGCTCTTTTCTTCTTTAGCATAAACACTGATGAGCTTTTTCTGTTGCAGTTTTTTTTTACACAGTATTGTTTCTAGAGAAAACAAGGCTTATATAATGTCACTGCCCATAACTGTCTGTGTGTCTGTCAGTCCTGCCTTGGTAAACACAGAACCCACTGAAGAACAGCAACCTCATTTCACAGAGGGACAGAGAATTCCAACACACTCAGTTCCTACAAGTTTCCTGAATATCCACTGTAGGTAAGACAGACCACTTTAGCATTCACATGCTCACACTCCCCCTGTCTCCTTCCCTAACCCACCTCAAGAACAGGGTCAGCTTCCCGGCCTGGAGTGGGGGACAGGACAGTCTGGAGGTATTAGAGGAGACAAGAGGGCTGGAATGCAGGAATAGGAGTCTGTGAAGAAACAGACATCACTTCTGCTGTTCAGGAAAAGCCACACAATCACTCCCTAAAATAAGGCAGTTAAGAAGAATCCTCATTTACAACACAACACGACAAGGAAACAACTCGGAGTTTGAAGAAAAATGCAAAGCACATCATCCATGGGGATGGATAACCTCTTTTGTTCCTCAGGGCTTCACTGGACCCAGACTCCTGCAGAGGAACATTTCAACACCTGCACCTAAAGTGGGGAATTCATCCTCATTCTCTCCTCATCCCTTCTGCAGACTCTGTGCAGGAGCAGACCAGGAGTGTCCACTGAGGCACAGGGAAAGAGCAGAGGAGAGCAATGGAACTCAAAAAGCATCAGTTCAGACACTGAGAAAACTCTGTACAAGTTTTACCCGACTGGCTCCTGTTCTCTGGTGGTTGGCTGAAGACTTGAAGACTGACAACACTCTTTAATAGCAGTGTGTTTATCAGTACAGTTACTTTAGTTTAAAACCAAAACTAAACTGTCAAACAAACATCCCTTACCCTAGTACTTCTGATGAAGATGCGGGCACAGAGCTTTGCCAGTTCCCAACAACAAAGCGAAAGGTGCAGAGCTACACGTGCTCCTCTGCCCTTACAGCACCTCAACTAAAAGGGAACAGCAAGTACATCAAGAGGAGAAAGAGCCATCTCCTTGAAACACCTTTTTAGCTTCGAAAGCATGGACCACTGATGACAAATGTTTATTTTCTAATATTAAACTATTTTCTGGTTTGGAACCTTATTGTGTTAATTGACTCAAGACATTTTTATATTAACTATTGATCTTTGAGATTGAACATTATCAAATATTTTCCAGGCATATAATAAAGCAATCTGCCATCAAAAGAGAACCATCTTCAAGTAAGTCCAACGGGGTAATTCAGCATAACAACTCTTTACCTGGAGCTCCAACAGAGCTCTCCAAGACTTTTCTCTTAGGGGTGTTAGCAAGCTTTCCAGCCTTCAAGCAACACAAACCAAACTCTAAATCCAGCAGCCACAGATGTTTAAGAGTGTTGTTCTACCTACACTCAAGTCTCTAAAGGTTTCTCCCAAGCCTATCTTCTTAAGAACATCTACTGAAAGCATCAGTTGCACTAACTTTCTTGCTTTCTTATTTGTTAGTTCTGTCTTGATAAGCAAAATAAACAAGCTTGTCCAAGCACATTTGCACTGATTTGATCACAACTGCTTGGTCTTGACAAAACTTTAAGGTGTCAAATGAGATAGGTAAATCAATCCAATACACCATCTTCAAACCTGGCATGCACAAAGCCCCTTGAGTACCTGCAAAGTTCCTGTAAACATTGCTGCCATTTGTATCACCTCCTTTATTTCCCCTATACTTTCTTCTCTCCTTCTGAAAACAAACCTTAAAACTACAGTTCATTACTCGCTCTTCTTTGTCAACCACAGAAACAACATCACTGTTTCCTATGCAGCTACTGGTAAATCACTTTCTCTTTGCCTCTTTCTGGCCCACACTGTTCCTCATCAGTTCCCAGCCACACACACACACAGATGCCCATCCCAAACAGCAAACTGCAGTACAAGCAGCATGTCGGTTGGCCACGTTTCCAAAGGGGGATGAGCTCAGCCCTCACCTATAGGATTTTTCTCCCTCCCAGGTGGCAGATTTGAATCAGGTGACCAGGCATCACAGGACAGCCCAAAGGCATTAATTCACATAAAAGGAAACCTCCTGCACCTAAATGAGCTCCCCTAGGATGAGAAAATGAGCAAAGTTCCCGGGAAAAGGAGAAAAGAGAAGCAACTGAGGTAGTGTCATGTGGAAAGGGTACTGGAAAATGAAGTGAGGACAGAGGAGACTGTAGAAACCAGCTCTTACCTCGCGTCAGCTCACTGCTACCTGAAACACTGAATGCTTTGGAAACAGCAGCACTAAGATGGAAACGACTCGAGAGTGAGCCCAGAGGAAACTACAAGGGATGAAGGAAAATCCTACGCCACAAAAGGTAAGAAAAAAACCCACACCTGTCTCGGACTCTTTGCTCCAGCACCTTCACCCCCTGCTCACTCCACAGAAGACACCCCTGAAGCTCTGGCTAGACTAAGGAAATCCGTGTCAAACTGGGTCCAAACCAGCAGCTTTACCAATACAGTGCCACTTGCTAGAAACGTGTGAGGAAGAGGGAAAGACTTATTCCCTGGCCAAGTACAGTGAGGGTAAGAAGCCTCCCGGTGAGTGCACATGTAACTCCTGCTGGCAGAAGGAACCCCTTTGTGTAGGGGTTTCACCACGAACTGGGCTGGCACTGCTCTGCCAGTGAAGCCCTTGTGGCACAGTCTCATCCTTGGACTGAATTACCTACCTTCTTCTAGTTAGCACCTCCTAAAATACAGGGTGAATGAAAGCAATCACGTTTTAAAACGGCCTAAAGTAAACTGAGTTATGATTTAGACTGAATCAGCGCAGCTAAAGCTCAACTGCTTAGACCAATTGCTCTGATTTGATCCGAGTCCCTGGTTAATAAATTAACTTAAATTAGCTCTGCCTAAACACAGCCTCAACAAGGCCAGGTGCTTCTCTTTCCTATGAGGCTTTGAGAATGCCAATGTGCCCCACAGTATCACCTTCCTGGCCTTACCCTGCAGATAATGACACTCCTGCTGTGTTGCCACTGTGTGTTTATACACCTAAAATAATTTATTTATAGGTAAATTCCAATCCAAGCCTTTTAGAGTACTCAGGGTTTTGTTTCTCCTGCCTATACCTGGTACACGGGCGATGAATAGCAGATGCGTTTTGTAGCACGGTGCTACTTGAAGTAATTATGCACAGCTTATTTCCCAGATGCTGGGGAGTCAACAGCTCCTTTTAGTTAAACCTGTTTTCATGGTAAAGTTACACTGCTACAACAAACGTTACTAATTCAGAACTAGAAGTGGTTTATGCCTCCTAACTACATTCCTCACCCTACAAAGATTCAGACTTCGGACAGGAGTTGGGACTGTTTGAGGTAACTTCCATTTCCCTCACCTCTTTTACATGCAGTTCTGGCACCCACGGCACTCGCTGGACAGAGGATCCTCGACTGGTCTAATGCAACACATTTGGTGGTTTCCTAAACGCTGGCTTCAGGGTTATTTTTAGTTAGATGCACGGAGATCTGACTGACGGGGCTGGACTCTCAAAACTTTCCCCATGGGGAGCTGCATTTTTATGTCACGATACAGCAGAGATCAATGTGGCCGCTGAGTCGATCCCATCCATGAGCACCTGCACACCTCCTTCCCTCTGTCTCATCCACAGAGCTCCATACTGACCCATCAGATAGGGAAACTGAGGCAACAAAGATCACACCTGTGACAGTGCTGGCAGGGGTGAAAGGTACACTTCAGGCTGATGCTGAACTGCTTCTCTTACACGAGACTGTCCTGAGAAGTGTTTTCCTTGGGTCGTGAGCTACGATAAAAGAACTTGCTATTCTGTAGCTAAGAGGACCTTGATCTAAGTAATTACTGAAACTGATCTGATTGGGAAGTAATCTATTCACAACAAGTTAAGGCTACCAACTGGGATGCCGCTGCCTACCTCTGAGACTGATTGCTTTAGATGTGGATGATTTCACACTTAATTTTTCAAGTGCCATTGAAAATGTCTTCACCTGTGAATGTGGAATATTTATTTTCCTGAAACACTAAATGATGGCCATCCAGCAACTCAACGTGCAAACAACAGGCTGTTCCTGGCTTTCAAGTGTCTGCGTGCACGTGAGCTTCTCCAAGCAAGGGGCAGAGATGCACTGACACTAACGCTGCACTTGAGCAAATTAACCCCAGCTTAAAGCACTGGCCGGGGCCTGGCACTGCCCAAACCCTGCCTGACACTGGAAGTGGGAAACAAAGCTCACTTTCCCTCACAGGCTCACACAGCAGCATGATTCAGTTCAAACATTCTGCCTCTAAAAACTGCAACCCATTATACATTTGATTAATCAGCTATGCACTTATGGTGCGTATTTGCATTTTAGGAAGACTTAGCTGGGATGTATCAACATCAAATGAACTCTTCACACACAACAGATGAAAAACAAGCTCCCGTTTACGAGTTACAAGAGCTTGGTGCCAACCCTTTAGTGGTAACGTTAGCTGCCAGCAAATGAAAGAATTTAATTCAGACTCAGTCCTTTGCTTTCTGGGCTAATAAGAGGTATCATATCTGATCTACTGTGATATGAATCAGAAGCACTTGTTGGAGAGGAACGCTTCTGAGAAAGTGTGGAAGAAGGATGCAGTCAGAGGGTGGGTGGTGGTGGAGTGGGAAGGGGGCAGCCTCTCTCTCCAGGATCGACTTAACAGTCCTGTGCTGACACTACCCAAGTCCAAAAGCTGTCACACACAGAGCTGTCTCTCTTCCCCTGGCAGACCAGGCTGAAAACATGGAAGTGGGGAAGAACTTGTGCAGGGTTTGAATAAGGAAAAGCTGCAAAACGGGGAAGGGCAATGTTGGAGCAACACAGTTACACTGGCTCCAGCCGTGGTCTTGAAATTATCATGACGATGGCCTGGAACTTCCCGTTATCCTTTCTAAGGGGCAAGGAGCACCAGGCTCCTGTCAGAGCACGGGTATGTCTAGAAATGCACCTGAACCTCAAGTTTCTGATGAGCTCCAGAGCTACGTGACACATCCTGCATTACAGACTCGGGGAAGGGAGCTCTGGAGGTCATCTTCTCCAAAGCCCTGCTCCAGCTTTTCTGGCAAACTCTCACCTAAACCTTTCAGTATTGCTTCTTACAGAAACGTGCCAGTACTCCAAGCTGTTACCCCACCTAAACCCATGGAATCGTTTCTTCCCCAGGAGCAAAACGTTTGCATAGGAAAGTGTCAAAGGAGAAGCCGTGAGTCTGAAGCCTTCTGCAGACACTGTTTTTGTTGGTGTCAACCTCAGCAGCAGTTACAAGTGATCAAAGAAAATAAAAGCCAATACAGAATGGAAAAACTTTGTGAAGACGAAGACTAAGTTTCCCTTTTAAACTGGGTAGGCTGCTTTTGTTTTTAACTCCTTGCTGCTCCTGAGCCTGCAGTGGTGTCCCCTCAGCGTGCAGGGGCATCAACACAGCGGGAGCAAGTTACCAGCACCCGGGGTGCGATTCTGAAGGTGGAAAACTACCTTTATGCTTTGCAAACACACGTACAGCTGCAGCACGGGGAACGTTTACACCTTTAGAGAGATGATCTCACTGTACCATTACATCTTTTTCCTTCCATGAAAGAACTGTCTCGGATGAAACAGGAATGTCAGCTTGGTGCATACTCCACTGGAACGGGACCAAGCCTTAACTGAGTTCCACACAATGTTTTCAGGGGAAAACAGGGAGAATGCTTTATGGAATTTAAGCCTGGACTTGGCTTGCATCCTAGAACATATATCTTGTTATGAAAACTGCTGAAACACTTTTAAGTGGGCAAGCCACAAGTGTCCTTGGAGCCCTCCAGTCAACTGGAAGTCACACAGGCAAAACCTCCTCAAGTAGAAAAGCTTGAAATTGGATGGGGAAGGTGGGGGGGAGAGAGGGAGGGGCAAATAATCTTGGAATCATCTCTGTTATATAGAACTCTTTGCCTGTGCCTACAGCATGAAGTAGTTACAACTTGTTTTCTGCTATTGTCACAGATCCAATGGGTTTACTCTGGCTAAATCACAATCTCTTCCTGCCTCGGTTCATCCATGTGTAAACCTGGTTCGCTAACTCTTACCTTAATGTGTCATGGGGTTTAATTAATAACACTTAGGTCTTTTAAGCCCTCTACAAACATTAACTGCTTCTTGTAACAACTCTCTGAGGTATTATTATCCCCATTTTACTGATGGAGAAACGGCAAAAGGGGTTGTGACTTGCCCAAGGCACCAGAGTCAGAGTTACACTTAGAGATCCTCTTCACGGACTTACGGTATCGTAACAGCGGAAACTTATCCCGAAAGGCAAAGTCAATAATTACAACCTCAACGTTACTTTTGAAAGTGCACCGTGAGCAACCTGGAGACTACGAAACCCCCCTGCGCCTGAAACAACAAGGTGAGGATGAGAAGAAGCGCTACCATCATCACCGCAGAGAGAAAGAACCATCCCAGGCACACACCTAGGCTGAGGCTCACCAACACGGTCACAAAGAAACAGCAACATCTCTCATGTACTTCCCGGGCTGCCATAAAATCGAGCAACAGGCTCGTGGAGTCCTTCGGGAGCGAAGCAGGGCGATCACTGCGGTACGCACCACGCCAGGACCCGCTGCGCACAGCCAACGGGTGGGGACGGCGGTGGCAACATCCCTCACGAGTGACAGCAGGTGAAGTTGGTGTGACTGGCGTGTGCCCCGCAGCAGCTGCAGCAGCAGCAGCAGCAGCAGCAGCAGCAGCAGCAGCAGCCCCGGGACCCGCCGGGCAGGCACGGCCAGCGCTGCCAGCAGCAACAGGCGCGTGTTGGAGCCAGCGCCGGCCACGGCCCGCCTGTGCGTGGCAGGGGCCGGGATGCTGCCCGTGCAGCTAACGCCTCCCGAGCCGAGCCGAGCCGAGCCGAGCCGAGCCGGGACAGAACGAGGCGGCGGGCGCAGGAGATCCAGGGCAGGCCCTGGGCCTCGAGCAGGAGGCGGGGGATGGGGGGGGTGGGTAAAGAGTGTA
>WBNH01003891.1:144233-176959 GCA_013401255.1 Urocolius indicus
CTTGGCCGCCTGCAGCCCGGCCCGGCTCGGCTCGGTTCTCTCCCGCTTGGCCGCCTGCAGCCCGGCTCGGCTCGGCTCGGTACCGTTTCCCTGCGCTGGGCTCGCTGCAGCCGCGGGGCCGGGCAGGCGGGCGCGGGGCCGTGCGTGTCCCCGGGGCAGCCTCCACTCCGGCCCGTGCCCGTGTGGCCTCGCTTCCCCGCGGGCAGCCAGCACAGGGATCGCCGGGGCTGCCGGCTCCCGGCTGGGGAAGCGCCCGGCCCGCCGCGCCTGGGGCTGCTGAGCTGAGCTGAGCTGAGCCGAGTTTAGCTGGGCTGGGCTGAGCTGAGCTGGCTTTCCCTTCTTTTCCAAAGCGCCGGGCCGTGCAGGGTTTGTGGTTTGCGTTGCTGTGGGGCTCCAGTGTGAGGTTTTATTTCCACTTTCTCTTTTGTTTTGTTTTTTTCTTCTTCTCTCTTTTCAGTTTCTTTGGTGTGAGACGTTGAGGATGCTGCGAGCGACTTTCTTCACAGCTCGGTGGTCTCGCGTAGTAAGGAGGATGCAGAGAGGTTTAGATTGGCGCTCTGAACCCTGCTGGACTCGTAAATTGCGTTTTCCCTTCTGTCGGTGACCACTTTTATTCAGGAAGCTTTTTAAACAGAGAGCTTCATCCCTGGGGTTAAGGTGTGCTGTGACATTGGGATGACGTCCCAAGGCATTGCTCCAAAGGACACGTGTTTACAACAGTGATTTGTGTCCACGTTCTCTCTTAAGTTAGCAGCAGGCAGAGCCCCACACGGGTGATGCATCTCTTCTAGTACCTGTTGACTCCCTTCTTAGCTTTTAAACCTGGGTCACATTATGCTAGTCCCAGCTCTCTAGTCACTCAAGATATTTATTGGCTTGTTAAATTGAACCACATCTGCTACTACGAAGCCAAGATTTGCTTTAGAATTCTACGCCAGGACACTCGAATTCTTTAGCACAAGACATTCTAAAAGCTGACTTTAGTTTCCTAAGTAAAGAGGTAATAAAAAGGCAGTAGGAACAGCGTAGTCCCCGTTCAGCACAGCCCGGTTCCTTTAGAGCATCAAAGTGTTTCTAAACACGCTCATTAACCCTGGCACTCGAATGTTTTTGGTATGATCAGCTGTGAAAAAGGTTAGCTTGGACATGTTAAAACTCAGTTGTTTGTCAGTCCCTTGAGAGGAACTCGTGTGGCAGGATAACTTTGTGATGTCTCACAGCACAAGCCCAAAAGGACATTTCACTGATTCTAGAAAGTAGGAGTTCTGAAAAAAAATGGTAGGTGGCAATAACTTTCCCAAAGGCTGTAATTAGAATGGAGCTGGCTGCCAGGGGAGATCATTCAGCAGGATCCAACGCAAGCAGGCGTCTGTGTGAATGCCACAGGCCTGGCGTGTTTGCAGCGCAAGCCAAAAGAACATCTACGAGAGACACCAAGGCAAATGACTCGGGATTCAAACTCACCTGTGTGGGAATGAGGAGCCTGTGCTTCTGTGGCACAGCACAGGGAAATCTGCTTCCCACACCCGGCTCGTGGCTCCTGGGGTTGAGCTGGGGCAGCGTGAGGGTTTGTGAGCTTCGCCATTTGTCTGGTGGGAAGATGTGAAACCGTCTTGCTAATGGTGTTGCTGTGAAGGCAGAAGGTCCAGGGTCTGCCAGGGGTATCCCATTCCCCACACCATGCTGTGTGCTGGGCAGAGAGCACCTGCCCTGTGTGTGTGTGTGTGAGGCAGGGACACTCGGGCACTGCACCCCAGGCATCCCAGCTCTCAGCGCTCGTGTCTTGGCAGCAGCTGGATTTTCCTCTGGCGGTGGATTTCAGGCACTGTCACACCAACACAGTCCAGATGGGTGTTTGCTTCACTTTACAGAGAATCTGAAGGAGAAGAGAACGTGCAGCTGCCAGGGTTGCTCGTTCTTGAATGGGTGTACGTGGAGTGTTCGTCCGGAGGCTGCACTTCGTGGCTGGTCAATTCCTCTCAGCTCTCTGTCGTGGATCCATTAGCTCTGTGCTTCTGTGCTCGTTTAAAACCATGTGTGACTTCCCTGTTGGCTGTGGGGATCGAATGCTGGTGGGTGCTCTTGGTAACCTGTTTCCAGTATCTGCAGTTAGGGGCTACGTTTTGCTTCAGGTTTAACTCCAGCTGTGGCATCTAGTGCTCCTCAGCGAGAGTCAGAGGTCAGGGCTCTGCTGGGGCTGTGTGTGTCAGCACCCACGTGCAGGGATCAGGTCACCCCTCGGAGCTCTGGTTCATGAGCTAACATCCTAAGTCCTGCCTCGTGGACTTTGCTTTTTCAGGGGGAAAGGGTTTAATTCCCTGGAGAAATGGGGAGGGTGGAGTCTCCCAAGGGTCCTGGCAGATAGCGCTTGGGACTCTGAGCACAGCAGTTCAGTCGAGTGAAAACAACTGTGACACAGCCGGTGGGAGCTGTGGAATCAAAACTGGTCTTGTTTGGGGTTACACTTTCCAGTTTACCTGTTTCCAGTCTTTGTTGTTCCTTTTGCTGGTCTGAAGGGAACGTGTCTTGTTCAGTGAGTAAATAGAACCCTGCACTTGACTTAAGTGAGAAGCAGCTAGCAGGCTACGCACACTCCTTCATGCCTAGACGTCTGTGATCCAATCTGTCTGTCCAGGAGCAGCTACAGACTCTCTGTTCTCTCCCTGCTGACACTTCAGCTGACAGGAATCGGAATCCACGTGCTTCTGCACCCCCCTGCAGAAACAAAGGCAAGCACACGTGTAAATGAACCTTTAGGTGTGTTTGCTCTAGCACAAGGAGTTGTAGAAGGTTGTCAGGAAACAAGCCTCAGGGGAGGGAAACACACATCCACGGGTGGACAGGCCCAGCTGTAGAAGTGACCCTGGCAATGCTGTGGTGGCTGCATGGGCAGAGTTCCATACAGGGGCTGCAATTATGGTTTGTTTCTATATTGGCATCAAGTTCTCGCATAAATGTCATTACTCCACTTCTGGCTGGCTTGAGAACTCCCCTGCAATCTCATAAATAGGTGTATATGCCTCAGTTGGGTTTAGTTTGGGGTTTTTTTTTCCCTGTTTCATTTAAGCCAGTGCTGTGTTAGAGCCACGTGGTCTCCTTAGCCCTGCAGTCAGCTGGGAAGCTCACAGTGCTGCTGCTCCACAGTGACAGAAAGTGCCCAGTATCACGTTGCTTAGCTTATTGCAGGAAGATCTTTGATCCCATTAAATATCCTGGACTTTCTCTTCAAAGAAGGGTCCTGGGTTCCTTATAGTTGCGTTTGCATCCCGGGATGAGGCCTGCAGCTGACAGCTGGGGTTATGGCACGCTGAAATCCTTGGTAATGGGGATACATCATAAAGTTGCCAGATACAGAGTTTCTTCCAAAGCTGGTGTTGAGCAGTGAAATGGATCCTGTGAGGAGCTCCAGACCTCAGAAACCTTCCTTCAAGTGAAACAGCACTTTTGAATCCAGCTTTCCTCCAATGTGCCAACAAGATAGTGGGATTGGATGTATTTATATAGAGGAAAACCTTTCATACACTCCATTACCTGGATTTCTTTGCCTTGGGAACATGGAAGAACATTCTGACAGCTGCTGATCAGTTGTGTTGATTCGCTGTTTAGAGGGTGCACAGCCAATGCTGATAATGCAAACTAATAACAGAGTGCTTGTGCCAGTGACTGTGGCATTGCCACTTGAGAAACACAGCTTTAGGGTTCACACCCGGGCTTTGAGGAGTCTGGTCAACCCTGTGCCTTTCCCAGGCAAATCACGCTGTGATTCACCATAAACACACAACCTGCTGTTGCAAAATGCTTGCTCACAAGAGATCTTTTGTTCTGCAGGCCTGGGGTTTGTCAGTGCTTACGATTTGGTGTGTGTGTGGAAGTGTGCAGTGATAACGTGCAATAAAGCTCGTGCCCGTTAGTTGCTCGGCGTCTGTTTCCATCGTGTCACTGCGGTATGTAATGGCTTGGTTCAGCATTATTTGGCATTGAGCAGAATGCTCCTTGTGGCTACTAAAATGCTGGAAAACGTGGATGTGTTGCACGTAGAGCTGGTGTTTGGGTCTGGTGAGATACTGATCAGTTTGGGCTTCCTGATGTTTAAACCAAACCAGGTTCCTCGGTGAGTCCTGGTGTTGGTGGGGTCTGGGTGACTGTGAGAAAGCTTTGGCAGCGCCTGGTCACTGACAACCTGCAAAAGGGGACAGCTGGGACCGGCCAGAATAAAAGGGGTCGGTTCTTTGTTGGTGGTGGTAAGTGCCTGCATTTCTCATACTTGTTGGAACCATCCCTCACTCGTGGCAGCAGAGCCTTCAGCTTGCTGTCAATTGTTTCCCTTCTGTCGGTTGCAGAGGCAGTGGGAATTCATGTAGTCGTGGCTGAGGTTCTTCCCCGCTAAGCGAGATAAACACCCCTCCAATTTCACACTTACTAGGTTAGAAGACTGAATCAAATCACCTGAAGAGGAAAATTTAGTCTCCTTGCCTCCATCCCTCTTTTGGGGAGCGAGAGAAACGGCGGGGCAAGCAGGAGGGAGGGAGGGAAATGACTGTGGCAGAGAACATCCAGGGATTCTGCTTCAGGGTTGTTTTTTTTACCCCATCCTCAACAAGTGGAATGTTCCCCAGCTTCAGGTTTCCCCGAATGTCTCTCAGGTGTAAGGGAATACCCACATTTTAAACTGAAACAAAGACTTCTCTGATTTTCAGCAACCTAATTGATTTGAGCCGTCTGTAATGGAGCAGCAGTTGCATAAGCTTTGAAAGTTCCTATCCCATTTGTATGCTAATGTCTCCTCAAGTTGGATTTCTCTTCAGGGCTGGGCATGAAAACAAAGCACTGCAATCACTGGCTGATCAAAAATGACTTAGGAATATGTATTTCCTCAGTTTAACCTTGGGCAAAATGTTTCTGGCATCAGGGTGTTCATTTCCATGGCCTTGTGAGTGCTTCACGTGGCCTGCCATAATTAGGGGTTCAAAGCTTGGTTGGTTATGCAAAGCCTATAGGTGTTCTGTTCTCCTGTAATTTTGCATGTGAAATCTTTAGGAAATGGGACAATTGCAGGAATTTTCCAGGTCTTTGATATGGTATCAGCTCTGGGAGTGTGAGGAATTCAGGGGTTTCCAAACGCTTCCTCCTCGGGGAGTTGTTCCCTGTTAATTAGTTTATACCTGTGCTCTGCTTTGAACTGTAAAGTGGTGTTACTTAACTAAAACTTGGGTAGGGATCACCTTGTTTAAACACAGTTCAAAGCCATCGATCCAGTAACCCTCCTGCCACGGCCTGCTTTGTGTTTTTAATGACCCCATTGTGGCTGCTGGATGCCAAAAGCTGGGGTTTGCACCTTGCCCCTAAAGAAGGAAGAGCTCAGGGTGGGCTTTGGGCCCCCCACTGTCCTGCAGCAGTTTGTTTTAACCCATGCAGCTTTCATGGACACAGAGAATGAGTTGGTGCAGGTGTGTTTTTTGAGGGCCTGGTGTCCCAGGGGCAGTTACTGCCCGTGGCTGTGAAATGGCACAGGGGGGACAGCAGGAGACGGATGAATTGCAGGGAAAAAACTCCCACATCTGTGCCCATGTTGAGAGCACAAACACCGTTGTGCCTTTTGAAGGACGTAGTTGCGTGTTTCTCCAATGGAAACTGGTTTGCTGGATGCTCTTAACTGAGATCATCACCGAGCCCACCCCTGTGACCCTGGTGCAGCAGGATGGGAGCAGGGTCAGCCCTTCGCTTTGGTGGGTCAGTGCCGCCTCCGCCGGGCACTTGGCCTGCACTTGGCCATCTAGAGCCCCTCACTCATGTATTCAATGGAGGAGAGTTGCATCTCCTTTGGGAGCAGCCTCTTCCTTTCCATGGCTGTAGTGGGAAACTCAGACATTCCCCTCGCTGAGTGCCCGTAGTGTGAGCTGAAGCCTCGTACCAGCAGGGAGCTTAGTGCTGCCAACAGTTACTGTGTGTGTCTGTCCTCACTCTCCAGATAATGAGGTTTCCACTGTTACAACTTTCACCATGATCTTGATGAATGGATAGAGGAATGAAGTTCTTGGGCGACCCCTTCATAAAGCCTCTGCAATATGATGATGTGTTGCAAACTGCTGCTGTGTGCTGGTCCCTGCTGGCCCTGGCTGAGTCAGGTGGCACAGCAGCTACTTCCACAGCAGAAACACAAATGGAGACTCTCTCATGTTAGGATGTCCCTTGTAATTTAGAAGAGGGGTGTTTTTTTGAAGCTATTAAAAGCTCAAGTCTCTTGATACAAGTGTCCTTCTCTGTCCTTAATCCCAGCTCTAACTGGGAGTCCAGGGTCATTTTTCTCTCTCACCCCATTGCCTGAGCTCGGTAACCAGCAGATGAAATCCTGGGTGCTTGGGAACAACCCCTCTCTCATCCTTGCACACAGGGCTGTGTGTCTACACAACGTGCCACAGGGAGGTACGAATGCATGGCTTCCAAAACAAGCAGTGCAGGACCTTTCTGTTAGAGTGATGCCAGCAGTCAGGGTCCTGAGCATTTAACATTGCAGAAAAACACCAGTTTCTGTACCTGTTGCCAGGTACAGAAAAGCACAGCTCCAAGCTGTGCTTTTTTAAAGCAAAACTTGAAGATAAAAATGAAGCTGTCTGTTTGGAGACACTGGTACGGGATGAGCACAGCAGGGAGGGAGCAGTTCCCCATGGGACAGGCTTGCTGTGCTCCAGCCGTGGCAGCCTCCAGCAGGGAAAAGGGGACGTGGGGTGAGGGGGGAGATGAGGGGTTGGAGCAGAGGGAGAAATTGAGGTTTGATAGCAAAGATCTTTTTTACTCTCAATGTACTGTTTTCCTCAACCTTGCAAAGATTAAACACTTTTCACAGTCTGTGACGTCTCTAAGAAGGAATAAAGCTGTTGGCCACCCGTGTCTCACCAGCTCAGACGTGATGCTCAGATCCAGGTTGGGGAAGGACACGAGAGCAGATCGTTTTTCATGTTGAGCAGTGCTTTTCCTTTTTCCCTGTAATCTCAAGCCAGCAGGAAGCCCCTTTTCCAATACATATATGTAGCCCAGTTTGGGGTGTGTTTGCAGGGTGATGTGAGGGTGGAGCTGGTGTTCTGTATAGACTGAAAGTGAGTGAACTGATCCGATACCATTCCAGAAAAAAACCCCAAAAACCAACTGAAACAGCTTTCATCTCCCTGTACAGTGAAAATAAAGTGAGCTCTACACTTAGCTGATGCTTTCTCTCCTTTCCAGTTAAAGAGCTGTATTAAAATTCACCTAACGTGGCTTCCAGGAGGTCCTGGCTAATGAAGTGGCTGCTGCCAAGTATATCCAGACCGAATTCTGGGTTAAATCCTGGCCTTTCCACACCCCCATGGTGGGGAGCAGGTGCTGGTCTTTACCAGCTCAGTGGCTGAGTACTCAGCAACACCACTGGTAAGGTGGCCTGAGGCACTTCAAGGTGGATGTGGGTGAAAAGGTTCGTTGGTCCCATGAGCTGCTCCTTTCAAGAGACTAAATGCATTGCCATGTAGATGAGAAGTTGTTCACCATGTGAGCCTTGCAATGGGACTGCAGTGAGCTGGGCTGCTTTGGCTACCAGGAGATGCGCTGTTGGAGGAGATCTGGGCTGGGCCATCACAGAGGGATGCTTTGTTTGATTTTTCTTCTAGCCCAGCCCCTGGCAGTTTCATTCTGAAGTCTGGCTGGTGCTTCCAGGGGAGCAGATGTTTAAGTAGCTCCCTCGCTCTGAAATCTGTCAACATTTTGTGTGCTGCTATTTCCATGGAAACAGGTATTGGCTCAGCAGAAGTGGCACAGGGATTCAGAATTACAATGTAAAAACAAAACCAGGGTAGGTTAGTCACGCTTATTTTCAGTCCTGAACACTGACAGGGGTGCTGAACAGAACCTGCCCGTGGCTGGGGGTCGGCGCAGTCCTGTAGGCACCAGCTCGGGGGCTCAGGGCTCGAGTTCATGGTGTTTAGAGGTGAGCCACTGTTTGACAGACCTTTGTTAGAAGGATGTGTGTTTACTGCCTTTTGTTCGGCGCATGCTCTCCCACACACCTGAAAGCCATCACCATCTATCACTCCTTTTAGGCCTCCACCTTCCTCAGCAGAAGGGAAACGGCTCTGTGAGAGGCAGGCTGCAGCCAGCTGGCACGTGACGTGTTTAAAAACCCTACAAAGGGGCTGATGAAACACAGAACTGAGAATGTGTGAGTTTGTAATCTTTACCAGCATGTAAAATTGAAGCATCCTCCATTTTGGGGGGCTGCTTTACCTTTAGCAACAGCCAACTTACAGCAGAAGTCATTACCCCAGTTCGGTGTTGCTACACCATTAAATACAGAGTTAAACCAGCGGGACTTGGCACTCCCCAGGATACTGTACAAAGAGCAAACATCCCATGAGGCTGGGGAGAAGGAGCTCCAGCAATTCCCGAAAAATGAAGATGCTGCTGTGTGTTGTCTTACCTCTTCACTTTGATTGAAGGCGCTTCTTTTCCAGTCCTGCAGTGTTGAGCTGCTGGGAGTCCCGTGTCCTGGGTCCTCTGCAGGGCTGTGGGAATGGAGAGATGAGGAGGAGTGGAGGCAGCGGGGAGGGAGGGGGCTGGCTGGGGGCAGGGGGAGGAGCTGGGCCACCTGAGCACAGCCTGAGGGAGAAACCAGGGGGCAGGGGCCTGAGTGGTGAGGGGGAGGAAGCAGCAGGAGCCACGTGTGTGAGAGGGGAGATGGCTCAGAAGGCGGCTGTAGTGAAGCCACCTCCAGGCAGAGCAGCAGCAGCAGGGCACGTGGCTCTGCAAACACAGGCACTTTCCCCAAAGAAAGCAGCGCTTTATTTATTTAATTTCACCAAAGTGGAGTTTGTTTGACAGAACAATTCCCCTGGGAAACAAAATTCTTTAAACATGGGATCACCGAGTAATGAAGGGTAAAGTGCCTGGTGACTTACATTAGATTCCTTAAAAGGATACCCACCAAGATCAAACTGTTTCTACATGGACTATACTGCAGCCAAATATTTTCCCAAAACCCAGGCAAAACCAGCAGCCAGCTCAGGCTCAGAGTTTGCTGCCTGAGTCTCCTCGTTCAGTTGCCTTCGTCAGAGCTTCTGGGGGTGCACAGGCAGCGGTGCAGCTTCACTGCCACAGCCACACCGACCAAACCAGAGAGGGGCTTTTCTTGCAGGACACACACTTGCTGTCTCTTCAGCACAACTCTGTTTCCCCCTTTCCCTGGCTCACTATGAAATGAGCCATAAAACTGCAAGTATCAGTTTCTCAAGGAACAGGACGGAGAGCACAAGACCTAACTCTCCTGGCTGAGACCAAATGTCCAGCTGGGCTGGTATCTTGCCAGTTTGCCATATTCTTTCATCAGCATGAGAAACATGAACTGTGCTGACCCAGCCCCGCCAGTTGTGACCTGTAAGGTGTGTGCAGCCATGGGGCTGTTACCTGGCAAAGGGAAGTGCAGACAACACCGTTCCTGCTCCGCCACCGCCAGGTCAGCCACAGCATCCACAGGGTTGGTGCCACCCGGCCGAGGAGCCTGGCTCCAGCAGCACAGGGACAGCGAGGGTGCAGGGTCAGCTTCCTGCAGGCCCTTCCACAGCAGCTCAGGGCAACCGTGGGGGAACCAACAGCCGATGGGTTGGCGAGGTGGGGGAAGCCAGGATGCTGGTTTGATTTCTATCATTAGACCTAAAGAAAGTCAACATTGGGACTATTCTAGATACCAAGCAAGAGACAGCCTATGGCATACAATAAACAAGAGAAGTTTAATGTAAGAAGAGACTGCTCATGTATGTAATAGAGCGAGACTAATAAAATGCACTTATTTCCCAATATCTGTTATCTCACAGTTCTGTCTAGAAGTGACAGGTAATGCTGGTCTGAATTACATTCAGGAGGAACCAGGTTACAGGGAAAAGCAGAACGAACAGAACCCTTCACACCATTTACCATCCCACTCAAGATGGTACATACACCAGAACAGTCTGCCCTGGCAGCATCCTGCTCCTGGTACAGAGCAGGTGGGTTTGGTCTGTTGTAAGCAGAAGCACTGCACTTGTGCATGTGCAAAGAAGTAACGGTTCAGTGTGCTCCAAGACAAGAAGCCGAAATAAAACTCTCTCCCTGTCGTGTTCCTGGGAAAGGAAGGTAACCCCAGGCTGAGTCAGGGAAAGGGCACAGGCACGTGTTCCACACCACAACGTGGGGCCATTTATTTCACACCAACAGCCCCTGACCTCTGGGCAGGAGCAGGCGTGGAGGCATTGACCCAAGGGCAGCTCACGTCACACACTTCACCTCACCTCACAAGCTTCTCAGCAGCTTTGCCAGGGTGGGGGCAGTGGGTCTGGCTCATGCCCCACAGAGCAGACTGACCAAAGCCGCTTGTGCACAGAGGCTCCACACTGCAGCCCTAAGGAAGCTTTCCCCAGCAGCCTCACCCCACCAGCTTGTCCTTACCCGTGAAACCAGCTTCCCAGGAGTTGCCCGTGGTGCTGGGCACATTCTGCTGCACACAGGGGTGGGAGCTGCAGCTGACTCCTGGCTTGGGAAGATCCTGGAGCATGTGCTGGAACCACCCTGCACGCCACAAAAACAAGGGGTGAGGCACAGGGCGAGCTCCCCTCTCCCTCACTGCCCCTGGCAGCTGCAGCCACAGCTGGCCTGTCACAACACTTCTGACTTTTGCAAAGCCCCAAGTCACTCCAATTTTTAAAAGTCAAAGGGAAGGAAAGCCAGAAGCCTCACATACTTCAAACAACTTAATTTATTAGAACCCATAAATGTCGCTTTCATTAGAAGAATCGAGTTAACACCTACTTCAGGGGGAAATTACAATTTAAGACAAACAGAAAAATCATAGGACTTAAATACAGCATTTACTGCAGACTGCTGTTCCTAGGACCCTGGCACAGGCTTGTGCTCGCGGTGTGGTATTAGTACAGGATCTAATGCTGAGCAGGTTTGGCATTTTACTTTCCCCTGGAAGAACATCCAAGCATGCAGAGGGCTGCTCCCCGATCTGCCTCCCAGAAGTATGGAGTGAAGAGCTCCAAGCCTTAACACAAAAAATAACCTCTTGAGATGCATCACCACCAGAATCTGGAATTTTTATTTCTTGTGAGTTTAAGAGTGATTGGTAGGAGATCCCTGGAGCCAAAGGAAAAACCATAGTATGACAGCTGAAACTGCTGTGAAAGGTTCGCTGAACTGGCATCGAGCAAACCTCAACTGTTACTTCAAACCAGAACCTGAGTACAGAGAGAAAGTACAATCACTCCTGTCATAGGCCCACCATTTCTTTTCACAGTAGCCCTTTTAGAGAAGCAGGTTGGGTTCACAACCTTCATTTCCACTACTGCAGATCCACAGAGCCATTTCCATAAAGTCCAGAAAGTGCTTCAACACAGAATACAAAAAGGTACAGAACCTATAAACCTTCTGCTATAGAAAACCAAAGCATGGAACGTGTCAGGTGTTCAGAGACCTGTACCCAAGGACTGAGGTGTAAGTGGAGTGTCAGGACACGGGAGGGCTGCTCAGCGCAGCCGCACGTGCAGCCTCCAGCCTGACCCTGGGCCCTTCCTTCCCGTGCGGGTCCTACAGAGCTGCTGCAGTCTCCTCTGCTCTCACTGACACATGTGCTCTCTTGAACACATACACAAAGATTTCCTACAAGCTGTGCTGAATTACTTATGTATTACCTTTCAAGACAAGCTATTGGTTACACAACTTTTTCGGGATGTATCACATCACTAGCGCACTGTTATCAGCGGCTGCCAGCTCTGGCTGGGTACTGGCTTCTGCAGACTCTCATGGCCTTGCTTCACATTAAGGAAGGAGCAATTTCCTAAACACTGGGTTTTCATTCTCAACTGACAGCTCACCTGCAAAATAGAAAAGCACAGCACTGGTGAGAGAAGCTGGAGCACTTCTGCTGCCACGGGTGTGACTGTAGAAAAGGAGTCCCTGGGCTGTACATGGTTTCCACAGTGTGTTTGTTACATGAGGTACAAACTGTACAAGTTCTCCAGTTTACAAAGTTTCCTAAATTGCAGAAACAATCCAGCCCGTGTTTGTAACAGGGGGTTTGGATGTAAAGGTTATTCCAGGTAAGGTACAGGCTGAGTAACTGGCTCAATGGAACAACAAAAGTGTCGTTTTAATACAATTTGCCATAGTACAACTATGTATATATGTACAGAACTCTGTTACTCTGAGCATCCTCCTCACTTCTTCTTCTCAGCTTCCTCCACAGTAAGAAAAACGCTGGAGTGAAATGGGTTCGGTTTTGCAGCACTGGAAGTTCCTCAGCTGGGACCTCACCGCCGTTCCCTGCTTCCTTCAGGCCTCAGAGGACGCCGTCGCTGAAGCGCGGCTTGCCGTAATCCACCAGGTCATTCTGCAGCTCTCTTTCTTCATCGTCTGCAATGGAAACATTGAGATCAACTCTGACGTGGTGCTACTGACAAAAAGCATTTCCCCCCCACTCCCAGCCCAGGCTGCTAACAGGGACACCCTCAGCAACCCGGCCTTGCCTGCTCAAGGGGGGCAACGGGGCAGGGCGGCCAGCAGAGCTCGGGGTGCACCTCAGGCCTCGCCGCTACCTGTCCCAGCCACTGACGGACTCCAGGGCTGGCACAACTAATTAAACTCACCACTGTGATTTAAGAATCTCCCTGGAGAGATTCCAGACTCTTAAGATGGAACTGCACAGTCAACTCCTTTGGGAAGTCACACTGCCACTGTTTAACCCATTCCAGAGGGGCAAGGGCAGAGAAGTCAGTGTGATGCTCCTGAGGTGGAAGTAGCTCCTTCTCCACACACTTCTCAGGTTTGAAGGACAATCCCTTTCATACAGACGTGGCACAGCACGTTTTTCAGTGGCAGGACTGTTACTAATGCAGGAGCTGACTTTGCTGTGGGTTTGCCAAGCCACGGCCTCGTGTCTCAGACTGGAGGGTGGGATTTGAAGACAGACTTATAAAAATGTAACAGGCAGCCCTCAGCCTCTTCCAGCCTCTTATCAACAGAAATCCCTGCCCTCTCTATCTTGCCAAGTCCTTCCCAGCCACCTCAGGTTCCTCTCCACAGCTTTGTCCTTGAGGAGGAATGAAGATGTTCCATCTTTCAGACCCACAAGGAGAGTCTTTCTCTACCACTCTACCCCATCCTGCCTCCTGCTCCTTGGCATTTGCTTTACGAGCCTCGGGAAAAATCATAAAGTTTAAAAAGAAGACCCGTGCCTTGCCAGTACTGTAATGCAGACCTGAAAGTCCATCAAGGAAATGCACATTCACTATGTTCTTTTGAACGTTGTATGTTTTCAAAGCTATGGCAACGTCTCCCACGTTCGACCTGCCATCGGCCTCATCTCCCCTGGGTGGCTCCTCAGCCTTCCTCCCTCCGTCACAGCACCCTAAAACCTCCCTGTCAGTTAACGAGCTCCTCCTGCACTTCCAAGCAGTGTGCCTGTATAGAGATGCTTGTTCACAGCAAGTGAAAGCCAAGTCAGAAGTTCACCCAATCTTTGCCTAGAGGATAAGCTGCCTGAACTCTCCAGCAGGTCTGTGCTCAGCAGCCGCCGGCGGGACGGGCGCCGTCGGGAACCTGCTCCCGCATCACACAGCTCCACTTCCATCTGCCTCACACGCTTCTGCCTGGTGAGAGCCTGCTCATGCAGCATGGGGCTATCACTTGATTTATCTCATCCTCCACCGCACACAAACATGTATTGCGGCACCAACAGCTTCCCCAGAGCTGGCGGCCAGGGCAGGATGCTGCCCTTCACCTGAGCCCACCTCCCCCGTTCCTGGGTTTTCCTCTGATTGTTTCACTCCAAGGCTCACACATTTCTAACAAACAGAAAAACATGTTTAATGGAATTGCTTTGTTTGCACGGGCCACATGCTTTGTTCCAGCCTCATGCCAAGCCATGTGATGTTTTTCTGATAGTTTTTAGACAGAAATTCAGGGATCTTTTTCCCCCCTCCCCTCTCTAAACAATTATAACCATCCTCCCTCCAAACTCCACAACTCTCCCCTACCCTGCAAACAAATGGTATAAAGACTAAAGCAGACATTTTTATGATGCCATTCCTGGCAGTGCCACTCGCTGTGCTGCTTGACTTGGATCAAATCAAGTCAGCAAGTTATAGGAAACAAGATAACAAAGGGCTGGCAAAATCAAGTCTGAGGCAGTAACACACTCTTCAGACTATTCTTCATGAAAAGGCTTCTAGAAGTCACTCCTTAATCTTCACCACCAGACATTAAATCCATTCTGTCTGTGCAGATATATATAGGGTTTGATCAGAAGAAAGATTGTCACCAGGTCCAAATGTGAAGCTGCCAGAGCAGCGAGCTGCCAGGTACCACACTGAAAGGGGAGATGGCTTTACGAGGCCACTGCCACCTCAGGCTCCTTCAAGGATCCCTTGCAGGGCAAGCTATGCAAGCACCATCTCTGTGGCTTTTAGCAACTTACACCACTGTATCGTACCCATCCTTTCCTAAGCAGCACACAGTAACACTGCTCATGCTGCTGACTCTGGCTTACAGCATACCTGATGGTAACTCTCACTCCCTAAGCCATTAGTTTCCCTGTAAGGGCCACTACAGCTACGTATTTGTGCCAACAAGCAACCTGGGGCTGTGGTCCCTGCAGCCTCCAGCCTCTCCACTCTTGGTCAGCACTGGGGCTGAGGAAAGACGAGCCCAAATGCTGGGGGCAGTTGGCACAGATTCAGTTTTGTGGCCTTGGTTAAAACACCATGAGCTGTGTTCTGAAGTTGTCAAGGACCTGTCGTGGTGAGGGGCTGGGCATCACCACTGCTTGCTAAAGGCAACTGAGTGAAAACACACAGAAACCCAACTCACACAACTGCTCTGATGTGCAGAGAGGAGCTTCGACATAGAGAAATACACACCACACTTCCCTTTCAGTCCAAGATCCCAACTATTAGGAGCAAGTCTCCTGCTTCCACAGCACTGACAGAGGCAGCTGTATGTCCTGTTGTACCTTCATGCACATCTGCCTCGTACAAGCAGGTTGCAACCCAATAACCACCCGTCCAGGGGAACAGACGTCAGCAACCCAGAGTGACTGATCTCTGCTGCTGGTTTTGAGCAGAAGTGTACCAAGAGAGGCCACATCTTCTGGAGCAGCAGCAGAGCTCTCATTTTTATCAGCAAGTTGATTAATTGCCCTGGGTTCTGATCTATACTTTTCTTTTGCTTGTTCATGAGTTTCAAACTACCAGCCCCGCCAAGAAGTGCTTACGCTGCACAGCTCAGTGCATGCCCACAGAAATCAGTTGCTTTGTATCAGCTTTTCCCATTAATTATGCTTGGATACCAATTAAATACACGTCTGAAAAATTCTACCAGCTAAAACCTGTGGATTAATGAGGACCAAAATCAGGGTGCCTGCAGAACTTCCACTAGGCTGGGTTCCCCCACCTTTGTTTTCCACTTTCCTGACTCAGAAACACTCTGTACGTTTACACAAACACTGTCACACGTGCAAGCCTTTCACAAAGCATGACCAGAGCAGATGGAGAGTGGCAGGACAAGGTGGCACATACACAGCAGACAAGCAATGGGGAGACGAGGCACTGATGCATGCAGAACATAGGCAGTGAACGTGCACACACAGGTGGTTACTGGGCTAGCACCAGGTTAACAAGCTCCGAAGTCTGGTTAGCAAGGAGAAGCAGAAGCCTGTTGAATCTGTGTAGAATGTATGAAAATTACACTTAGGATTGCTGCCAGAGCCCTCACTGCCTGCCATGTCAAGGCAGGTGTGACTAAGCAGTCCAGAAGCTGCCAGCATCCCCTCGCTAGGAACTGCTGTGTCCTTGCTTCCAGACAGAGAGCAAGAGTGAAGTGTGAAGGATGCCTAAAGCTTATTGATTCTGTGTTTGAAATTTGTGACAGACTAAACATGGGGAGGCTTTACACACATTCAACAAGTACACTCAGCGTGGACTGCGTCACAACGGGATGGAGACAAGGCCCAAGCTCACCTTGGACGTCTTCTTCTCCACCATCACCATCCTCTTCCTCATTGTAAGCCAGCTCGGCCTGTTTGTCTGCCTCATACTCACCCACGTTCCCATCATCCCCATTATAATCTGCCAGTTTAGAGCCCTGCTGCGGATCAACAGGGGACTCATTCTCATCAAAGAACCGGCCTGTGAAGTAGGCAAAGGATTAAGTCAGAGGCAGAGAGGAAAGAAACAGGGAGATTCTACATGAAAGCAGACAGCAGGTTAAGGCACAGAATCACAGAATCTCACGGGCTGGAAGGGACCTCGAAAGCTCATCCAGTGCAACCCCCCTGCCACGGCAGCACCACCCAGAGCAGGGCACACAGGAACTCATCAGCTGGGTTTGGATGTCTCCAGAGAAGGAGCCTCCACAGCCCATCTGAGCAGCCTCTGCCAGCTGGGGGTTGTGCTGGTTTCAGCTGGAGAAGGAAGGAGGAGAGGGCTTGGGCCAGTCATTCAGCAGTATGCAATCATTTGGCACTTGGGTCTTGTACAAATCCGACTGCTATAAGCTTCACTCTGGAGTAGAGAGCTACAGCAAGCATCTGACTAGAAAGCTCTGCCTTTGATTACCTACCAACACTGGTAAAAGTTTCCTTAAAATGTTGAGGAGCAGACAGAGGGAGTTTTTGTACCCAGACTTTTCTCCACACCACAGAGCAGCACCTTGCTGACTTGGTACACAGTCTGCAGGCTGTACCACAGGGACAAGGGAAAACTAGCAAAGATCTGCCTGGCATCTCTGAGCTGCTCTTCCTCAACCACGTAATTAACGTGGCTTTATGTTCTGGTTCCTTATTAAGCTTTTAAAAGTTTTCCAAGTGTTCCAAATGCAGTATTTTTGTCTCTCAGAGAAGAACTGACCATAGTTCCAGTAACTGAAACAACGCACAAGAGAAGGGAGAATTAGCTGGAACTATGGGATGACTGGACAGTCAACCAAGCACACAGAGAAACACTGACAGCGTGATGTCCAGTTCAGAGCTGGTGTTCAATGGGATACTGGGAGATCTGCTCAAGTCCATTGCAGTTCAGTCTCCTTGGCCACTGCTCACAGCATGCAGCCCTCACTCTGCAGAGGACACAAGTCTGCAGGGGTTATGGATCAATGGAGGAAAAAGTTGGCATTGAAGTGTGGTACAATCTTTCTGGACTGGAAACAGACTGAGGAAAAAAGTCTGTCAAGGTGGAAGCAGTTAAACAGAAACGAAAGTGCAGCACAGGCTTTTAGCATTAGGATTAAAAAGGTCACAGTGCACAGATGTAAAGATTATTTAATTTCTTAAAACAACGAAAAATACCATGTGTCAGAATATAAAAGTCAGGACAGAAACATTCACAGTGCTTGTCTGGATGGGGAAGAGAAGCAGAAGAGTCACTCCCAGCGAGCACAAATGTGCAGAAACAGACCTTTTGGTTATTTTCATAGAATAAGCAAGAAGAAACCATGACTTGTTTAGAAATCAGAAGTTAATATATTATTCATTCTGTGTTATCTGCTTTGAGTAACCCTTGCTGTCATTGTTTGCATTTTTGGACACTGCATTATATACACAGAGCAGGCAGAACCACACAACTCACACATCAAACATTGTACTCTGGAGAGACAACTGAATGCACTGAACTTCCAGAGCAAACCAAGCCAGCAACGCTGTGCCAAACAAGCACTGAATAGAAGGAAAAAGGTTAAAACATTAGAAAGACTTGACAGGAAACAGGTCAAGTGCAGAGGGCTGGGAGCTGGAGCTCGGGCTGGCACACAGGGCAGCCCTGGCCAGCTCGATTCCAGCACGGCTTCAGGATGCAGCTACCCTCTCACTCCACTCTGCTTTGAGCCTTCACTGTTTTAGCTCGAGCTGCTTCAGACAACGGGAGGTGAGGCTGAGCACGTGGTCAGGCCAGCGACTCCAGGGCCTGTGTGAGTCAGGGTGCAGGAGCTCTGGCAGTAGGTGACAGCTCACACGGCACCAGCAGAGCATCAGTCCTGCAACACGAGGCACGTACAACAGGCCAGAGGTACCGACTCTGGGCAGACACAGAGCAGGAGTCACGGGCAGCTGGGCACAGCAACACACCGATTGCTTCCTCCAACAGCTGAGCTCCAGAGCCCTGCTCCCATCCTGGATCTCTCAGATCCCTCCAAACCTGAGGCAGGTGTTACAGGGACTATTTGAGGCCCAGTGGAAGGCATTGTCCTGACACACGAGAGGCTGGTGACAGCACAGATGCCCTGTAAGGATGTGGCTGGTGCTAAACCCCGCAGGTTACAGCTGCTGGAATGAACTCTGAATGGACACAGGGGTACTGCTCAAAGCTGCATCCTTACAAACACACGACTCTAAGCAGCCCACATGCTCAGCACTAAGGACCTGCTTACAGAACCACTTCAAGCAGCAGCATGGACAGGAGGCTTGCTGCACCCAGCTGGTTCCCAGTGCCAGCTCCAGGCACACACCAGGATGCTGCTGCAGTCACTTCCAGGCTCTGCTTCTTTTGCAACTCACGGGCCCATCTCTGTACCTAAGAACCAAAGTTGCTTTTTAACTCTATGCTATCAAAACAAAAAAGGAAAACATCTTTTGGGAAGTTCTCCAGTTCTGAAACCAGATTCAACAGACCCCCTGACCAGTGCTAATTACTAGTCCTATCCCTTGGGCTAATGCACAGCAGCTTCTGAAGCTCTCAGGCAATTACTGACAGTGAAAGCCACACTCCACAGCTGGGCTCCTCTGCACCACAGGGATGAATTTATCAACAACAGACCTTTCTGAACAGCCACTGCTGACCAAGCTGGAAATAAATCTTCTGCAAACCTGCATTAGCTGTTTCCATACGTGACAGAGAAAGTCTCTCCCTCACTGTGCCATTACTATCTAAGTTATAACCCCTGTGAAGGAGCAAAGGGAAAAGGACTGGCCAGTGATGATGACTGGCCTAAGAGACATTTCACGTTCTGCTCCTGTCTCCACAGAGCTAGTCCCCCACGTTGTTTAATCTGTTACCAGGGAAGACAGACAATCCACTTTAAAATCCCTACAGCTGACTTTCAGCTGCAGTTACTCAGCCACACAAGCACACATTCCTGTTTTACTGCTTATGCGCTGCTTTGAGTACATACTTTCCACTTCATACCACTTTGACACAATCTGTTCTTGACAAATCCAGGTCGCCCACCTGTCACCCAGACTGCTGGGAATGAGCTCAGTTACTGTGCCAGGCACCAAGGCCAGGCTGCTGGAGCTCTACAACTCCTCAGAGCCTCCTCTTCCCATTCACTTTTTAAAGACGTGTTGTCTTGCAGCATGATGGTGCCTCTCTCAAAGCTGTTCATGGTTTGGAAACCACTGCAGGAAGCTTCTTAAACCCTCAGAGAAGGTCTGGCATCATCTATAGTATTGAGCCCCTGACCCTTTGGAGGCTACAAGGGTATGGGGCATGAAGACGAGAACACACTGAACTCCCGCATCCCTGTGTATCCCTTTATGCTATTTCTGTACCACTGTTCATCCAATCCACAGAATTAACACAGGTTTCTGGCAGGAGGCTACAGAATCCCTCTTCTCCCAATTCTCATGGCTGTCAAGAGGCTGCTGTGATGTGGCAACTTGTCACCTCAGAGTACAGACAGACTTTAACCATGGACACTAAAGCCTAAGCGAAAGCTCCTTAGCTGGGAGTACAAAGAAATTTCAAGTAGACTTCATAGTAGCTTTATTATAAGAGAGAAATATTATTTGGGTGAAAAACAAGAGATGGTGTTTCAGTGCTATGGTTTTATTTTCTTACAGATGCTCCTTCCTGACCCAAATGCTGAACAATGGGAATTAGTTTGTTAAAGGTAACTAGGTGAAGGTACCTCATCAGCCTGCTCTGTTGGCTAACACTTAGGAGTACAGTATCTCTATTCATACCACAAGAAACTTGTTTCAAAGTCACATTCGTGTAAGAAGATGCCAAGTCAAATGCTGTAGGCACAACACTGCCCCACTCTCACAGGACCAGCAACAGGACACAGACAGTGGCACCTGTATTTGCAAGTTCTTACCTGCTGCCTGCCCACTACCCCTCAGCGTTGCTACCACCATCACACACAACAAAACCACAGCATGTGCTCCTGTCTAAAGGCTTCTTCCTCGAGCACACATGAAAGAAAAGGGTCCTGGAAAGCTTCCTCACACAAAAGAAGAAACTCCTGGCCAATACACATATAGTAGCACAAAGACTGCCCTACACGAGGTCTGAATTCTTACAACGTTACCCAAACCAGCACATTTCAGTAACGCAGTATGAATGTAAGTACCTCGGTATTCTGCACGTGTCACAGCATTGGCTTCATCTCTTTAAATGTGCAGGAATGTCCAAAGCCATATTAAATTCCTATAAGCAGGTAATTTTTAAAATGAATGAATAGATATGAAAGGTGACACATCGAGACACATCTTCTACACAGCAACACATTCTATTTCTTTCCAGCCTTACTTCCTAGGAGTCCACCCACTGTAATGGTTCCTATTCTCCAGGCAGGCAACACTCCAGATAGAAAATTCAGTGACTGACTTAATACGTTGAAGTATATGATACTGGCCAACTTACTTTGCTTAATCTTCTGCAAGTCACTAATTCTGCTCTTTGGGATTTTTATATCGTCTGTCTCCACTTTGTGTTCATTCTGATTTTCCATGTTTTCTTCAAAATGTAAGTGCTGGAGGGAGTTTGGAGGTATCTGCTTGGCCACATCAGCGTCGCCATCCTTGTCGCTGTGCAAGCCTGCAGAGAGAGGAAGCACGTTTGGTTCTTACATGGCTCCAGAAGAAGGCTATCACATGTTACCACAACAAATAATTCATCACATTTCACACACAGTCAATCCTGGGTTGTTCCTCCCAGCTGGGTTTCTGCGTGTGCTGAAGTGTTGGAACAATAACACGTTTATGTATCTTTAACTCTCCTGCTGATCCTGCTTTTGAGATCTACTAAGCATCATTTACTGCTGCAAGAGTGAGGTGGTATAGCCAGCAGCCCCAGTGCCTTAGGAAGGCAGACAAAGAGCCCACTCAGTCCTGAGCCTGCAGAAACGCTCT
Source organism: Urocolius indicus (assembly GCA_013401255.1). Lineage (NCBI taxonomy): Eukaryota > Metazoa > Chordata > Aves > Coliiformes > Coliidae > Urocolius > Urocolius indicus. The sequence continues at coordinate 165,352 of WBNH01003891.1, forward strand.
CTTGGGTTGGTAACCACATCAAACAAAGGGGCTGGCCACCTACATCTAACACTCACGGCATGGCAGCAGACACTGAATGCTGAGTTTGCTACACAACGTTGACTTGTCACCCGACAATAACAATTTTACCTGGTGCCAGATTTGGAGCATGAGGCTGTTCAGTTGGAAGATTTATAGCAGGTTGCTGACCTTCACTTTTAGGAACTGACATAAGTGGCTTCTTTAAAGCTACAACAAAACACATGGACAAAAGCATTAACGTGGGACAGACAGACAGACACTCTCCATCAGGCCTTCTATCAATGCTGGAAACTTCTGCTGTTGTTTTCTTGGTTTTAAATCACAGATTTCTTGGGGTGGGTGGGGATTATCAGAAGCACTCAGTTCTGAGAATGAAAAGCCTCTAAAGGACAGTACAAGTCACCATGTTTTACACCCCACTTGGATTTTATTACCATCAACAGATTTTAAAGCTTTGCACTCACTGTGAAACAAACACATGGCACTCAAACAGAATATATAAGCCACCAAGAACCCAGGTGCCAAAGTATGAGAACACTTCTAACCAGTGGGAGTGTCTTCAGCTTTAGCAGGGTCATTATCTTCTATTTCAGGCATGCCAGCATCTCCTCCTGGTTTGATTTTCTCTGTAAGACAAGAGGATATTCTGCCTTATTAACCTTTAAGTTTGAATAATGAATTTCCCTCTTGTGGAAGGCTCTAAGACCAGAAGAACAGTCCCTTGTTCACAGAACGGGTTCCATATTGATAACCACAACTCTCCTTACACTGTGCTGTCAAAGTCACTAAGGACTGCTTTGGAGCAGTGCTCTCAAAGTCCCTGCAGCCTTCAGAAAAGGACAGGAAACAGATGCACTGCTCTTGCTAGCAGATTAATAAATGCCTGCTCCAAAAAGCTGGCCAGAACAGACTCTGAACTGGTACAAAAAGGTGCTGATTCTGCAGCACAGGTAGTAGAAAGGGAACACGTCTGCTCTTCAGACCTACAGGGAGGAAATAACCATCGTAGCTGCTCACTGAGCGCCTCCTGTACAGCTCCTGACAGCCAAAGGTCCCACTGTCCCTGCCGAATGACACAGCCAGTGCCTTTTCACAGCCCTTTCCATGCTCTCACCTCCAGCCACCTTCTCAGTGCGGATCCCAGCTCTCCAACAACGTGCCCCTGCCCTAGCTCACCCCACAACACACCTCACAAGGAGTGCAGAGGCCATCTCCAATTCCCAACTGGACAGGTGAGGAAGGAGACGCCAAACGAACCAACAGAGTGAACACAAAACTGTGCAAGAAACTTTTCATAAAAGGACCCAGAGAAATGGACACACCAATCTCAAGATACCTATAAACTCTGACTCAGTACAATCACATGCAGCTGATGCAGTGGTCTGAGCCAAATAACTCATTATTCTACTTCAGAGAAACACAGGATTCTGTTTGCTAGCAAAGGACACACACAGTTAACCCATTCATTATCTATCAGAAATGACCAAAAAAATCCCTGCAATACCTTTGCCATTTGCAACGTGATCTGAAGGCTGCTCACTCTTTACTATGTTTTTATCTTCTGCTTGTGGAACAGTCTTAGATACTGCCTGCTCATCGTTACTGGGGCTTACTTCAGTGTCTTTACTGGACTGAACTTTCTGTGTAGCCTGTTAAAAAAAAAATCATAAGGAATTAGTATTAAGCACATCCCTGAAAATTACAGAACAAACAGCCTCAAATTCAAGATTGTTGGAAGCAAAATTGCATTTATGAATTTGAGTGCAAAGACCACCAACACAAACAGCAGCAGAAGCCCTTCAAATACAAACCTGAGCCCTGAGGGCAGGAGAGGAAGTGTACAGAACTCAATAGAAAATGTGAAACACAGCACAGCTGTACAACATTTAGATTGGAACATGCAGCTTGTAAGTCTAATGCAAAGAGGCTGAGAAAATGCTTCACCTTGAGCCTCAGGTCAGAGGCTTTGAAACAATTCCTAATTGTAAGAAAAGATCTGACTGAAATCTACACCAAAACTGTCTTGTCATTTGAAATGTTTGTAAACAGAGATGAAGTAAGGGAATGAAATTCTAAGGAAAGTAGGTTATTTAATCCATTTGTAGGACAGGGGCTGTATTCTCCTGGCAGCTTGCACCGTGTAATTACACCCTCCACACCATTCAAATACCATCAGTCTTTGCATCACATTAGCACCTTGGGGCCTCACCACAGATCAGGTTTGCAATAACCTATATAAAGTCGTAAGAACACAGAACCCACATTGGAGAGCTGTAAAGTAATATCCATTTATCAGGGATCAAATTGAAATCCTCAGCAATGATGTCATGGGGAAGGCTGTAGCGGAGCAAAAAGGCTCAGTTCAACTGAGCCAAATGGGCAGATGTTCCTATGCCGTTACCCACTTGGGGTTGCTCAGGATGATGGTTAGTGAAAACTTAGGGGAGAAATGCCCAAGGCCTCCATGTATTTGAAATACTGAGTCAAACAAACAGCAGAGTTAGGGCTCTTCTAATTCAACAAGACACTTGCTTAACTGCACGATACCTTTTGTTCCCGTACAACCTGGTCCATTAATTTCTTCATGTTTTCCTCATGTTGCAGTCTCATTTCCTTCATCTGCTGCCCACACTGCAGACTTGATGAGAAACACATTATTAGTTACATTTCATTTGTTGGACCTGCTCTCCCATAAATAAAATAGGGGGGAAAAAAAAAAAAATGAAGTGGCACAAAAAGCCACACCTGAGATACAACGAGAATAGACTGTCCTGGAATGTGCATGGAGTGGAAATGGACTGAACACAGAGAGAAAGCAGAAAACAGCAAAATAAACAGAGTGGCCTTGAACATGTTCCTTCCAAAACCTGGAAAGCAAACTGAATGTCAAGCTTCACAGTTCATCTTTCACCAGCATATATTAATTCCATTAGGAAAGCAGAATCTCTCCCTTGGCTGCCAGCACAGGAGATGCACCGCTGCCTCACTGGCAGTTACCGCTGCCAACTGAAGTAACAGACTGAATGGCACAGCTGAGTGTCCCAACTGCTCTAACAAACCACAGAGACCAACCCAATCCAGCGAAACTCCTGTCTCCCACAAACACTCAACATACCACAGACTAAAGAATAGATTTGTGTGTGTGAAAGTCAAGTGTTTCTCAAGGGTTTATTTCCCGCACTCCTCAGAGCTTCAGCAGTAACTGTTCTTCCTGCTTCTCCACCACAAACTTAAAAGGCTGAGGGTCAACTTAAAATTTCAAGATAACACAATGCTTTTGACTTCAGTTGAAAAAAAAAAAAGTACACTGTTAGAAAGACAGCAATTAGCAACCCTGGAGGCTTCCAGGGCTGTGTGGAGTAAATGCTTCCACATTTATTAACTAAGATCTCCACGTTATTGAAAAATGCATTGACTTAAGATCATCCAGTGCTGAACAATTACAGTAAGTCAGACTTTTCTTAGACTGTGTCTCACTTTGGAGAGAAAGAGAACAGCACCCCAAAAACCACGAACTTTAAAATCAAACACCTGGCTAAGTCAAAGTTGCATCACCAAGTGAGAACACTCGAGCGTAAGGATTAGCAGAAATAGGATCAATTTTCACCTTTCAATAAATACAGACCTCCATCACACTCACATAAACCAGCAATTAATCACATTTCTGAAGACATACCTATCATATTCCAGCCTCCTTGTAAGGTAAGTATTGTTCTTCTTGTACTCGTGTAGCTGATCCTCCTGGCGAATGAACTCCTGACGCAGCTCTGCGAGTTGTTCTGGACCAAAAAGCAAAACCCAGCATCAACACAGCAACACAAGGATAAAAGCCCCACGGCAGACACAACTTCCAATATTGCAACAGAGGTTAAAAAAAATTGCTCCAGTTTTATGTTATTTCTTCTAGATATAAAGTTTCTTGAAATAACTTGAAAAACAATGACAGTTCCCTCGCGTCTGCCAAGCACCGCTGACCAAAACACCTACGTTCTTCCTTACTTCTTTATTCACAAGAAGCAGTGAACAGTGCTATTTCATCTGTCTGCTAGAAGTCTCCTTAATTTCCCAAGAGAGTCTGTTATGAGTAACACAGAAGTACCACCAGGTTTCTTTAGAAAACCTGGCCGAATACTCCTTCTGCAATGGATACCCAGAAGGTGGTACCTTCACACTGCTCAGGAAAGCAATACATATTTCCTGTCTCCAGAAGCAATTGTTCTAGGAGTTCTTCTCCCTGCTCGTCAGGCTACAAATAATTGTTCAGCTCCCTGCTATTCTCAGTTACAACCACACAGAGAAGCAGAAATGCCAAGTGTGTCGTCTGCAGTCACGTTAAAATTTTGGCATTAGCCATTTCAAGTTGCTCTGAAAGCCACACAGTGATGACAGGCTGTAATCAGGCCTGGACATATCAGCCTTAGAAGATGTATCCCAGACCTTTTCTAATCCAGCTGAAGTGTCACAACAGAGCAACAGTATTCTGAACAGTGTATCGGGCATGAAAACGATTCTAACATCCTGGAAGTGAGCAGTGCCAGAGTGTGTGTTCTTTCTGCAGACAGTGGAGCCAAGCCTATGAGAGCCAACCCCACACTGTGTATTACCCAGGTAGGTAACATACAAATAAGTTTCCCATTATGCAACGTTTCAGCATCACTTCATCTTTCATTTAAAACGTATTCTGCGGTATCCACACAGTTAACAACCAGGCAGCTTCACAGTCTGTCAAGTCAGCGACTGCCCCTACGTTCCTTACCCTTTAAACGATGTATGTCTGCCATTTGATACGATATGTTGTTCTGCAGCTTAATCTGAAAGAAGAAATGGGTATATATTTATAGACAATGAGCAGGTTAGAGAGGGCTGAGACTGCAAAGACTGGGGTGGATGTACTCAACAGGTTACCAGAATGACCTACACAGAGGTCTTGGAAACACAAGCAAGGTGTATTTAGTTATCTACCAGTGGTATCACCAACCTAAACATTATATTTAGGCTCTCCTAACAAGGACTTAAAATTTCTTTCCAGAACATATTTCTATTAAAAAAGTAGGTTATGTAAGGGCAAAAATAAACACACTGAGAGCAGAGCAAGAGATGGTGAATCCCCAATGTCACAGCGTTATTGTACCAAAATAAACACACAGCATCGCTAACAAAACCCTTTTTTACCTAATGCCTATTTAAAGTCCATCTTACTGTGATGTTACCTAATACTCACCATGCAGGTTCTCTTTCTAAGAGAGGATCTGACATCAGTAAGCTTCCAAAACAGCTTTTAATTCGGTATTTTCAGTAAGGGAAAAAATAGCAGCTACAATAAATCAATCATGTACACAAAGTCACTAAGTAAAGATGCTTTGTCTCGTTCTTACAGAGAGACAGATGTAAAGACAAAAACCAGCAGAAATGAAGAGAAAGATACACATGTACAATATACTGAGGAAGGCTGAAAAGAATCCAGGACCCTCATCAGACTGATGCTGTCATTATTTTTCTCGTAGCTTCGTGATGGATACAAACAGTAACTCTAGAAGGGGAGCTGAAAGAGGGTTGTCATCCTTGGGTTACAAGGTCGGATGTCCCTCTTGGCATACCAAAATGAGGGACAGGCACACCTACTCTGGCACAGGACACACACACACAGAAGCTATTTCAATTCCCTCAATGATTCTGAAGCTCATAGTCAGTTAGTTACACTTTCTGTCAAAACAAACAAAGAAGACACATGCCCTTACTTCAAGGCTTCCTCCAGCCACCTCTGCCTTCCCTTTTACTAAACTATTTATTTCTTTAGACCTCTTTCAGGCTACGTTTCTGTGTTTGAGAGGCACCGAGTCTCTGACCTGATTAATTGTCTCGCATATGGGTTGAGTCAGGCACTTTAGGAACTACAGCCACACAAGGACTGCTGAAACCGTGACTTGCTGCAGAACAGAGTGTACACAGAGGCACATATCCAACAGCTCCAGCCACAGAATAGAGGCTCCTTATGAAACAGAGTGCTCCATCGAGAGCTTTGTCGGTGCCAGCCTGCAGTACCCTGGCTCAGCGCGAGCAGCAGCGCTCACCCGGGCAGCACTGGCAGCACCCCGGCCCCAGGACTGTGACAGCAGCCAAGAAGGTTTCTGGAATGCAGAGAGGCACCACAGCCACGGCTCTGACCCACCTGAATCGTTCAGACACCTCACAAGGCTTCCCCTCCCCCAAAAAAAATAAAAGAGAAAGGATGGCAGATGATTCAACCTTTTGGGAAGCTGAGAACCCTGCCCATGCTGCTCTGAAAGGGGACACAAACTGAGAGCACCCAGGAGGGACACTTCAGGAGCCTTCAGGCAGCAGAGAGCCACCACCCGAGCAGCACTGACACACACGAGCTGCCCACCAAGACGTTTAAGGAACTCTGGTTGCAGGATGCACAAAGAACAATAAAGCCTGTGTTGGACCTGCCATGCTTTATTTCCAAAGTGCAGGTAACTTTCTGGTGGGGACTTCAGCCAGAAGTACATGATGGAAGCAACCACCAAGCCTTTCTTTCCCGGTGGGCACCCATCTCACCAGCTCTCCTCCAAATGGGCACGGAGACAGGGGAGCAGATAGAAAATGAGGGACCCTTTGAGCATTAATGAGAAAGTATCTTCCCTTACTTTGCAAAGCCCCTGACAACAATGACCATTTTCCCACCCCGTTTTCCATTCTAATGCAGTTCTCTCCCAGAACTCAATAAATCTACAAACACGGGAGGTCCTGGGGAGCGGCAGTGTCCTGTTTGCAAACCTTCATCTCTTGGAATTCACAACCCTTAACGCCTTCCTGCTGGCAGCCCTCTGCTCACCCTGCAAAGGCTGAGGGAGGGCTGGCCGCCTGTCAACAGGAATTTGCTTTGAAGATACCATCAGTTTTATCATGTAATCTTTCATTTCGGCAATTTTGAGTTTCAGAGAAAAGTGACACGATTCCTGTCCAAGGCAGCTCAGCTGACAGCAAACATCCCTCATCTGAAGCACAGAAAGGGAAGAGGCTTTTTTTTTATGATTCATGGGATCTGTTCCACCTACATATGCAAAAAAAAAACCCCACACTCCACAAACCATGGCACCAGGCCAGTTCTCTCTGAGCTGTGTCCTCCTTGAGTCTAGACCTACTTGTAGTGTTCGTATTTCTCAAGGGCTTCTCAGATCCTTTCCAAAGCAGTTGGGATGAACAAAGGAAGCTCTCTGCAGGCGTGCCAGTGAGCTCTGCACAGGACAAAAAGCATCAACGTTCCCGTGCATGCTGGAGCTTTGTGCGTGTGAGGCAGCCCTTCCAGAGCTGTCTCAATTGATCATCTTGTCATATAACTGCAAGGCTACGTAAGAAGAGGAAGTTATAAACACACTGGAGCATTATCTTTATGCCTGGCAGGACAGAGCACAGGTGGTATTTGCTCACCAATGAAGTGGTAAAAGGTAAACATCCGCCTGTATTTCCCCACAAGTCCTTCCTTTATCTAATCAAGAACACCTTCCAAATTGCATCAGCACGAGCAGATGTCCACACTCCTGTGTGCAGCTTCACCAGCCTGGGCATTCCCACGTGCTGTGGGACAGCTCAGGAGAGCTCTGTAAAGTCTGTTTGCACCAGTCTATGTGCCACAATTCCCTGGGCTTACTACTGTTGTCCACTGCCATCTTTTGGAAGAAGCAGTGCTGTCATCAAGCAAATAGCACAGTGTCAGAGATGACACTGAGCATCAGTAACATGCAACAAGATTGGAAGATGCACCAAACACCACTGCTGTAAAGCTACGGTGCTGCAAATAGAGGAGCTACCATGGAGTTTTGGCAACAAAGAGCACAGCCAGCTCCTCCTGAGCACGTTTTACTAAAGGGTTTCATCCTAGGCAACACCATTTCTAGGCACCAGCTAAAGGGCAAGGCTGCATTACACGACTGGCATTGCCAGCAATAGCTTTGGGACAAGAAAGGCATGCTCCTGAGCAGGGCAAGAGCAAATGTGGAGCTCTGAATCCCTACACACTGGACACCTGCCATTTGGAAGCTCTCCACCACAAATTCCTGCCAGTCAACCTTTTTATTTTTGAGTTTATTGCAAAAGGATGTGTAAAGCTACGTGGGAAAAAAAAAAATATCCTCATGGTATGCTGTAAAAAAGCATGAAATAGTCAAGAGAACTAATGTTGTATCCTCTCCCCAAGCCCTGAGGCAACCACCGCTCCTTGCTTGCTTCCCACAGGGAGCTCTGAAAGAGGAGCACTCCTCTGGTTTGGCCCAGCAGACCATCACGAGCTCTTCACAGGGTGGTAGGAAAAGAGAATTAAAAGAATTCCAAAGAATTCATAAGTGGTTGTTAGGGTGGTTTTTTTTTTTTGTTCAACAGAAGACACCAGGTCAGACCACCACATTTGCTCCCAAGAGCAAACAATGTTGTGGTGCAGTGTGACCGGCTGGATAGGCGTGCAGGGGGAGGGAGGAGAGAGGGGAGGGCTTGGGCTTGACTAAGCTATTGCTGAGCGAGGAGGAAGCTGCCTGCAGAAATTCAACTTGCCTCAACACTGGGAAATGCATCCTTGATTTACATGACCACAAGGCAAAGAATCTCTTATGAAGACAAAGGAGCATAAATCAGAATGAATACCATGGCAACCACCGGAGTAGCATCTTTCAAACGAGCTTTCTATGAAAAATAAGCTTAGATCTGTTGTGATCACTCGATACCTTGGGAATTACCAGTGTTGGTGGTTTATTATAGCTCCTGCATTTCACAAATGGAGCAAGATCATTGGTAAAAAAAGAGTTTGCTCAAAGAACATCCTTGCCAAATTCCATTTTGGGAGGAAAAAATGATCAGCTGAGTCTTTTCTTGGTCAGACACTTCATGCCTACTGCTCACTGTTTTAACAGTTCTTTATTCTCCACTCTCTGTACTCACTGAAAGGGGTTTTTCAAGAAAAAAAAAAAAAGCAAATGTAAGGATTGTTGTCACTGAGAATACGACAGTAGCTCCCGTGGGAGGAAAAGAGAAAGGGATGGTGCCTGGTTATTGATAACACATACTGCTGCTTTTGCTTATGAAAACAAGGAGAGGATATTCAAAAGCTACTGGCTCTCATAACCTTACATGGAAGCTTCTGGAACAAAGAACAAAGATCCAGGGCACAGACTGCAGTATGCATACAATTAACAATAACATTAGTTTGTGAGGGTTACTAGTCACATCTCCCTCTCCTCCTGCCTTGCCCTGTGCAGGCTCCGAGAACACCCCAAGACCAGTCAAAGACCAGATTTACAGAGAACATCTCAGTGGTCAGCAGGCAGCTGCAGCTCAACAGCATCTCCTCCAGAGCCCCTTGCTAGACACCCCAACTTAGCACTTGTATTTTCTCTCTTGGTGTCCTACAGTAAAATGCCACGGACTGAAAAGAACCAACTACAAGTTTCTTGCATTAAGAGCAAGCCTTGCCTCAGAGCCCAAAGCCTGAGAGCTTATTTGGACACCCACCACCAGTGGAGTTTAACGCCTGCCAGTCAGTAACACATGAAAAAAACCCCACATTGTTCTGCAAACACAGGTTAACTCATGGGAACACTAAACCAACATCAGCTACACAAACAACAGCCACACCACAAATACCCACCTACATCACTTCCCTGGAATAGTCCCAGCCCCTTCTCTGCCGGTCTGCAGCTTGGAGGCAGTTTCAATGCACATGCCAACCCTCAGATGACCTCCTCCAGCAATTCATCCAGCCTAGGCACGAACTCCTGGGATTTACTATCCTCCAAAGCCTGAGAAAGGCAGCTCCAACCCCACGTCCTGACTGACCACCTCCCACGTTTTCAAGCCAGTATCCTCTTTGGATGACTGCTTTTTCTTGAAGAGGGCAATGAAACCTATTTGCCCTCTGTTTGCATGGAGAAGCTCAATTTAACAAACCGAAACAAACCCCTAACACTTCACAAAACCTTTTAATGTCTTTTACAAGGGGAAGGACCTTTGTTAACTGCTTTGAGTTCAGCACCTCTTCCTCATCAGACTTCCCTATTCTGACATTTGTGCAGAATCTTCATTTATAGGTTAAACTAGCTTTTATACCATGGTAATCTTTCCAATCACAATGGTGCTAGTTGCATTTATTCCCAGAGGAGAGCACCAGTACCCAGCACGACACATCTAACCAACCATGCTGCTTATGCCAACGGTCCAAAAAGCTTCAACGTTTTCAAACTCACGTTTGCTGAACACACAAATGGCTTGATTTCAACGGCTAGGGAGGAAAGAACACATAGCTTTAATACAAGCCAAATCGATTGGAAGGGATCTGTAATTCTGTAGTGACACACAGACGTATTCAGCTTTTTTTTTTTTCTGTTATAATTAAATGCTTTTTCTTATCAGGTGTGTGAAATGAAAGGGACAGAATTACAAACTCCTCCAGTAATAAGCCTGAGACTGTGACATTTCCATAAATCTTACTGTGATAAGCAGCATTCCATCAGCAGAATTATGAACTGCATGCAAATCGAATGCACACTATCGTGCACGGCTGAGTAAGAGACCTTGTCTGCTCAGCTCCTCTGCGAAGAGCTGCCTGTGACGACTATGGAAGTGGAACAGTGAAAAAAAGCCGACGCATTCACTCATTTTCCCTTCCACAACAAAAGAAATCCCCAGGCCTCCTCCACATAAAAGGACAGGCTGGATTTGCTATTAGCTCGTCTCTTCGCAGCTAATGAAAATAACACGTTGTACCAGCAGCAAGCTTTCTCTTCCTTCCCCCCCCCCCCTTCCAAGTATACGCTGGCTGCAAGCTTTTTTTCCCCCCCCAAGTATATGCTGGCTGCATGAGAACCAGGCGCTGATGTGCCAGGCATTTTGAGAGAGAGAAGGGGAAAAACAAGCTAAAGGCTGCTACACTTTGCATTCGCTTCATTCTCCTTGAAGCCAAGCAAACTGTAGTTTTTCGGCTGTGTGCAGTTGGGTTTTTTTTTTTTTGGCTGATCAGAAAAGAGAAAATAATCTCAAAATAGAGGAGGAACGCTCAAAGAGAGAGGGGAAAAAATAAAGGTAAAAGAAGAGAAACATCCGTGTGGAGAGCAGCGAGGTCCCAGCGTTTGCACGGCGAGCACACGCTGCCTCTGCTGACATTTTTCTAGGACACATTCGGAAACCCAGGGGTCCCCCCACATGCCCCCCACAAGCAACCGAAGCCGAGGCACCAGAGCTACAAGCCAGTGCCTTCAGGGGCTTATTTCCCTCCCTGGAGCTGCAGCCACCGCAGGGACACGGGTCCTCTCCAGCCGAGGACAACCGGCGTCTCCCCCGGCTGAGCCCCCAGACCCGGCTGAGCCCCCCAGACCCGGCTGCAGCTCCCAGACCCGGCTGCAGCTCCCAGACCCGGCTGCAGCTCCCAGACCCGGCTGCAGCCCCCCAGACCCGGCTGCAGCTCCCAGACCCGGCTGCAGCTCCCAGACCCGGCTGCAGCTCCCAGACCCGGCTGCAGCCCCCCAGACCCGGCTGCAGCTCCCAGACCCGGCTGAGCCCCCCAGACCCGGCTGCAGCTCCCAGACCCGGCTGCAGCTCCCAG
>WBNH01003891.1:179227-301635 GCA_013401255.1 Urocolius indicus
AACAGGGATCGTCCTGCTCTTGGCTCTTGGGCTGAGGGGTAACGAAGGTGGTCCCACTCCTGGCCACTATAGTGGCTGAGGGGTAACGGGCATGGTCCCGCTCTTGGCCCTGGGGCTCAGGGGTAATGGGGATAGTTCCGAGGCTGAGGGGTAACAGGGATCATCCTGCTCTTGGCCCTGGGGCTGAGGGGTAACGGGGATGGCCCCGCTCCTGGTCACGGGGCTGGGGGGTAATAGGGATCGTCTTGCTCTTGTCTCTGGGGCTGAGGGGTAACAGGCATGGCCCCGCCGGTGGCCACGGGGCAGAGGCAGCGGCTGTCGGCGTCGGGGAGCTGAGTAGATCTCTCAGCGCTTCTCCTGAAAGGTGTTTCCTGAGTCTGTGAAGTGACACGACGGAATCCTTTGCATCACAAGAACTGCTCTGATAAAACATTAATTGTTAACCCGGTTGCCTCACAAGCCGTTCCTCCCTCCCGGCTGAGGCGCGCACACCTCTCAGGGCGAGGGGAGGCAGACGTGTGGCCCACGGGCCGGTTGGCAGCCGCTGCCTCACGCCTCACGGGGCACATGGCACCAGAGCCGGGTGTGTGAGGGCTTCTTGCCCCAGGGACTCACGCAGAGATCTCGTGTTTTTCTGGGATAGATCTTGCATGTCAGTGCATCTGCACTCCTGTGGCCAAGCAGCTCGGATGGGAGAGCGTGCCTGGAGAGAGCTCCCGTGGCACAGCACACGCGTGATCACAGTACCCCCGTTGCAACTGTCACAAAAAGGTGTTGAGAGGCTGTGAGAGAAGCAGAAGAGGATCAGTTTTACCACTAAAAGTAGGAAAAAGACACTGAAGCAACGAAGTGTAAAACTTCCTCAGCATATGTTGTGCAGAATCTTGTCAGCTGTGGCAATGGTGTGATGGCATCTACATCCTTTTCCACCTGGTTCTATCCCATGCTTGCATACCAATGTTTGCATTTTGGCACTTAATGGCTGCTATACTGGTAGCCAATTAATTTCCCAGTCTGCTTTCTGCAGATGGCGATGTGGATTCGCGTTCTAAATCTAGCACTGCAAACTCTACTCCATCATGAGGCGAGAGAGAGGTTTTCAGTCTGCTCTCTTAAGCGGTTTTTTTTCCCTGGATCTACTTCCTCTGTGCAAACCCGAGCACTGAAGAAGGAAATGTTTGTCTGAATAATGCAAATACAATGTATAAAAAAAGACAAAATCTGCAGCAGTGATGTCTAACTTTGGACAGGGGGGCTGTTCAGAACAGGGAGGTTGGTAAAAAGAAAAGCATTTCAAGGAATATAATGCAGATATCGTTTCAAGAGAGTGTTAGAAACTCAGCCCAAGGGCATGTCACTTAACGAAACACTCTAGAAGATGTCAGGAATGACAGTGGACTTCAACAGAGCTGGAGAGGCTTTAATGTTAAACTCCATCTTCCCAGGAAACAGAAGTTGTGTCCAAACAAAATAGAAACGCAATCTGTCAAGTTAAATGTAAGAAGTGCCGTGTGGCAACCAGAATGAACTCAAAGGGAAACTTGCTGCAGGCGTACAAAAGTGCTGCCGTGCGTTAGCGGCAGAGTCTACTCACCTGCCATCTCACCAGCTTCAGCAAAAGCTTACAATGAAGCCATCAAGGAGGAGTAAGTCTGTAGCAGAAAAACAATTCCCCTTCACTGCAGAAGATTCTCCTCAGAGCAGAGCCTTTCCTTGGGGTGGGTGTACTTCAGAGGAACTGGAAACATCAGTGGAGTTGAAGTGTTGGAGTGACTGGTGAGATATTCAGGACCAGGACACGGGATTTTAAAGGAACTTAGCTGTGACATTACTTAGCTTCTAGCAGTGCTTCCAGCTAAGTGGCTTGGACACTGGTTTAACTGATCTCCTCCAGCAGAAACCTGAACTCCAGAAGAGAAGCCTGGCCTGGCGTGTCAATCCAAGCTGTGGGTACTGGAGAGCATCCATCAGCAGATCCAAATGGTGTGTTTGGAGAGTCAGCGTGGCTCCTTTGGAGGAAGGTCAGTCAGTTCTTTACACCTTATGAGAAATTAATGGGAGAGTCACACGTGGTTGATTTGAGCATTGTAGTGCACTCAAGTTGCTAAGAAAGGTCCCTGCCAAAGATTTTTAGACGATTAAAAGTTTTCTAGTGGATTAGCAGTTAGGTAAAAGCCTGAAAGAATGGAGTAAGCAGCTTGTTTACTAGAGACACAGCAGTTTATGGCTTGTCTGGTTTGCACATACTCAAGCGATTCCTAGGAAAAAGTTAACAACGAGGCAATGTAACTTGTGGAGGTTATGTGTCATTTTTCATGACAATCAAAGCTGGAACTGCCAAGAAAGGGTTACTGCATTTCCTGACACTGGGTGACTGAGTAAACAGAATGGCAGAGGAATCCAATTTTGGTAAATGTCAAGCAATGCATTAGAAGAGAAGGAAAAGGATGACAGTGGCACATACACTGCGGGCTCTTGGTGCTTTCTGGTGGCATCTCCTTCGTCCTCATGGGTATTATAAAGAACAGCGTGTGGAAAGTGAAGTTATTGCTGGGAAATGACAACATATAAATTAAGCCTAAAATGGAAGATATTGTCAATGTATGAATTTTCACTGCTGTCCTGCATGTTGAGCATTGTGGTTCTGACCAAAAGGTTATAGAAAGGTTATGAAATGAGGGGTGAGCAAAGGTGTGGAATGGCTTTTGTTGAGGGAGGTAGCAAGGGAGTTTGGAGAGGAGGACAGAAAGAAGGAGTGTAATTCTGATATGTAAAGTGACGAATGATATGCAGAAGATGATTAAGAAAAGATTATGTAGCGTTTCTTTTGCCAGAACACCTAGCAGGCATTGGGTGAAAATACTAGGCAGCAGGATGAAAGAGGACAAGCTTTTTCCACACGCTGCAGAATTTGTGCATCTCCACCACTGCTGTGTTGGGGAGGGGAAAAATACAAACGAATTTTAAAAGCCGTTATGTAAATCAGTAGCAGAGTGAGTGTTAAACACAGGGTTGAAGAGTCAAGCTGTGTTCTGAACTTAAACCACTTAGAGGGTGCTTGAGGCAAAGGGTAAAGGTCACTGTGTGCTCCTTCTCCTACGCATTTGCTCCTCCTGCTCGGACACTGGATGGACCTTCCCTATGATGTGTGGTCTTTCCTACAGGAATGTATTTTTGGGGCTGAGAGGCAAAGCATAAGGCTATGCAAAAACCACCCCTGGGTCATGGGCCCCTTGGGAGTACACGAGGCGTTGAGTCTGGAAGAAACAATGAAGCATAAAGAACATTGACAATGACTGGTAGATTGTGTAAGGAGGTGCTGAAGCACACCGTCCTCAATGGTGCACTGCAGTGGCAAGTGTGGCTCTTGGTAAACGCTGCAGTCATCAAAAAGTGCTGGTTTGGAACAGCTTTTCCTTGCCAGGCTGGGGAGTCTGGAGGGGAGAGGGGAGCTGCGGAGGGAAGGTGTGTTCACTGGCGATTCAGATCTTACCCTGGATTGTCTCTTCAGACAAGGGCTGCCATTTGCTGAGGTTCTACAGACCAAGGATCTGCTGCTGATAATATATATACAAGTGTTATTTCACAAAAGAACAGTAATAACATTGCAAACTCTTACAGTGTATTCACTGGGAAAATCAGGAAAAAACAATTCAGCCAGTACTGATGGAATTTTTTGTAAGTCACAGAGAAGGAAAAGGAACTGGTTTTTGTTATTTTTTTCTGTCAGCATTACTAGGATGTCATAAAAATATGGAGAAATTTGATAGTATGAAAGTGTGGTAATTGGGGAAAGTTTTAATGTTTTCCAAGGAAGAATGGTTAGTATTAGAGGTAACTGTAGAGGGGTATAAGCTGCAGCACGAGAGTCCTGGTAAATGAAGAAAACTGAATATTCAAAGTAACCTCATAAGCTAAGAAACTGCTAGGTTAATCTATGTCCTGATGCAGCCTACAACAGTGTGTTCTTCTTGTGTGCTCCGCATTTCATAATCAAGGCCTGAAGGCTAATAACCTGAAAGTGCTTCCTCTGGCCCAGTCTGTTAGTTGGTAGTGTGGTGAGCAGAAAACACTGAAAAATGTTTGGCAAATAGAAGTGACTCTCAGCTGAAAGTGCTAAGGAACAGTCAGGCAGACAGTGGTACGAAGGGTAACTGAGAGTTCAGATGCTTCTGGATCCTCTCAGACTAGACAAGTCGAGGGGGAAAACACATTTCATCTGGTCCTTGTATGGATCTAGGGCACACGTAGTGATGAACACACAGGCAGTGAGGTTCCTGAAAGGCTTACTGACTTTCAAGAATATACACACTGACTTACAAGCACCTGCAATTCCCCAGGCTGGTGCCTGGCACAGCCCCTGCATCGCACGCAAAGAGCTGCTCCAGAGCTGCTCAGGCGTCATGTGCTGCCACTGCCTTGCCAGGCAAGTCACACACATCTCTCGGGTTGGTTTCTCTAAGTGGGATGGATTTGCTGATGAAATACGTGACATACATTTGATTTTCTTTTTCCAGTCAGATGTTTTACTTTGCAAAGAAATTGATGGTTATGTCTCTCTTTCCCCCCTCGTGTGGAAGATGGAAAGTGTGAGAGCCTCTCGTGTGGTGTTTCTAGGACTAGTGCACTGTGTCGTTATTGCCATGAAATTTGTGCCAGTTAAAGCAACAAAAAAAGTCTGAATTGTTGTTCCGGTCAAGTATTTTGATCCTTTCCAAATCTAAAGCAGATAATGAAGACATGTTTATTTTTGTATGCCTGTGGAGCTCCCAGCCTGTGGGGGAGGATGTGAGCAGGGGCCCAGGGGAGGCTGAGCAGGGCAATTAAGGCCAATTAAGATAATACTGGTAACTGATTTGGTCAGGAGCCTCACAGGATTTTGATGAAAGTAATTTCAGCGAAGTACATTAGAGAATGAGATTCAGGATTCTGAACCTGGGGGAGAGATGATCACCCACCCACCAGCTAGCCCAAGGAGCAGGGCTTCCAGAAGGCAGGGCAGGAGGAGGCAGGGGATGCTGGTGGGATGGTAGAGCCTCCCCTCAGGGCCACCATGGCCAATTTGACATTTGTGCCTGTGAGCTCTGGCTGCAGCGTATCAGGTCCAGCCGTAACCGAAGATCTCGAGCTGCATTCATTTGCCTGAATTATTCTTCTTTAATAAGATTAAGGAAATATTCCTAGGCTGAGTTGCCTTCTGGGACTTCAGTTTGTGTTTCTCGGCTGGAGTGTTGCTTTGACTCACTCCAGACTTCTTTCCTCTTTTTAAATAGTGGAAATACAACTGTAGAGTTTAAAAATGTGTCTATAATTACATACAGAATAATGACTAGTGTATAAACCAACGTGCTGATTGAGTGATCTATCCAGGGTTACAGGAAAGAAGTGATTTTAGAAGTATATCATGAAATAGTCTAAGGTACTGTTTCCTTTCAGCTGCAGTGGAATGAAGCTTTGTTTTTCTGCATATATCATAAATTTATATCTTTTTTTTTTCAAAGATCCTGAATGCAGAACTTAAATTAGCCCAGACTTTCAAAACTGATTAACATACTCCATCTGTTGGTAAGCTGAGCAACTGTCAAAATGAGCAGCAGAGCCTACCAACATTTCTATGTAGGTTTGTAAGGCTGCAGTTGAAGTCACAAGCTATTAATACCACAGAGGCACCGTGGCAGGGGAATGGGGGGGTGAGTTTTCTCCGTCATGATTGTTTCAGCTAGTGGATGAGATTAGATGCTTGAAGTACAGCTGACCTGCAAAGTGGCTGCCACCTACTTGTCGTAGACCTGCATCTCTTTAAGCATCTTGGTTGGTTGTCTGTAAGAATAATAATAAAAGTAATACATTTCCATGTCGGCACATTTTATTAGTACCATGAGTGGTATTTTTGGAGCATGTTTCTGAGGCTTCCTTAGGGGCAGGTTGCCCTTACTGTCCAGTCACAGGCTGGCTTTCTGTCAGCCTGAGAAAGACGTGTATCACAGCACCAGCATTCTTTGAAACCCCTTGTGTACCGTTTGTACCTACCGTACTAGTATTCTGTTACTGTTGTCTGTTTGGTTTGTCTTCATGTTTGGAAGCTACTGCTTGTATGGTTTGTTCACATTAAACTTCATGAAGTTGAGACACAGGTAAACTAGATGTTTGAGTTAAATTCCACAGCAAAAATCGGTCTTAGAATTGAGACTGTAAATGAGTGTGTGTAGCACTGTGCACTTACAGAGCACGCAGCAAAAAGACGTTTCCTCCTCTTAAAGCAAAACAATAAAGCGTAAAGATGAAGAAATAGTGGCGTACAATGATACATCATGGGCATCCTTCTGTTTGCTTGTACTCCTCACCATCTGATGCTGCGTTACAGTACATACATACTTTCCCTACAGCTCTTCAGTGGAGATTTTGTCAAAACTCATTACAACACGAAGACAGATTAAATGTTGTTCTGAGGTTTATTAAGAACATCTGTTTTGGAAGACCACTTTCAGAAGGCTCAGGTGCCACTTCCCTTGGATCATTCCAGAGAAAGCCTGGCAGAACAGAGTGTCCCTGTTAGGGAGGGAGCATAAAAAGAAGTGCAAAGAGCTGCAGAAGCTCACGTTGTCATGTGCATGCACACCTGTGTGCCTGGACATAGATGTGCACATTACAAATACACTTTGCAATAAAGCAGTGCATATTAGCTGCTCAGATTCCGTGCTGGTGCTTGTTTCTTCCTTATTTTTAGTTTGTTGTATTTGCACAACTTTATAGACATTCCCATCATGCATCAAAAGCATCTTTTATTCTTGTGGCAACAACTAGAAGGGGAAGTACCAAGTATGAGATCAGACAGGCAGCGCATCGGTTCAAGCGTCTCTTTTGAGCACATCTTTGGGCAGGACTGCTCAGCAAGGTGTCACTTTGTAGGGATGAAGGGCAACATGCAGTAGGAATTTAAAGCTATGCAAACCCAATCAAATAATATGAGGAGTGGGGGGGAAGAAGCAGAAGAGAAAGCTGGAAAGAAAACAGAAGGGGGGGTGAGGGATCAGCAAAAAGACTGAATGGATTGTGTTACCTGGGTCAGGAGAATGAATCCTGCACGGGGAGGCACAGAACCACTTTCTTGGTTCTGATGTTGATTCGTAAGCATTCCGACCTCTTCTTTCCCTTTCTGAAATGAAATGGAACTTTGACTGCAGAAGACAACTGAGACATATGGACTTCTAAGGCAAATGTTTGCATTTACATCTTGGGGATAAAGAGCAGGTTGGAAAGAGGTGCAGTAGAGTCAGTACCCTTTTGATAGCTGAAATGGCACCAAGTTTATTTACATGCATCTGAGGTTTGGAAATCTTTCTGAGAACGGGTAATTCAGAGCGAGGTATCAGAATCAATCTCTTATAACATGTTGCCTTATGAAATCAAACCAAGGAACGTCTGTGATTGACTCTTCAAATGGAAAAGCCAGTCTAGAAAGTACACGTGTATCCGGGGAATGGCGACTGGCTTGAAGCTCCTGCCCAGGCCAGGAGCAGGACATCCATGTGTTTGTGAGCAGCAGCTGGAGGGGTTCAGAGCAGACTTTGGCATTTTGAAAAAAAAAAAGGTTCTTTCCATAAATAGCATTTCCACATAAGTAAGTTTGTTTTCTTTTTTAATAGAAGCAGTCACAGCTATGTGTGCAGCTCTGAGGGGCCTGTGAGGCTCCTTTAATAGCAGATGACATATGCCGCAGGGATGAAAACCACAGATGTTGCCAGGAATTCCTATAGGTTATTGTGAATAATTATTGAAAAAGCAAAGCATTGATTTAGACTCCCTGTTTGCAGGGAGCTGTCAGTGTGGGAAATGAAGAAGGGCATGTTTTACTGGAAATGCCTTTATATCTGAGCTTTAGAGAGAAGCTGAGTCTAGCAGCCAGCTGCTCTGTTCATCTGCTCCCAGAGGAACTCCTAGTAGATGCAAACTGAGCTGGGCACACGCAGAGCAGTGCTTTGCCCTGGAGAAGGAGTGGTTGCAGGAAGGGAAAAGTGTTGCTGCAGCTTTCCCTGAAAAGAGATGAGATTCAGCAGAGCAGAGCTGCAGCCAGGTCCCTCACTGAAGGCAGCAGTCAGGTACGCTGCAGGGCCCAGCTGGAGCAGGCTCAGGGATTCAGATGTGGGATTCAGATGTGCCAACTGAGTCAATGACAGGCTGCACCTCAAAACAGTGCTTGTACAAATCCCGAGCACTCCCTCCTGCACTTGGGAAGCTCATAGGAGAGAATGCCCATAAATCCTGCAAGGAGCCCAGGTGTCAGGGACAAACACGTCCTTGGAGATATGTGTAGCTCAGTCGGTGCAGAAAGCCTTTGGGGATTCCCTGCTTGTAGAGAAAGAAGGTTATGTGCACTGTGAAGGAGCAGCCGTGGCTCAGCTAAAGCAAGGACAAGTATTTTAATACAGCGGTGTTGTGGTTCTTTTGTCTTACAGTGTGGTTGTGGTTTCACAAAACATTCATATTCAGTTGCTCTTTCGTTGCTGGGGAACACAAGCAGAGAAGGAAACTCATTTAAATTTAGCTTTGCTAAATATAAATGAGATTTCATGGGACAAAGAAAAGACTTCTGTAGCTTGAGGGGGTACTGCTGTGCCAGATTTCAAAGGCACTACTACAGTCCATGGAGTTCTTGGAGCATCTTAACAAGAACAATAATCATTGTTATAACACTTTCTAGGCAGCACAAACACAGCCGTTGCCTCCAGGAGTCACACACGAGTGTGTCTGTGTGTGGCTAATCATCACTGGATTCGCTTGTGGGAACGACAGTCTCGGATGAGGCGAGTTTCACACCCTGGCCTTCAAGTTGTTTCAAGAAAATGTACTAAGATGTCAGTACTACGTCACTTTCCTCAGATGATTATGGTCACAACATATATATTTTTATATGCCAAGGACAGGTACTCGGTATTTTTACTGTCCCCAGGACAATAAAGGCTTTTCTCAACTATGGTTGCTGGAAGTGCCTTGTAATAAAGACACCATCTGCAAAGCTGTGCTAGTGACAGTAGATATATCTCTGTTTGATATGATGTTCACAAAGATCGTAGGCAATTCTCCATCTTACAAGCACGTCTTGCTTGAGAACCACCTTCTGTCTGGTGCACTGTAGTATGTTGAGATACTCTCTGATGGATTTAACTCTGCTAAATATAAATGAGATTTCCAACAGGCTGTCACGAAACATCTTTTTTAAAAGATTAATTTGATGGCATGAGTGCTGCTAAAACAATTGATTTATGACATGGTTGAGATGGTGGCAGGTTTATGTTTGTTGTTGCCTGTATTAAATATAATACTAGCTTGAGGCCACGATTCTAAGGCGTTTAGGTATCTTCAGTTTCATTAGGGAATGTTCTGCTCTTCACATCAAAAATGCAACAGTTTTGGAATAATATGTGAAGGTCCACATAACACAATCTCTCTTTATTGTCTCTGGAGCCAGCCCTGTAAGGACCACGTCTTGAGACCCTGGGAAACCTGCAGGGGTTGAGGTGTTTAGAAGCTGTGGAGCTGTGGGGCCGAGGGACATGGTTTAGTGTTGGCTGTGGCAGTGCTGGGGAAATGGTTGGACTCAAGGATCTTAGAGGTCCTTTCCAACCCAAACGGTTCCATATTCTGCTTTTTACCGACTAAACTGCTCATTTGTCCAGCTCAGGTTGAAGTTTCTCTAGCCCCCTCCCCAGACTCCCGCTTTACAGAGAGGCTCTGTGCCATCTCAGAGCAGTGTGACCTGAGTTTTGAAAAGATTTTTGTACTCCAGCTGGTGAGAGCTGGTCTAACAGGGAACAGCTACATCTTAGAGAGATGGTGAGAGGGCTTAGCCTCCAGCTCTGGAGGCTGTGCCACAGCCTGGCATCTCAGCACTAGATGGTGCCAGGCGCCGCTGTGCGATGGGTGGGGAGCAGAAGATCCAATTGCACAAGCACTGAAGCAAGGCTTTCCATCTGTATCGGAGAGCTATAAAACTGCTGCAAACGATGTTCATCAATTATGGCATAAGTACTAGGTTAAGATAAAATCAGCAATTAAGGCCAAACGCTTAATAAGGATTAAGAGATTCAATGAGAGCTCACTGGGCCATAAGGAGTAGTACTGGAGCCTGGCTAATTCTGTTTCTTTTCCTGACTTCCACACGAATGGCTGCTGCTACTTACCAGTCACGCTCTGGAAGACAGTTGGAAATGGCAATTCCAAGGGCAAGGGCTCTAAAAAGCAGAGTAATTTGTTGCAAGCAGGTGCTGGGATTTGTGTATGGGAGTGCAGGAATACCGCTGTCTCAATGGAGCAATTCCTTGTGCTGTTTGTGCGCCTCATTTAGTTTACATTTATGGTCCCTGGTTTAGGTGGCTTTGCGTTTTCCTTGTAGACTAAGAAAGCCACACGCTGAGCATCAGAGGTTGTACCTGTCTGTGTCAAACCATGGCTGGAGCTTCAGACATGCTTTTGTATTCCCAGGCATATTTTGAGAAGGTCTTCCTTTGTACTAAACAAGAAAAGAAAGCACATTATTGTTGCAAGGCACGGATGGGAAAGCACTTCTTATCATTCTTGAGAATCTCACGCATTTGTTCCTTCCTTCACAGCAGAAAAAAAACAGGATTTGAATGATAAACTACTGATCAGAATTTTGGCAGATTTTCTTTCTTGGTCTAAGAGGAATTGACATTTCAGTACAGGAAAAGCAACAGTTGATTGAGCTGAGGACCAGAAGAGCTGTCCATGTGTGTTGTGCATTAACATATTTTCAATTACACGAAAAGTGTGTCTTTCTAATTTAATGTAGGTGTCAATAAAATAGCAGCCAGTGCAGCAGTTATTTACTGGCTCTGCAGCACAGAGCTGGACTCAACCCTGTTCCCATTATGCTCATCACGTAATACAGGGGCCGTCTTCCCTGGGATCTCCCTGCTCTGGGAACCTTCTAGAGAGTGGTGAGTGGCAGAGACTGCCTGGGCTGGGGAGAAGGAAGAGAAGTAAGGAAACCCTTTGCAGCAGTCTCCCAGCTCACTGGTGTGCCTGGGTGCAGAAGCCTCCAAACCTGCAGTTACTGGAGGCCTTGTGTAGCAGGACAGCATGCAGGACAGATAACTTTAAGGTGGACTAGGTACTCCCTAAATATTTTCTAGATCTGTGAAAGATAAATCACTGTAGTTAAATCTTGGTCTCTAACCTTAAAGGAAATGGGAGCAGATGTTGTGTAGATGCTGCCCCAAAGGCAAAAGGAGCATTGAACTCGGTTAAAGAAAAGCTGACATAGGGCAGTAATGTGATATGTTTTCAAGAGCAAATGGTTCCATTAAGTCCAGGGAAGTGCTCGTGTCCTTGGAAGTTAGAGCTGGCCCCAAGTACCATGTCTGCCCAGGGCACTGAACAGTCTTTGATGTGCTAAATTAGGTTACAAATTGTTTGAATAATGCTTCCAGAGAAAATTCATATTTCCTTACCAATGTGAGCATGATTCTTCCTTTCCTTGCCTTTGCTCCTTGTCCTCTGCCACACACCCACTTCAAGTTTTTTAAGTGCCAAATAGCTTCCCTCTCGTCACTCAGGGGTTTTTTAAATGCTCAGTCTAATTAAGCCCTCTGAGCCAAGAGATGCTGAACAAGAGGGTCAATTGTGCACCCACTTCCATGGTGTGAGCCTGGAGTACCTCCACTGAATGCTCTGCAGTACATTTCCATTTGCATCGGCAGAGTTGCCGTGGACTGGCAGTTCAGGGTGAGCTGACTCAAACCACGAGCAGCAGCAGGGCACTGAAGGCAAGCCTTTACCACGAGGAGCTTCTCACGGGAAGCTGTTACACTGCATGGGAACTGGAAAAGCAAAATGCTGTGAGAGGCAGCCAGGCTGCCTCATTACCAGGGCTGTCCGTGGGACTCTGGAGAAGGAAAAGGAGGACACGTGCACATAGGGAAACATGTGGAAAGGCCGTAACTGCTTTTCCTCTCTGGGAGATGCCTTCACCTGCGTATTCCTGCTTCCCTTTGCAGCACCTATTGCACACACCTGAGTTTCCCAAGGAACAGAGCAGCTCATCACAGCAGTTGCCAACTGGCAGAGACAGGAGTGGCCTCTCAAGACTTAGTTTCTCCCTGAGAGCTGAGTGGGGCTTGTGCCTTCTAGTCTTACTCTCTCCTTCTTGGAGTGCATTTTAGTAGTTCAGTTCTTGTTCTGATGAGGAGATGTGATGGAGCTTTTCACAGCAATTGATTTACTTTTCTACTTTCTAAAGCTGTTTTTCAGTGGGCTGTGGTTGGTATCAAGAGCATTCCTGGGGGGAACAGAGAGATCTGGAAGAAAAATGACTGTCAGGGCCTAATTTACTGGGATGGCTTTGACCCTGGTTGGAGATTGAGTAGTAAAGTGATGCAAGTGAGAGAAGATGAGATAGGTCATGCAAATAACATCATCCAGTGTGTTTACTGTGAGCAAGCAGAATGTGAGTCAGGGCGGAATCTGTCTTTGTCAGGGACTCCTGCTGATCCATTTCTCCATGGATCAGCCACACATAAAGTTAATCTGCTTATGCAGCAGCTGAGAAACTAAGATGCCCTCAATGCCCTCATCTCATCCCTGCATCTAGCTAAAGTCTCAAAATACCAGGGGAGCACGAAATCCGTCTACATTTGGAATGTGACCACCCTCTATGCCTCTCTTGTTTCCTCTTCTCTACCACGAGTCATTGTGTGGGACAGGCTGGAGCGGGGAGTGAAGTCCCATCTGAGGACCTATCTGGAGTGGAAGCTTCTGAGCTTAGAGAGGAGAGTGCCCTCAGCTTCAGTGTCACTTTAAATTATCAGGACCACTGCCTCAGATGGCCAAGGGAGTCACATGTACCTTGTGTTCTCCCAAGCCCCACGCCTGGGCTGACCCCCACTGATGGCTCATTGTCCCCTCTGGCAGGAGCCGTGTCAGCCGGGTGTCTCCTGTGTGGCTGTGGGTTGGGCAGAGGGGCTGCTTGACCCGTGGAAGGTGCTGCAGATCTCTTGCTGCTCTTGCCCTCTGCAGACTGATGGAGAGGCTGGTTCCTTTCTGCTGCCTTGGCTCCTTATTGCCTTTGTTCTTACCCGCTGAAAGTGCTGGTTTTGGGGGTTCCTGTGTGAGGTACAGAGGCAGCCCCCTTGTGTGAGGCTGCATTCGCCCATTCCCGATGTAAATCCAGATGGAGAATAAGAATGGGCTGGACCAGGATGTCCAGTGTCAGGGCTGATGGAAACGTACTGGGCACGCTGGGGCAGATGTGGAGCGGTGCCACCAGGACTCCTATGACCTTATCTCAGCCTGGGGTTTGTATAACCCCAACCACAATGGGCTGATGTGCTCAGCAGAGGAGATCCTGGGCAATCTGGTTTGAGCAGCATCGGTGTGTGCCCCAGGCCATAACCCAGGAACTCAGGTGTCACTCTAAGAAGAAGAAGACGATCTCTATTTTTGTCCTAATTTAAAATCAGCTCAAGTGTGTAGGTTCTGACATTCAGGATCATGTTTGTAAACATTCATCACAAATCTGTAATTTAATCAGCTTTCCTTTCTTTTCCTTTCCCGTAGAGTATCATTTGGAGTATCTCATCCTTTATTTTACAATAACATTTATAGTAACATTGCAAGGGCCAATCAATTCATCTGTGATGCTTCCCTCTGATTCACTGTTGATTTTTAGATAGAAACACTAGGAGATCATTTACATTAAATACAGTTATTATTTACCTCACACCACATTTGCCTTGTGTTCCTTATTACCTTGCCTGTATGGGCAGAGCAATTACTTTCCATTTGTAATCTAATGCTACCTTCAAGCCCACATAAGGGACAGTACAATGGCTGTTTAATTCACAGTGAACTCATCAAGGTCTGTACTCCTGTAATTTCCTGTAACGAGTGCTTACAAGGTCATTGCTGTGGGTATGATTCATATTAGACTCCCAGGGACTCTGCTACCTGTTCTTGCAGAGCTCTGCAGCATCGAGCTCCACGTTGGGCACGTTCCAGTTTCAGTTTGAAGCATCTGTCTGACACTCCTTTCGTGCTGCGTCACAACCGAGCAGGGAAACCTCTGCAGGGGCTATTTAGCAGAGTGAGGGGACGCTGTTATTTCATGGGAAAGCCTTCAGGATCAGAGCACGCTGGGGTCAGTCTGCACCCATCTACGTGGGTCCTTAACTTCCCTGTTGTAGCTGCTTTTCTGTGGTCTCAGTCACATGCTCTCCTTTTGCTTAGCTTTACTCTCTGGAGGAGGACCATAGGCAGTGCATTCTAAAAATGCTTCTTCTTGATTGCTTTTATCTTTCCAGCTGTACTTGAGTACTTGACAAGAACAGCAGGTCACCCAGCAAGGCTGCCCTGACTTTAAACTAGTGTACCCTACGAAAGACATTGTTTTTCTAAGCCTCCTCCATCCTCACAACCTTAGTGATTGTTCTCCTTGGTTAGCACCACGTACCACAACGTCCAGTTCTCACCACCTGAGCTCCTTCAACAGATTCCGAGTCTCAAAAAGTTAATTGGATTAAAATGTTTAAAAAAATCACTTTCACAGTGAGACATGAGCAGAAAGCAAGATGGTTGTCTTCATTTAAGAAAGCAAGAGTCATCTATCAGTTAATTGATGAAACTAAAACTTGGATCATTCAGTTGCTTCAGAGTGGCTGGGATTTAACAATAAACTCCTTCAGTTTAATAACATCACAGTGCTCAGGCTGCAAGGAGATGTGCAGCAGGAAACACACAGGCAAAGCTGTGTGCCCAGGGCTGCTCCAGCTGGCCATGTCCTGCGTGGTCCTGTGCAGTGCTCAAAGTGTCTTCAGCCAAGGATCAGACACCAAGGGCACGATCCTGCTGTGGATAAAGGAAGGAGCAAACAGCAAGCGGCCAGAGAGCAGTAATTACTCCTGGGGACCTCTTCCAGAAAGGTCATCCTCAAATGGTTTTAGTGCAGCTTCTTAAGCCTGTTCTTCAAGACTGTTTCTGTTACAGTGATCTACATTTTTAGCCCAGTTTTTCTAAGAATTGAAGCTTTACAGTCACACCATCTGTCTGTCTGCAAGTCCCCGTCCAAGAGGTTTTGTCCCTCTTGTCCACTTGTGGCAGAAGTGTGCAGGTCCTCAGTGTGCTGAGAAAATTGGTAACTGCTGTCAGACAGACCAAGTGTAATATTCCCATTGAGCTGGTGAGGGTGAGGGAAGGCCTGGAGACCCTTTAGGGGGTGTGTGTTGGGACAGAACACAGCTGCTTTGGAAATCAGGTATCTTTAGTTCTGCTGGTCACTGAGTTACTGCTCTTTCTTCCCAAAGAGTAGGTAAGGGTCGAGACACTCTCAGCTGCTTACTTAGAGACATTTCTGCATGAAAGTAGGACTATACCCGTAATGTACCTCTCATTCAATCCTTGCTGAGCCCAAATCTTTGCTCTCAGTTTCTTCACAACCCTCTCTGCTGGGACGTGCTGTGCTCCAGGGCAGGACCAGGCGACGGGCTCTGTCTGGCTGTGCCCTGCATGCCCGCAGTCACACTGCTGCTGGGTGACCCCTGTGTGTACCCAGCAGCTGAGCAGCACCATGACTCTCTTTCTCTTCACAAGCAAGTTCTTTAATGAATTTCTTTTTAAGGATGGATTAAATTGCAGAGAGCCCTTGAGTACAGATTGTGGTGGCTCTAATCTTGCCATGTATGCTGAAAATGAGCCTCCAGGGTGTCACAGCACCTTGCAGAGGAGCCTGAATATCTGCTGGGTGAAACACTGCTGACAGTTTTACTTTTCTCACCCCTGCAAGATTTTTATTCTGACCATTCCACTGTGTTAACTTTCACTGTCTGTGCAAGGTGCTGTGTGGGGCCTTGCTTTAATTTGTGACAGGCATTCAAATTATTGGTAGAAGTTGTGAGATACACTGATCATCTTTCTGTATACTTTAGATTTGTGCATGATTTCAAAGTAAAGGTCAGTTGTTCCACAGTGCTTGGTAGGAGTGTTTACTCAGACGTACAAAGAGATTCACTTTTATCATTAGACAGACAACTTCTTGTTCTTCAGTTTTCTATGAAGAAAAAAAGAAGACGTGTCCCCCACCCAGTCCTGTCCTGTTGCATTAACCCAATATCCAGCATCTACAAGACTGGAAAATGCTTTGAAATGTAACATCTCTTTTTTTCACAAGTCTGCTTTGTTTTTATGTACTTCAGTATTTGTCAAATTTGACACTTTTAGAGGTAGTTAAGCCCAAGACAATGGGAGAACAGGGCAGAATAGACACAGGCTCCTCAGATACACACAAGGAGGTATCAGGCATATGCAACTGGAATTTCTCAGTGGGGAGTTTTATGTACATTTTGTTATAGTCGCAGTGTGGTTGTATTCATCTAACCAGCTCAGCATCAGCTTCACTTTCTGCCCACAGGCAGCTAAAGCTTTGTAATAATAGGTTCAGAGCTTTGTGGTACCTGACCATCACCCTCAGGGAGTGGTGGAGCTGGGTTTTTTGCCACCTTGGCTGTTTTGTCCAGATTCAGACTAAGGTGAAGGGAGGCACTTTGAGAGGCCTCTGTCCATCCTCCACATGGCCACTGAAAAGGGTCAATGCACAGAGAAGCTGAATGTGCTCCTTGGCTCAGACTCTGCTGCGAGCCTGGATTGCTGGGCACTAAAAACACCAAATCCTGCCTCAGACACAGCTCTGAGCCACACTCTGCGTTTCCTTCCAGTGACACTGAAACGATTCCCTCTGTCTAGACGATTTCATGTCCTTTTCAGAGCCTTTTTTTGTGCCCAGAATCTTGTGACAGCAGCCTGGGAGCATAATACCCTTGCCCTGGAGAAACAGCATGGAGATGAAGTGTTATGATTGTTTACACTCACATGCAGGGTTATGCCCACGAAGAGTAACTCCTTCCTTTCAAGGCCATATTGTCTCATACATAGTTCATGTAAATCTTCTGAAAGCAGTTTTGTATCTAGCTGCTAGTGAATCTATTGGAAGTAGATCTGCTGCTACGTGTCATTGAACACAGAATCAGAAGAGTTAAGTTCTTTGTCTGGTAGAGGACAGGCTAGAAACTGCTGTTTCAAAAAGATTAGGCACAGTAATTAAAGCATAATTGCATTAATAGATGTCTTCCTAATCAGTCTTATCTCTCTATTGCTCCTTACCTCAGAGGATTTTTTTCCTTCCTCATGTTTTTCTGGAAGTGTATTTGTTATGAGTGAAACTGAAGTCAATCCTTGGTCATAAACATGTTCATTTTATGTTTATAAATATGTTATATTTAGTATAATAATATTATATCATATAACATCGTTAATACAATTATCTATTAATATAATATTAATATATAATATTTTTATGTTTATAAATGGTTTCTAATTAAGTGAGTCCAGCTCACAGACTCATTTGAGTCCCTGGGCAGAGCTCTGTGGGGATGGATCTGTTTTCCTTTTCCAGCTTAACAGTGAGTTGGGCGGCAGCTTCTGGTACCAGCGCAGTTCTGATGGTGCACTGAAAGCACAACGGACCATCCAGGCACCCCGAGACCAGAGTGCTTTATAAATCAAGATATAGGCTGCTTCTGAACATGAGTATGGTCTCCTACACGAGGAAGAGAAGGATGTATTACACAAGGCTGAAGGATATATTACATTTATGGAGTTTGGCATCATGGCATGATGTGTGGGGATGTTGTGGGTGATGCACAGTCTCATCCCCACCAGCCTCTCAGGGTTTGTGTACTTTCATATTTCAGGGCCACAGTAAACAGCCCTGGATGGTGATGAGACAAAGACAAGGCTCAAACACTTGGCCTCATTTTTCCTCTGTTAGCATAGACAAGCATGGAAACAGAGTCAAGGCACCCCAAACAAGGATATTTAGCAGCCAGCATCTCCTCAGACAGCCACTTGGAAGTCCACAGAACTTCAGCAGTACCCATCAGAGAACCGCTGCCATACAGCAGCATCACCTTCAGCTTGGGCCACAGGAGCTCCCGTGTGTTTCAGCATCCCCACATCCAGGGAGGATCAGGGCTGGGCAGCCAGACCTTCCTCATTCTGGGGACCTGCTCTGGTGGGATCTGGGGCCTCTGTCAGGGGTCTAAACATCGACTCTGAAGTTTCTTCTGCACTCACAGAACTATTGCAAAAGCACAGAAGCCTGTTCTACCATTAGCTTCTCCAGGGAGAGCACAGGTGGATTTTCCAATCTCCAGTGAAAAACGGGAACAAAAAATACTTCCCACTTTTGCAACTACTTGATGTTTTTGTTTCATGGCCTTTTAATGCTGGTGAGTGGTGTTAGAAAAAGCCAAGCAGGAATTAAACCAGGTCTGGCAAATGCATTTGTTCTTTCAGATGATGGGCAACAGACGTCCCTCCTTGCCTTGTTCTGTTATTGTTACTGGTTTGATGCATCATTTCTCTTTGGATACACTCTAAGGCTATGGCATTATCCTGAGCCATGTTTGAGGATGCTGCTGTCCCCCATGCATCCTCCTCTGGTCTCAGGCAGGGTGAGACTCAGTAGTGTGAGACATCTTCAACAGCAGGAGGTAGTCCATGAGAAAACCCCAAGGGTGCTTTATTATGTTGCTGCATGTCAAACCCACTAACCCTCTTTATAATGGGGAAAAATAATCACAACCCTGTATAAGGAGCTTCCTCATAAAACAAAAACACACAAAAGAAAGAGGGCGTCTGAGGTTTTTCTCTGGTCATGCGCACTTGCAGCCATCAAAGCATGTGGTGAGTGATGAACAGTGACACGTCGGAGTTTAGTTGCATCTCATGTCATAGGAGGCTGCCTTTAAGGGGTTTTTGGTCATAAAGCTGGATTAAGAAAGGTTTTCCTTTTAGCTTGCAGAGTCTTGGGAAGCTGTCTCCAGTGGGGATCTGTAAAGCCCTCTCATGGGTCATCAGAGGGGTTTCCACTTCATCAGATCTCACACCCAGCATGCACAGTGGAGGCCAAAGCTGGTGGTGACAGTATGTTATGGCCACTTCTAGAGTTCTGCTACTGAGAGAGGGTTGCCTTTTGCTGAGAAGGAGCATAACATCTTACTTGACATCAGAAGTTTTCCCTTGGCTCAAGGAGGAATTAATGTGGTGGCTGGAGATGGATTGTTTGAGGTCGTGGAGTGGCAGTCAGCCTGGCAGGCTGTGAGAGTGAGGGCCAGACTGCCTCTGTACCTGTGATTTAGTGCAGCACAGCCCATTCTGCACTGCACAGAAGATGATCTTATCTAGCATTTTAATGAACTTAGAGAATGGATGGACTGAGTCTACTCCAGAGCATACATGGACCTCCTCGATGTCAAGGCAGTGCCAGTACACAGGAGTGTGAAGAGAAGAAGCTGACAGAGGCACGAGTTGGGTTTGTGGGCTGCTGGCTCTCAGCAGAGTGCACTTGGGTAGATCCCATTTGGATGAAAAGCTACACTAGAGCCATCTGCACACCTAGCAGGCCCTTTGGGTTGGGTATTCACTGCAACTGCATCTTCTGTAGCCTTCCACTTTGTGCATATAAGGTGGTGTTGGAGAATGAAAGACAAATGAACTCTGAAGATTAAAAACAATAGAAATGGGCAAAAAAATCTAACTCAGTTTTGTGATGGGTTGCTCAGTGTGAGATGATCTTGAGAACATACACAAGGGTACACAGCCCAGCCTGGCTCTCGACGTGGACCCCTTTGTGAGTCCTTACAGACTCTGAAGCCTGGGTGCTGACATTCATGTCTTGCAGGTTGTGTTAAAGAACAAAGGCCAGGCTGCCTCGCTCAAACCCCCAGGAGACGTTGGCCTCTCCATCTTGTCTTGCTTTTGGAGTAACAGATGTAACCTATTTGTTGGATGCCTGAAGGGCATTAGGAAAAGGTCACTGGTTAGAGTACAGCACCATTCGTTAGATTTAAATTCTGAGGAGCAGAATGCTTGGAGTTCAGGGTGAGATTGCTTTTAGAACCCCCTGTGAGCTTTGTGGCCCGTTCTTTTTGGAGCCATTTGAAATCCAGGGAGTTTTGCAGGCCTTTTTTGTTTTGTTTTGTTTCATTTTGCCTTGTTATAAAATATTCCTGCTGGATTTCAGAGGGACTGAAATCAAGACTTCTGAGTCCCTTTCTGCCCCTGACATGATGTGTGTGCCCATGCCCTGCCTCTACTCCTCTCTTTTCCTATCCAGGGGCTAAGAGCCAAACCCCGTCTGCAATCCCTCCCTGCCCGTCCCACTGGAGTGTTGCCAGCTGTGAGCAGGATGACCTTGCGCTGCCGTGGGGTGTGTGAGCATCTGCAGCTGGTGTGTGTGCCTAACCTCAGTGGTCTGTGCCCACCAGACCAGGGGTCGAATGGAAACACCATAGAGATCATCATAAACCACAGAGCTGAAGGAGCTGATTTTCTAAGCTGCCACCAGCAGTTGTGCTGCACTGGAACCGGAACTTTTTCCTTTTTTTTTCAGTCATTTTGAATTTTCCAAGTTCTCAGAAAACAATCTTGAGATGACAAACCCATTCTCTTTAAAAGCAGTATTTTAACAGGGTGGCTTTCAGCCCTCTGCCCTGTCTTGCAGCTCTGTAGGGAGCCCCATCAGGAGATGTGCATCAGAAGGAGTGAAAGGCAGCAGCCATGCTGGTACTCGTTGACTTCTGAGTGTCAGCCACCCTTTGGACAGCAAGAAAGGCTTTTCTGATATATATGCTAACAGCCGTGGTTGTCTGGTGTCCCTAAGGTGAACACGTGTCTCCCATCATTAAGCAGAGGCAATTGCTTGAACTTGTAAGCGTCCAGCAGAATGCTGAGTGCTCAGGCAGGCTCCATTTGTCACTTCATTGCTTGTGGGTGCCGGTCGGTACGAGTGGGAAAGCAAAATATTACAGTTATGACTTACTCTGACCTTTTTAAGTTGAAAAAAGTTTGTCTGAGAGCAAAAGCCTCGTGTTACAACTGAGGTTTGTTTTATTTTCAGATCCCATTCAGTGCTTCAGCACAATCCCCTGCAGCAACAGGGGCTGCCCTGTGGGTGAGGGGCAGACAGGAGGGCCGAGAGGCTGGCCCAAGTAGCCCCATCTTTGCTGTCAGAAGCTTTGGCTGAGTGTTGCCAGGCACGAGAGTTCAAGGACAGGTTGTATGGAGGTTTTTGTAGCTTTTTTTCTTTTTACTTATTTCTGTTAATTCCCTTTTGACAAGGTTTCTGTCACTTTCTATCCTGTTCAGAGACAACACAAATAAATCTTTTTAAGTGGCTACTGAGGTGGAAACAGACGGGCTGAGACAGGTACTTTGGGACAAAAAGCAGTTCCCAGGGAAAGGATTCAGTCTAACGGACTGATCAGTCTAATTGGCTTTGGAAAGGAGTGATGGAGGAGGCATCCACTAAGGAAAACCTGCTCTTTGCACTGTAGGCTCCAGTTTGCCACTGAACTGCTTTGCCTTGCTTTGTCCTGTTCCTGATTATGCAGGAAGACTACTCTGCTCCACAGCCATCTGGATACTCATTTTCTCAGTCCTGTTTGTATCTGTTGCAGCAAACTGACCTCTTGGCTGAAAGGATTTCTCTCATTTTCACTGTGTTCATGTTATTGCAGCAGCATATTATGGGTGTGAGACCATATGTGAGACCATATTGTTTTTCTAAGGGCTGGCAGTGACATTTTAAGCTTAACACAGCTACTGATGTAGCCTCCTGAATACAGATGAGCTGCCTCCTTCCTTCTCCTGATAGCTGGGGAGGTGACACCGAGGAGTGTACTCTCACTGTCTGCAAAAGTGATTTGAAATGGGACAAATCAAGATTTCAAGCTGAGTTTGCAGCCCCATGAGGAAGGAGTAACCCTGAGATACCCTCAGACTCCTGTGAGGCTCCACTGGGTTGTCCAGGACAGCCCGGATCAGCAATTTGGCTCAAAACAAAAAGCTGTTACAACAGTACTGTCCACTGCTACAGATTGCTGCATCTTCAGTCTCCTAACCAGCAATCGTGGAGCAAATGCCATCAGTGACAGAGTCTGTCAGCACATCTTCATAGTCCTGTCATTGGAAAGCCATCCTTGGTAAGAACAGATTGTCTTCCTTCAACACTCCTGAAGGAGGAGTGGATTTGCTTCCCTAGCTCCAGATTGGAAACTCTGCCCCTGAGCTGTGAAAGCAAGGCAGAAAACAGCTCCCTGTAATTCTTCTGCAAATGAAAGAGGATTATAGCTTGAGCCAATAAAATGAAGAAGACCACTCTGCAATTTAACAAGAGTGGGCCAGTGAAGTGGCCAAGGGACTCTCCCTCCAGGAATGCTCTCTGAGGAGCATCCATGCAGGCAGGAGCTCCTGCTCCTCAGCAGCATGGACCAGCATCAGTGTTGGCATCCAAAGGATGAAGACAAAAGAGCTCATCCAGTCTCCTCCAGTACAAACAAAACAGACAAGTCCAGAACAACCTCTTTTTTTGGCCACCCTGAAGATCAGGTGCTCCAGGAGCAAGCTGTGAGCAGCACCGTGGCCAACTGGGAAGGCCCTGCAGGAATTGCAGCATGTCTTGCATCCTCCTGCCTCTGAAGCACATAGGAATGGGATGGAATGGGATTCTACTCACCTGGTAGAATCTCGTGTCAGGACTGTCACTAATTCTTCCTGAAGGCAGCAAGAGATTGTGGGTGGGATGGTCAGTGGTTGCTGTGAGGATCCGAGGAGGCAGCAAAGTGGCTCAGTGCCTGTGCCCAGTGGTTCTGCGTGGAGCCTGTCAGTCTCAACACGGACAGGGCAGTTCTGCAGCTCCTGGCTCTGGGTTTCATTAAAGGGAGACCAGCAGTGGGCTTGCAATGGGCAAGGGTGGCTTTACCTGTATTCTTATTGTGCCAAAACCCCTGAAATTTGAAGTGCAACATTTCCTGTCCTGCTTTCTGCCTCCCTCAGGGAGAGGCAGGTCAGTGGCTGGCTGTGGTGGCTGGACAGGAATGCGTGGTTCTCCTGATGGCAATGAGTCAGTCTCTCCAGCTAGGGGATGCTGCCCAGCCCGTGACTCACGGTGCCTCACTTGGTACTGCATCCGTGCCAGAGCTGCATAGAAACCCAGTGCCCAGCTGGCAAGTCTCTCCTATTTAGTGCTTCCTGGGGAAGAGGTTGCCACGCCGAAGGTGCTTTTTAAGGTGGCCATAAGGATGTTGATCTGCGTGGGTGTGCAGGGCCCCCCCGGGCCAGCTGCAGGGTTCATGGCTGCCGTGGGGAGCAGGGATGCCACTGCACCCTCCAAAGGCCCTCCTGCCTCACGAGGAGTGTGGACACAGGAGCCAGGGTACGCCCATGCCCGTCTCTGCTGCCTGTTTTAGGAGTAGCTTTGGCTTTGCATGCATCAATAATCCTGCTGCTGTCATTTAGCAGTCACGCAGTGAGACAGACTCAGGAGAGCAGGCTCTGGGAGGAGGGTGGGAGCAAGGCGTGAGCTCATTTAGCAAACAGGCTCTGCAGCGACCAGGAGCGTGCAGGCACGGAGCTGCCTGTCTCTCCTTTGAGCTGAATGATGCAGTCATCCTAAGTGGCCCTGTTATAATTAGAGGTGTACTGACCTGCGTGACAGCAGCAAGTTGTCAAATGCCACCCACAGGCCAGTGAGAGGGATGAGTAATTTGCACCCCTGCCGTCCCTCCCCCTTGAGTGACTGCAGGGGTCCCGGCTGCCCAGCCTGCACCTGCAGCTCCAATGCTGAGGTAGGGGAGGAGGAGGAGGAAGAGGAAGGGCAATGCTCTCACCTGGTTACTGTTGCTTGGGAAACAACTCCCTCCCCATCTGCTTCTTCTGTACAGTGGTTCTGCCTTCCAAAAAGGCAATATCATGACGGGGCATCTTAAAACTCAGCACAGGTGCCAGGAGAAGCTCAGAAGAGTGATGGAAATGTTCCTGAGTGTTTTGTGAGAACAAGTACCTAGCAGTATGAGTATTCTCATTGTGGCATCAGAGAATCAGACGTGTAATTGCGTGGCTGTGTGCTGCAGGCTGTAGTCTGCTGGACTCTGGAGATGAAATTTTGTCCCCACAGAAATAAGTGATGAACTTCCATTTCCAATGATGAACCACTGACCTCCCAGGGCCAAGGTTTCACCTGTAGACCACTCTCCTCCCCAGGCCCCTGCAGCTGGATCTCATGCTGGAGGCTGCAGGTGTGGGGATGGAGGAGTGCAGCTCCTGACCCACAGCACTTGGGCCTTGGGGTCAGGAGGAGATGGAGAGTGCATAATGTACACAGGTTGAGCCTGGCCTGGGTATATGAGCTTGAGGATACTCTTGGCTTTTTTTGTCTCCAGAGAGGAGGCAGTGTCTTTGCTTTAACTGTACTGTGAGTCCTAAAGAAAAAATTCAGTCAGTTTAGTCAATTTTGCTTTGCCTTTTACTGGGAGATCCCCCTCTGGTCACAGAGGAATTAGATACAGCTTTTTTCAGCGCTCAGGTTTGCAAGTGGGGAAAGTGGCTGTTCAGTGTGGGAGCCTCTGAGTCCTGCAGGTAACCCTTCCAGCTGGCAGGAGCACAGCCTGCCCTCTAAAGCTGGTCCCTGATCACAAGAACTGGCACTTTTTTGTATTCCTAAATGATGCCATTAATCATGTGCTATTTTTATTCACTCTGTCAGAAACATTTGGTGATTCCTTTTTGTTTCTCCTCCCTTCTGCAGGCTGCTTTTCAGGCACTTTCACCCTCTCTTTTCTTTGGCTAGGTGCATCCTCTCTGCCCTCTGAATCTCCTCTCTGTGGTTACGGAGTGAGCAGAAACTAACAATGAGCTCTCTGCATCGACTTCTTCACTTTGCAAAACATGTTATTGGTTCATAAATGGCAAAGCTGCTTGTGCTGTAGAGAAGAGCCCAGCTTGCAGCACCTCTTCACGTCCATTAGGGACCAGCTGCACCTGAGGCAACACTGTGCCCATTTGCTGGAGAAATGAGTGTCCAGCGTCAGCATCTCCACTGAGTCACCATCCACTTGTAATGTCACTTTGATCTGACAAAAAGAGAAACATCTCTCTGAGCTAAAGATCTTCCCATCTGAAACACTGGGCCACTTAATTACCACGCAGCAAGCACATTTTCTATTGCCATAACGAATAACTCCGTTACAACAATGGGGCAGTTTAATTGGCCTTATTTCTCTCAATTGTTTTGCACGAGAGAGAGAGAGAAATGCCTCAGCATGGATTCCTGTGGCCACTTTGCCTCCTTTAATGTGGTTACAGGTAACGGCTGCACAATATATCCCTGCATCAAAATGAATCCTGCAGGCAATCAGCCTGAGTTAAAGCACCAAAACCAGATAAACAGAAGCTTGGGCTGTGTGGAGGCTGTGAACCCTGCCAGTGCCCTGATGTGAGTTATTGTTAAGGTGCCTTTACCTTCAAGCACAGAAGAGGGAGAGGGGCCGTATAGCCACACGTCCACATCCACGCAGTCCTGCTGAGCACATACTTTGCTGCTTCTTTCCTTTTTTAGTTTGGAAATGTCAGCACTTTCCGTTCCCATGGGAACCCTGCCTTTGCCATTGGCACTCCCTTGCATTTAAAGATGCTGGCACTGGGGGGGCTGTGGTCTGCCTGGCAGTGAGTGCCAATCGGCCCCGGCTCCTGGCTCAGCAGCAAGGGCTGGACGTGGCAGCTCCTTGCCCGGGGGATCCTGCTCCTCCGACTGCCTGAGTGGGGCCAGGCCCAGCGGCACAGCTGGAGGAAGGGGTCAGAAGCTGACTGCAAAACCATGGGCCTGATTATAATCTGTCTTTGAAGTTTCCAGTTACCTCATGGGAGGGTACAGGACCTTCCCACTACAGAGGCAAGCACGGCAGATATGTAGGCTATGGTTTTGCTGCTGTTACAAATCTCCAAGTTAGGAGGATCCCTTTGCTGCTGAAGTCATCTGTATTGTGATAAAGTATCAGCCACACGCTGTGAGGCTCAGCCAGCCAGCGCTTGTAGGAGTTTGTGTTCTGGTAAATACGTTGAGTTCATATCATTCAGCAAACAAGCACTGAGTTCACTGGGTGTATGGGTGCCAAGGTGGGCTGTCAGGGTAGTTATCTTCATCGCTCACTTCTAAAATGCAGCTTCTTAAAAAAGATCCTTTCAGAGCAGTAGGACGTGTGAAACAATGCTGCAAACTGCTGACAGGTACCATGGCAATGGGCTCTGCCAGAGGCTGTGCCGCTCTTTGGAGCTGCTTCTCCTATTGACTGAACTATTTTTCACTCCATATTTATGAGTACTCCCATGCTGAAGGATTGCTGACAGCTCTTCCAGATACTGCTGATGTCTCAGGCTCGGGGCATGCAGCCTGTACCCCTGCTTCTGCTGGGCAGATGGGATGTGGCCTCAGATCTGTCTGTGCCCAGCTTGCAGGTGGTGGAGGGTGGGTGCCAGGGCCGTGTGCTGTGCTGAGGCAGCAGCCTGGGCAGTGCCATGCAGGTCAGGGCCTTGCCACCGATGCACTGAGACAGCACTTGCATCCCCCTGGCTCCAGCTGACTTCATGCCCCAGCCTGGTGCCTGCCTCCCTCCGCAGCCCCCTCCCTGTGAGCTGCCCTTGCTCACAACATGTGCTGGGGAATCTTTCCCTTTTGTCTTTTGCCTCACTTGTGCTCTCAGCACTCTTTTTTTTTTTTCACACAAGACCTTTCTAAAGGTCAAACTGTGCTACCTCAGCCCTGGATCTGGGGTGCTGTGCACCAAGAAGGTGTCGGAGGCTCTGCCAGGTCTGACATTGTTGCTCTGTAGTGGGGATTATTTTTGCTAACTGCAAGGCAGGTGCAAAACCAAAATTGCAGCTTGTCAGCACTGCCCACGTGTCAGAGAACAAGAGACTGCCTTGGTCATTGCCCCTGGCACCGAAGAGAAGGGCTCTGTGTGGCTGTGTGCCCCAGTCCTCTGCCAGGCTGCCTGTGCTGAGCCCCTGCTGGCACCTTCCTGTGCCCTGGCCTCTTCTGACCCTGTGGCTATAGGTCTTTGGTCTCAGATCCTGCCAGTAGCTGTGGCTGGTGATTTCTGCTCTGCCATTGTGTCTCCTGCTGAAGTGCATCTGATGCTCCTTGTTGTGTGGGATTTCTGCAATGGCTCAGTAGTGGGCTTTTAGGCAAAGGTGTAATACAGTCATTCCAGCTGACTAATAAAATGCAGCACTGCATAATGTAATCTGCTTCTTCTGCTGGGAGATGCACGTGGACATTCAGTCTCCAGGAGGGTGGTTCATCCCTCTAGGAGATGCTACAGCAAGGAAGGGTGTGGAGGGGAGCAGTTCAGGAGGAGAAGCCAGCCCTGCATACAGTGAGGTCCTACCTTCTCCTCACCAGCCGCTTCCTTTGTACCTGAGCTGCCCTCTGACAGCCCAAACCTGACACAGCCCAAACCTGACACAGCCCAGCCAGCGCTCACATGCCCACTGTCCTTCAAACACCCCGTGCCCCACAGCACCATCCCCCTCAGCCTGGCGGGAGCTCCATCTGGGTCACGTCCCATGCAGGGCTGTGCTCCCATCCCCATCACCCACCCATGGCCAGCAGCAGCCGGGCTAGCACCGAGCAGGAGCAGGCAAAAAGCCTCCCCCTTCCATTGCTCTGGCTTCATGGAGCAGGGACGCTGACCACTGTGCCCTGCTGTCAGTGCCACTGTGGGTATGGCAGCGCTGTCCCTCCCTGCTCCTGGGACACGTGTGGCAGTGCCCAGGGAGCTGCACCCACCACGGTGCTCAGCCGGCCCCGCAGCCCCAGCCGGGCTGTGCTGCGGCAGAGGCACGTGGTGCTTGCTTCCCCTCCCTGGTGCAGTGTGGCTGAGCTCTGGGAAGCCAGATTCTGAGGACAGGAAGGTTAATTGCTGTTTGCTTCCAAAGCCTTTATCTCGTTTTTTAACTCCCCTCTCTTTCATCTTCACCATCTGCTTTTTGAAGAACAGCATTCATCAAATCTCTGCTTTGCAGGGTCCCAACCACTTGCGGGTTCAGGACCAGTGAGAATAATCAGAGGAGACCTACCTGACTTGCAGGAACCTGTGTTCCAAGTAAGACAGAATTTGTAGAAACAGGCTTTAAAGGTGTGGGGAGTCATTGAGCCCAGGTGCTGAGGGTGGCAGTGAGCACTGTGTGCCTCATCTCTGGTCTCAGCTTCTCTGCTTTGTCTCACAGCCACTGGCACTGTCGCTGCCTTTCTGTGATAGATGAAGGAACATTTAACCATCAGGTGTTTTCCTTACCATAAAGATATTTATATACCTTAAAGAAGTCAACTCTTCAGTATTCTCTATGTGCTGAACAGATGGATATAGTAGGGTATTTTTGCCAGCCTCTCAGTGATTCTCTTCTCCACTCTCTGCACATCTCTGTCTGAACTCAGACACAAAACCTGAATGCAGATTTCCAGTGCTGCTCTAAACACCGAGTGATTGACTTTTCCATGGGCCTGTTCACTGCCCTGCTCTTCATGCTGTTGGCTTTGCCTTCCAGGGAGAACCTGGGATGCTCCTGATGAGTTCCTTTGCCTCCTGTGCTCTCCCAGGGCTTTCCAGGAGCATCCCCGGTACCCTCCTCACCACCTGGGCATGGCTGGGAGATCCTGCACTCACACGGCCAGTTTTATTCTCATCCATATTAAAACACTCTCTGGACGAGCAGAGCGTTTCGGAGCACCATGTGCCTCAGCTGCTCCTCCTTGTTAGTGCCTGCCTTGCCAGGCTGTTAATCATCCATGTGTTTTATCAGCAGTGATCTTTCATTTACTAACAATTTGATGATGAAAAAAATTAGCAGCAGTCCCTGGCGCAGCCCTCCAGAAGCACGGCCGTGCAGCCACGCTGGCAGCAGCCTGCCAGCTGCCTCTGCCTGCACCTCCAGACCATGCTTGTGTCTACAACCCCCACCTTACAGCACATCTGCACAACTTCATCTAATTGTAATCTTATCAAGGAATGAAAACGCATTTATTTGACAGAATCTACTGTCTATAAAACCCTAATGGCGATAATTATCTTTTTGTCCCTTAATTCTGTCTCCATTTTCCCCCCAGCTTGCCTGTCTCAGAACCTGCCAGTCTGCTTGGGTATCAGTGCCGAGGCAGCACTTTGCCTACGTTTGGATTTTCCCCGGCATTCAAAATCAGCAGCATTGGGTCAACTGACTCTGAACTGATTCAGCTCTTCCTGAGTGTGGCTGTTTTACGTCTTCCCTGGTCACCAGTGCCCTGGCAGTGTCTGTGGTTCAGGCACTGTCCTCTGCCCCTCGTCAGACGCAGAAGGGAAACCTCGCTTGCCTTCTGCTCACAAACACTGACTGCCCGCTGCTGCGGGGGAGCTGAGGGCCCTGTGGGTCGTTTCTGATCCTTACCATTCCATGGCTTTTTTCTCTTCATCAATGTCATACATGTTATGACTTTTAATTGACCAGCTCGTGTCTGTTTGTCCCATTTCTCATTTGCCAGGTATTGCTTTTTAATCTCTAAGCACAGGCTCACAGCAAGAATAGATTTTTACTCAGGGATACTTTGCTTTGGGTTGCAGAGTGGTGGTTACCAACTGTATAGTGAGCTCCTCTCAAAGGGTGTTGGCTTTCAGTCATGTTTTTCTGTTTTCTTCTCAATCTCTGTTTCTAATTCAACTCATTAGAAACATCAAGGATAGAAGAATACTACTAAAGTTTAAGAACGTGCTTGTTTAATGAACGTGTTTCGTATTTAGTACCATTTTAAATACAACTGTGTGCTGCACTTCCATGCTTGTACAGGTTTGGTTTGCTACAGAATGACATTCCTATTGCAATTATACATAAAATAACTTCTTCAGAGCATTGTGTATCTGTCAGTATGTCCACATACATGTTCTGGGCTGGACCATCCACTTCTGCTCATACAAAACACAGTTGGGCAGTGACTGCTGGTCCCTGGGTGGCCACACGCTTCCTCCTCGCTGCTCAGTTCCTCTTGATTCCTCCTAATAAAGTCCAGAACAGCTGCAGCCTTTGGGGTCAGCCTCAGGCCTGAAGCAGCGAACTGCTGGATGCAGGATGTGGCCTCTCCTGGCTGGGTTAGGACTGGGCAGTACCGACGCAGAGCAGTGTTGTGACCATAACCCAGGTAAATGGGCTTCTTGCATTTTGGAAACCAGTTAATACAGATGGCAGTTGCTTTCCTAAATACACTTCCACAGGGTGTTTTTTCTTTCGGGAGCTCCTGACGGTTCCTGTGCACAATACCTACTTTTTAATTTCTTTTCTGCAGCTCAGCACAATCTCTGGCTCCCGGCCAGCATTCACAAATCCACAGGGCCAGGAGCATTTCATAGCGACTCTAAATAAAAGGGTAACTTTACACAATCAAAAAAAAAAACCCCAAAAAGCAAACAAAGCAGAAGCAAAAAGCCCAGGGTTTCCTAAAGTGGGAAGGAAGGTTGAATTCGTTACCCAGAGAACAGCCCTGCTGCAGCACCACCAGACTCTGAGCTCTCCTCCTCACCCCACCCTCTCCTGTGACTCAAATCCTTTAAATGCATCTTTTTCCTTCTAATTCATTAACCTGTAAAAAGGATCTGTTTTGTGGAGAAAAGGTCATTTACTGACTACCACGTGGACACCAACACTACATTGATTTTCTATGATCTTATATCAATAGAAACAGTATTAAGTAACTCAGAGAGGAGGCTGTGGACTGACACACTGGATTTGCCCTGTCAGGCTCTGAGGAGATCCTCTCCAGGGCCAGCCTGCTTTCCAATGGGCAGAAGGAAGGACAGCAGAGCAGTGGCCAAGCAGGGTGGCTGCTTGGCCCAGCACCTCAGCCCACTCCCCAGCCTTGGCCAGCCCAGGGGCCAGCAGCCTGCTGCACAGAGCGCTCTGGAACGGGCCAACAGCTTTGTGTCATCCAACTGCCAGAACGTTTGAAGATCGTCTACAGGGGCAGCAGTGTCTCAGTGCATTCGCTGCCTTTCCAGTGGGCCCTGAAGAGCCATCACAAATCTCTTTATCTCTTTCCACTCGAAATGTGCAGTACATGCACAAGCCTCAGAAATACAAAGGATTACCTGCTCTCTGCCAACAGCCTAATGACACGTCTGCAGATGCACAAATCATCCTTCCAGATCTCTTGCAGCCACAATTGCCAAAGAATCTGTCAACAGAATGATGATTGTAAGCAGTAAGTAGCCAACTCAGACACATTTTCAGACGTAGCAGCACCACAGGAGTCCATTTGCTTCAGACAAGAAGGTTCCACTAGAAATATACTGAAGAGAGTGCTTTTAAAGACATTGAAGAGAAAGAGAAAAGCCAGTTAGGAAATGCCCGTTGCCTGACGCACTCATCGTGCAAATGCATCTTACACTGGTTGCTTCAGGCAGACGTTTGGGCCCGGCCAGCTGCCTCACCTCCCTGCCCTGACATGGGTTTAAGGTCTCTCGGGTATGGGAGAACTCCTATCTGAGCATTTATTGTGGTGCAGAGGGGCAGGGCAGCAGCGTCCTCTGCGGCAGCCCGGCGGCAGTGGGCACGGCCTCCAGCAGCGCACAGGGCTGCAGGACCAGACGGGCTCTTCCCTCTGAGGCTGTGAAAGTGTTTTACAAGCAGAAGGGAAGAGTCTTCAGCCCTGTTTCATGCAAGAGCCACAGAAACGCTGCCACAGCCAAGGGGGTAGGGCAGCGCTGGCCGGACCGCCCGCGCCTCCTGACTGTCCCTGCCTCTGTAGCGAGGGCTCCGTGGCTGTCCTGCCCTCCCCATGGGGCAGCTCCCTGTGACGAGAAATTTGGGGATGGGGGTTCACCCACACAGAGGAGCTGTACAAGAGCTGAAGCGACAGCCTCTGCCTCTGGAAAAAAGCAGGCAGAGTTCAAAGCAGAACTGTCACAAGCAGTTTAGCTTAAATGCAACCTTGTCAAAGCTTGTGCTGTTGTGAGGAGTGGCTGGAGCAGAGTACTCAGCAATTTGCTGTTAATAGGGTCAGGCTGCTGCCGAGCAGACTCGCTCTACCTCAGGGCAGCACACCTCCCTGCCTTCCTCAAGGAAAGAGAGATTTTAGGAGGGTTCCCAAAGGCTTGTATCTTGCCATCCCCT
The DNA here is from genome assembly GCA_013401255.1 of Urocolius indicus. Classification (NCBI taxonomy): domain Eukaryota; kingdom Metazoa; phylum Chordata; class Aves; order Coliiformes; family Coliidae; genus Urocolius; species Urocolius indicus. The sequence goes on from WBNH01003891.1 coordinate 211,268, forward strand.
CTGAAAGGCTGGGGAGGAAGCTTGAATAATCACTGGAGGACGAGCCATGTCTTTTTTCTGTGGAAGATACGCCAGCTTGGCTGCGCTTTGTGCACATCTCAGAGCCTGGGTCAGCTCAGACTGTGGCTGGCAGCCCACAGGCAGATGGGGCCTGTGGCAGTGCTCTTCTGCAGTTTGGAAAAACATGGAGTTCAGACAACTGTGGGGTTTTTTTTTTCGCAAGGGCTCATCCAGGGTCTTGCTATGGGGCAGCCTGTCTGGGTAAGGTGAGAAGAATCATACCAGATCCCTGTCCACATCTCACTTGCTGCCAGCCCACCCGTCACACCACCTGCAGCAGGACCCAGAACCTTGTACTCAGCTTCTCCTGCTCATCTTGGCTCCAGACCCAGACCTACAGCTCCTAAAGCCAGCGCTGGTGGTCTGCATGTGCCTGCCCTTGGCAGCTGCTCTAAGTCATTACCATCTTCCCCTGCAACGAAATGCCTCCCAGATTCCTGCAGTGCCTGCGTCCTCCCATACTTGGTACCCTCCCACTCATTTGGGCTGCTTTGGATGCTGGCTCTAATGTGAGGGCTTTTCTGCTGCCTCTCAGCTCCTGCTAATGGCCAGGGAGCCTGGTCTCATGCCCGGAGAGGCAGCAGGACAGGAGGCCTGCACAGATGAGGAGTCCCTACAGGCACTTCAGGGAAGAGGCTTCAATGGAGCTGAACAGAGAGTGCCCAATTTTTGTTGGATTATGTGCCCAAGCCCACCAAGTGTCCTTGAAAATGAAGTACTTACTTACACTTACACTCTTGCATGCACAACATTAGCAAATCCAAGACCTTCTGCGTGAAAATCAGGTTCCAGGGCTGCAAAGACTGAGAGGGAGGGCAAAAACCCCCCAGGCTGCTTTTCCTGCTGCCTTCTTTCTGAACCCTGCTGAGCACCCTCTGGTCCCTATGCCTCGCATTTTCAGGCTTTCTGTTGCAAACAAGAGCAATAGATTGGGGTGTGTGGTTTTTTTTTTGACACAGACTGTGATTACTTCTTAGTCATGGAGAGCAAGAAGTGGGACTTTCAGAAAAATACCACTGAATATCAGGAGGATCACAAAGGAAGTGACAAGTGCTGGCCGTGATGCACAGCGGTGTGTTGGTGGGGACGTGCAACCCCCCAGTTCACAGTGACACAGGGATCCTTCTCCCCGCCTGTTACAGCGTTACAGAAGCCGCCTGTAAACGGAATGGCAGGAATATTTTCAATGGATTTCTGGGCTGGATTCCGAACTCTTCCCTGTTTGTGTTCCCTAAATATAAACCAGATCGTATCTCACTGGGGAAAAAAATGCCAAGAGCGATTTTCAGTGTTCTCTCCGTGAGCACCCGAGGAGACTGCAAGTTGTGTTTGCACTTTTAACGACTGGGGATGTAAATGTCTGCCAGAGCAGTGACTCAGAAAGAGGAGAAAATCCTGCGTGCCCCATCTCACCAGTCACAAGCACAGTGCCTCTAATCTGGAGTCTGTGCCGCGAGCACATGGAGCAAAGCTCGTCCTGACGTACTTGTGATTAGCTCTGCAAGCACGGAAAGAAGTGGAAGCAATTGTTTGTTGTGAATTGCTGGCTGGAATAGCCACGCTTCTGGCTGTCTCTCTCCTCCACAAGCACCTTCCTCCACGCGGGGACACGCGCTGGTGCCGTGGGCACGATGCCGAGAGCGGGGAGCGAGCTCCCCAACACGAGGGGCTTGGCCATAAAGGAAACAGATTGTGCCCCAGGAGCAGAGTGCTATAGGCTGTGACAGCAAATGGAGATTTGTAGGTGTCACTAGCATGGAAATGACATTGCTGCAAACCAGGATGTTTGAGGGGGCTCACTGCTGGCCTTGCTGAGCAGGGACTCTTTGGTAACAAATCACACTGCTTAGAACTGAGGTTGAGCAAGGTTTACCCCAGACTTTACCTAGGATGAGGGTCCCTTACCTTCCCCCTCCCCTTGTTTCTTCACCCTCATTGCCACAGGTGACCCTGCAGTGACAACCTGCACTGAGCTCACCACACATGGGGCTGCAGACAGGAGGCCTGAGCTTTGCTGCGGCCGCTTGCCAGGCTCTTCCCAGCACTGTCCCCATCCTGAGAGCTGCTCTGCTTCCCTGCAGCTCAAGGAGGAGTGAAAAGGTCTATGTGGTCAACTACTGTGACCTGCCTCGCAGCACAGGCTCTATAATTACTCACTGAAATATCTGCCTCAAGTCAAAAGTTGTGGGCTAGAACTGAAGGAGACCTCTGTCTAATGAGCCCGTCCCCGTATGTCAGCAGTAATTAATGTGCATCGTCCTGCAAGTTCCCACCTCCTCCCCACAGGCTGAAATGTTACCCTCTGCTTATAACTGCAAATTATGGTTAAAACTTTGCATGCCAGGGAGTCTGGAAGCTGGATGCTACAGCCTGTTGCCCATGGGTACACACAGGGCAGTTGCAGGGGATGGTGCCAGTCCCTTCTTTCTCTCCTGGCTCTCTTACAGTTGCCTTTCATCCCCATTGCCCTTTTCTGCTCCCTCATCCTGTTTTCTTCCCTGTCTCTCTCATTTGAGCCTCCTCCTTTTCTTATCTTTCTTTGCCTCTTTCTTTGCCTATTTTTGAAATACCCTCCAGGAGAGTGGTGGGAGATGATCTTCCCTCGTGGCATGTGAAGCCATCTCTAAGCACAGCAACCCCTTCCCATCAGATGGTGCTGCCAGAAATAATATCAGGATGCACAGAAATAATAACGAGACCAGAGACACACATACCACCGTGTCTACATATTCCTCCTTCCCCCTGGGCTGGGAGAAGTCATGAGAGAAATAGTGCTTGAGGGGTTTTTTGCTGGTAGAGCATGTCTCCTCCCGCCAGCCCCACCACTGGTGCTGCAGGAGATATGTATGTGGGACATCATCTAAGCCTAAATAAATAGAACTTATTGACCTCATTTTGCTGAAGGAGGCAACTCAGTTGCTGGTCCAAATGTTTCCTGTGGCTATTAATGCTCAGCTGAGGATGAAGGATGTGCCAAACACCAGCCAAAGAGCTTCCACGCTCCACAAACATTAACTCATGCCAGAGCACTCCCTCGTCTGCACCCCCTGTAGCCAGTGTGCTGGACGCTCTGCAGTGCTTTGTGGTGCAGGGCCCTCCTCGGGATGGGGGTTCACACTGCACTTGTGGGGAGCAGCAGAGACATTCTCTGGCCTCCCAGGGTTTTTAGACACTCTTAGTGAAGTACAACCCACCTGCAAACAAATACAGCTGAGAACTCACTTTAAGTGTATCTTTGGAAAGCTGCATTTTGGATTTTTGAGATCAAAACTGCAAGTAATGGAGAATGCAAACACGGAGAGTTTGTGGAGTTTACTGTGTTAATGATTAAAAAGGGGGAAAAAAAAGACATTACTCATCAAAAGTGCTTTCTTGTCATCAAAGCTGGGGAACAGGGTCTTTTTACAAAGGCACATCACAGCCTTTGATATGCTCGGTAGGAAAATGTTCAGGTAGTTTAAGAGCGGAGCATCTGAGGATGAGGCTGGGGAGGCAGAGGGGGATGAATCCTGCCAGGGGGCTCCTGTGTGCCTCACGGAGGGTCTTTATTAAAAAAAGGGTCTGTATAAAAACATTGTAGTTTCTCTGACAAAAACTGGAACCTCAGCAAAACTGTTCACTTGGTCGAGGAAGGGAGTGAATGGTTGAGCCATGGCATGGGTGACAGGCTGCCTGACAAAGCCGTGGCTGCTCTGGCATGAATGCTCTCTTCATTAAGCCGCTCAGCTGGCTCAGAAGCTTCTGTTCTTGATGAAAGCAGCACCTGCCAATGCTGAGGATCCCATTCTTCATTAACAGTTCAGCTGGTTCAGAAGGGGAGCTCTGAGGCAGATGAACAATTTATGCAGAGTGGGATACATGACAAAGTAGCAGCTACTTTAGTGAATACAAGCATCTTTGTAAAAGTGCCCAGATGGTTCAGGAGCCAGCCCCATTCTCTGTGAAAAGCGCCGTTGTTGTTCTGGGCTCTGCATCACGCCTCCTGACAATGTGCTGGGCACAGCCCATCCTCCTGGGGAGCTGCGGAGCTCAGTCTCCCCGTGGACATCCTCCACAGGCCAAGTCTCTGCCGCTCCCTGTCATTTTTTCTTCCAACAGAATGATTTCGTCTTCTCCCTGCTGCAGCAGTGCTGCCTGTGACATCTCCTTCCCACCCTGTCGTTGACATTAATTGCCTATTGGATGCTTAGTTTGGATATTAGGAGGAACTTTTTTCCTGAGAGGGTTGTTAGGCACTGGCACAGGCTGCTCAGGGAGGGGGTGGAGGCCCCATCCCTACAGGTATTTAAAAGACATACAGATGAGTTGCTGAGGGCTATGGGTTAGTGGTGGGCTTGGCAGCGTGACGGGAGGGCTTGGACTCCGTGAGCTTAAAGGTCTTTTCCAACCAAACCAATTCTATGATTTTTGATACCTGAGCCTGGTCATCTTCTGCAGTCCCTCCATGAGCCTCCATGAGCCCAGCCATCACAGGGGGGTACCCAGCCTGGTGGGCAGCCCCAGTGCAGCCATTGGCTGGGGACGGTGCAATAGGGGCTGGGAAAGACTCAGCTCTTGGTACTTGTCATGGGGACAGCCTCTGAACTGTATGGCACCAAAACAACCACCAAGACCCCAGCCCCACGTGCTGGAGTGTGGGCTCCCCACAGGGAGGACAGTGTGTTGGAGACAGAAGAGCTCAGAGAGCCACCGGCACCTCGGAGCAGTTCTTCTGTTCAGCAGAGCTGGGAAGAGCTCAGCTGGGCAGCACGATGCAGGAAGGGATGCTGCCCTGCAGCAGGGAGAGACCTGGAAGAGTTGGTGGGCTGGAAGCCTGTGCTGCTGAGGGAGAGGCGAGGAGCCTGTGTTTGTGAGCCATCTTTCTGGCTGGGAAGGCAGGGAATGAGCAAAGTTGGAGCAGAGATAATAACAGGACCTGTTAGAGAGCTGCACTGCTGGAGTCTAAGGCTGAGGCTCATGAAGGGAGGACAGGAGCTGCACTGCAGCCTGCAAAGGCAGCTAGGGGTAGACGGAAGGTGAGTCTCCAGCCAGAGATGAGCTGAGTCAGGAAGGTGCAGTGGTGACAGGGCCCCTGGTGCAGTAGGACAGACTGTGGAGGTATCTTTACATGGACTCTCCCTGTGGCCTGCGTGGTTTGGGTATTTGTCAGCGTGCGTGGAGCTGAGGTTGTGGTGGGAGTGCTGCTGGAGCCGCTCTGTGCAGGGGTGGCTGTGGACTGTGACAGCGAGCACAACCACTGCCAGCTGAGCTCCCATCCCTGGTCACTGCTGCCACTGCTGCCACGCATTTCACTTCTCCAGCGTAGCGCCAGCTGCAGCACCGCCTGCACCCGGGTGAACACTGAGCGCTGCTGGAGTCTATTTTGTCTGATAACTAGAGGTTTAAAACTTTCCTTCTGCCGCGAACGAACACGAAGAGAGAAGCTCATGCTCTGGGGGCCACCTCAGCACCTGGGTCGGATGCTGCTCTGCTGAGTGGGCCACGAGAGCAGATCCCTCTAAGGGAAATGCCAACCTATTAACCCCAGTCTGTACCTGCCAAGGGAGCCGGGCGCAGCCAGAGCTATGACCAGGACGTGCAGGCGCACCGGGTCGGGTGTTTGCCTCCTGCCCCGGGTGTTTGCCTCTTGCCCCGGTGATGCAGCCCCCCTCTTCCACGGGACGGGAGTGGCAGCTCCCACCCCTCGCTCAGGCGGTGCGGGGCCAGGATACACCGGGCCACCGGTCCCCGAGCCTGCTCGACATCCCTCTCTGGTCTCACCGCTACAGCAGCGCCCTCATCCCTTCCGAAGCAGAGGCTGCCCCCGCTGCCCTCCCTCCCTCCCTCCCGCAGTGCCGGGGGAAGCCCCTCGCTGGGCTGCCGGGCAAAGTTGCGGGCGGTCAGCGAGGAGCCGCGCAGCTCGCAGGGTGCCCCGGGGAGCCCGGCACCCCCCGCCCGGTGCCGCGCACGCAGCCCCCGCCCCTCCGCGCCCGCGGAGCCNCGGCGATGTGAGCGGAGGCTCCGCCGCTCCGCGCCCCGGGAAGATGCTGAGCAGGTGGATGAGTGGCAGCAGCAGGAACCTGGACCGCGAGTATAACTGCACCGTGCGGCTGCTGGACGACAGCGAGTACACCTGCACCATCCAGGTCAGCGTCCCGCGGTGCTCGGGGGGGTGAAGGGGGGGGTCGGTGGGAGCAAGGACAGCCTCAGCCGGGGCTCGCACGGCCCCCGGAGCCGGCACACAAAAGGAGCGGAGCGGAACAAAGACGGACGCTCCCCCCGCCCCGCTCCCGCCGGCCGCAGCCCCCCGGCTCTCGGAGGGAGCGGCGGGAGACGGGCCGGGGCTGCCGGCAGCGCGGAGCCCCGAGGCAGATGTTCCCCTCCTCTGCGGAGGCGCGGGGGAGCCCGCAGTCCCCGGAGCGGGGTACAATCGCCCCCGGGGCCGGGAACAGCCTCAGCCGTGCCCCCCGGAGCCCGCCGGTGCTCGCCCTCCTCCACCGCCTGCGGGAGCTCCCGGCATCGCGGGGACGACTTCGGGGCGAAGTGAGGTACAGGGATGCTGCTCGGCAGGGGGATGCGGAGAGGTTGCTGCCGGGCAGGGATGGACTGTCCCCGGCCTCCGCGGTGCCCCGCTCTGCCTCCCTCGTCAGCGCCCAGCTCTGCCCTAAGGAGCGGTCGGGTGTTGTAAGAGTCCGGAGCGGCAGAGCCGGGGAGCCCGTCCGCCGGGACCGGGACGGGGACCGGGGCTGTCGTCCCCTTCTCGGTTGCTGCCTCGCTGCCGGGGTGCGGGAGCCGCGGCTCAACGCCCAAAGACCGGGGGATGTCGTATTTCTACAAACTAGCAAAACGCGCTCACTGTTCCCTCTGCAACCAGCCGGGGAACGGGAGCGTGAGACCGGAGAGGAGCATCTCACCTGGCTCCCGCTGTTCTTACTCTCCCCTCCTGCAATTATCACACTCTGTCAGGGAGCTCGCCCAGACCTGCGCGCCCCAGCGCTCGCTTCTGTTCCCGCTGGTCTCGGCTGGCCTCAGCCCCCGCCGTGGGCAACGGACAGTTGAGGGCAGAGTTTGGAGAAAAGGTGACTCAGGGTGTGAACAGCATTAGCTCCCACCCGCCAGCCCTCGTTAGGTTCCCCCCTCCGGTATCCCCTGGTCTGCGGCGCCCAGGAGGCGAGAGCATCTTCCCACTTACCGCTGGCAACACGCTTTAAATGCTAATGCTGAGGAACGATTCTTGCAGGCTGGGGGAGGCACCGTCATTTCTGCTTAAATAGTCTAAAATAGAGAAATAAAGGTGTTTTCTGCAACTGTTGCCTGAAGAATGCTCATGCCGCCGGTTCCTCCCCCAAAAGTGTGACCCAGTAAACAACTCCAACGGCAACCTAGTTTATTTTGCATAAGCAAAACTAATTCGTGTCTTGGAGGTTGCTTTTGATACAAACTGAATGGAAAACTCTGGTTTGGGGGAGAAAGTGTCGGCAATGCAGAGAAGAAGAGTCTGGATATTCTGTCCTTAAGATAATTTACCAAAGCGTCGTCATTTTGCACGTCTTTGTTTTCGTTACAATCCTGTAGCTGCGGGGCTCGTGTTGTGTTTGGAGTAGTAAATAGTGAATCCTGGTACTTAGCGTGCGTGACCAAAGCTATAGAGAATGAGCTTGTGCCACCCTCACAGCCAAGGTTACCCCGGTTAAATGTTTTGTTTGCCATTGCTTTCGAGCTGCTCTCCGAGCAAAGTGTTTCCAGCCCATGCGGAATGAAAGCGAACATAGCAGCAATGGATAATGTCTCTCGAGTGAGGAAACCTGTCCCCACACGGGCTGCGAGCAGTGAATGAGTTTTGAAGGTCATTCCCTCACGAGCGCAGATCTCTCCCGTCTCGCCGGGATCCACAGCGTTCCCTCACCCAGGCTGTTCTGCGCCCCTTTTGCTTCTGATTTATGGACTTCTATTTTTGCTTAAATAAGGAGAAACCGTCCTCAGCAGAAGTCGTGCTTTGGCAGGCGGTGCCGTTCACCACGGCGCCCATCTGGGGAGCGAAGGGCTCCAGGGCAGTTCAGACCGTGCCATTTCGCTGCCGTACTCTTGTGTTGCTGCCGCTCAGCCCGGGGGGCTGAGGCTTTGCGCTCTCCCCGAAGCGGGGCCCGTCTGACATGGCATCTGGCTTCTCCTTTGCAGGGGAAGAGAAAGAAGCACTTGGAGGCAGAGCTGATTTTGGGAGGCCATGTTTACATTTCAGATAATGGCACTGGTGAAACCTGTCAACAGAATGAACCTCTGGCTGTGCTTGATCAGGGTGTGTGAGTAGGGATGTGGGGTCCTGCTAGATAATACCTGAATGAAAAGCCTTTTAAATTTGATTATCTGAAGTTTACTTTGGTAATAATCCCGTGTTGGATGAATGGCTCATTCTCCGAGCTCAGGTGAATCCTTCCTCTCTCTTTTGCCTCGATTTCCACTCCTGAAGAGCCCATCTGAGCATGTGGACGGTGTTGGGGAGACAGAGCCGCTGCAAGCGGAGGCTGGAGCAGCACCTCCGTAAGCAGTTGTGTTGTAGAGTGGGGTTTTGTGTATTCTCAAAGCTGGGTGTTTTGGGGAGGACTCTGTCCCAGGGTCCATCTCTGCCGGGTGCCGGCGGTCGGTCTGTGCTGCCGCTGAGCAGGGCTGTGGCTCTCATCACTTGCCAGACTCGGGGTCTCCTGGCCGCTGCCTCAACATGGAGCCATTGGGCTTTCTTGACTCAGAAAAGCCGTTAATTTTGCTAATCTTACATGTCACAGAGGCACCTTTTAAAGCAAAGCAGGTGTTGGTTTGCAGTGTGGGGACCATCAGGTGTGAGGCGGCAGCAACGGCCTTTAATGTTCTGTCCCTTGGCGTTGTGCTGGCTGCTGGCCGCGGGTTCAGGGGACCCCAGTGCCGTGGGTGTCACAGCCCTGAGGAGCGGCTTGGGCCGGTGGAGAGAGGCAGCCATTCCCAAAGGCTTTTTCTTCATCTCCATGGCAAGGGGCTGGTCTGGGCAGTGTATTTCACTTACATTTGCCCCCTTGTGCTGCGTGGCTCCAGCACAGCACGCGGCAGTTCTCCGGGCGGGCAGCCTCGGAATAAGGGCGGCTTTGGGAGAGCGAAGCGGTGCTCTCGCGCTGCGCTTTGCTGTGACTGAGCTGCTTGTCTGAGGAAATGTTTTACATTCTTCACTGTGGTGTCAGTGGTGGTATAAAAGGCTTGAAATAATTAATGATTTGCCATTGCTTGATGCATCAAGCATTTTTCCTGAAAAGACAGCGGTGTTTTGTTTCAGACCTCAGCAGCGCTGCGACACTGGGGAGATGTGAGAAGGTAAACGTGAAAATACGGTGCCTTAGATTCAGAGAGTAAGAACTTTCCTGCGTAAGATCTGAAGTAAATGAAAACGAGCTCTTGACTATGCTCCTGGACAAACCCCACATTTTCCACGTGAAGCACAAAGTTCAGTAGCAGCCCTGACAGGATCATTAATAACAGGCAGTCATCACAAAGGGGAACCGTGGGTTTTGGCAGCGCTGGCTACTGTGAAGGTTATTTGTTCATTATCTTTTTATCTTCTGAGAGTTTCCAATTGCTTCTGCCAGGATCTAGGTTAGCAGGCTGCTGCTTACACAGGGGGCTCTGGTCCAGAGTCCTGAGCACAAGTGATCGCCAGAAACACAATGCTGAGAAGTTCGTGCTCCCAGAACATTCCCTTCTCTCCTCCAGCCTGGAGCTGGGGTATGGGAGCAGGGGCTGATGCCAAACCTGTTGTCTAAAACACAGAGTAAGGCGGACTTCGGGCCCAAGGCTGTGGTGGGTTGGGCTCTCGGAACATCACCAAGGCTTGTGGTTTGGCACCAGCAAGGCTCCGGCAAAGCCACCCCGGCACCGCCAGCGTGATGTGGTAGTGAGGAGAAGTCCTGGCCTCAGCAAGTCCATGGGCAAAGTCTCTGGGCTGCAGTGGGAGCAGGATCACACCCCTCCCAGGCTGCAGGTGCCAGGGATGGTGAAAGCGATACTGGCCAGGGGTTTTTTGGTTGTTTGCTGGTGACTCTGTTCAAAGGAATATTTTTATTCCTAGCCCTAGCGGTGCATTTGCAACAGAAACCTCTCATTCTGGAGAGCTCGCGGGTCTCAGGAGAGCTGCACGCCAGCAGGGCAGCATCCTTCCTTCCCTGCTCAAACCTATCCATACCTACACCGTGGACTTGGGAGAGAACTCCCTGAAATGCACAGGAAGGTTGAAGACAAACTTAACAGTCAAAGCTGAGAGCTTCTGGATTTTCATCTCCTTTTTCCTTTTCAGTTTATTTCCAAGCCCGTAATTTTAAACACAAAGGACACAAAAGGCAGCTGGGGAAAACATCCACTAAGTGTCCACTGAAATGCTAGCGACACGTTTGTTCTGGTTTTAAGGGGAGGCAGAAACCCAAGTTGTTATGGAGACCCACTGAAAATATTTCTAGTGCTGCTGTTTCTTCACCAGCTGAAATGTCAAGTTCCCCGTTGACTTTTCGTACCTGTTGTACAGTGTTACCTGCTGTGAAGCTGCTGGCTCTCCTCCTCATAGGAACCGGTTGCCCGAGAGAAGTAGTTTGCTTATCACTTTCCCATATGAGGTACTTTAAGACAAATAGAGAGAGACATAGATACACACACACACGTGGGACTGCCCCTGTGGAAAGGTATGTACAAAAGCATCATGCAAGAAGACATTTTCTGCCTCTGTCGTGTAAAAATTAGGTGATGCACAGTAGGAGGCTTTCTTTGAGATGTCTGGGGAATACTGAAAGTGCCTTGAGCAGCCCACTTGTTTTTAATGTTTGACTCATTCTTCAGGAGCTCGATGGGAGGGTGTGTGTGGGAATGGCTGTGGCCGCATCCCAGCAAAGCCAGGGCTCACTCAATGCTTTGGTTTGCCTCTTAAAAGACTCGAGATGCCAAAAGTGCTGTGCTGCCTCTCTCTCTTGCTAGACCTGGCAGATGTGTTTTCTAGCTGCAGCCTTGCAGGCCGACTGCTCCTGGAAGCTGTGTATGAACATGGGCAAAGTCTGCACAGTGAGCAGGACCCTTGCTGAGATGCTGCCAGTGGTGGCAGGCAAGGTCCTGATGGAGATGCCTTCAGTCTGTGGGAGCTGCTCCGTGGCTCGTGTGGGAGTGGGTGTCCTCTGTGGGGTGTGTAGCACCGTGCATGGAGCTGGGCTCCTAAGCCTGCATTAGGAGCAATGGGAATGGCCTCTGCAGAGTGGTGGGTGAGTTTGGGTGTCAATGCAAAGCAGAGTCCTTGTTGTTTTGGGGGGAGCTACTGGAGAGCCACTTGGTCCTACACGTTTGAGGATGGTGTGTGGTTTGCCTCGCGCTATGGGAGAGAGGAGCTTGCCAGTAGGGAAAACCAAACCGGGTGGTACCCTCAGCACTTCAGCTTTCTCAGGGACTTGTAGGAATGTCACATGCCTGGGGTGAGCACAGTTTGTGCAGGACTGATGGGAATCCTGACATGCCAAGCAGAGGATGCCTGTGGGAGCAGGCTTGTGGGGCTCTGCCTTGCGCAGGGCAGATGTGACCCGGAGTAACGGGGAGGCATTGCAGAGCAAACCCCCTGAGATCACCGTGCTCCTGCTTTCCAGCAGCAGAGGAAGCCTAGCACTACTGTCATGTGTTGGAGATGACAGCACGTTACTGGGGAAGGCTGGGGAACAAGCAGGGATTTGCCTTGCAAGAAGGGCTGTGTTTTACTTGCTATCAGTTTTGCCAAGCATGGGCAGCACCTCGTCAGTGCAGTTGCAGAGAGAGCTGAACGGTGCTTCTGTCGTCAGCCTCTTCTTTGTGGTCCAGAAACACAATTATTGTTTGGTTAGAGAAAGCTTTGGAGTTGCTTCTGCAAATAAGAAGGTTTCAGGTCAGATTCTTGTCTTTGAAATGTTTCCAGAGTGAATTATCAGAGCAGCATGAGAGCCATTGCATATTGATGATCTGCTATTGCCTGCGAGGCTGATGAAGCCACCACAAATGTCTGCAGAGACCGTGGTGGTTGTTCCTATCGGCCTCTCAGAAGCTTCAGAACTCGGGAAAATATTTCCTAATTTGTTTCTTCATTGGCCACATCTTGTGGATTCCCCCCTTGCATTCCCAACAGAGCTACAGCTGCCGTGGTTTCGGTGGCTTTCTCTAATCTGCTTAAACTTATGTGGCACTTTCAGCATAGCAGGAGATGTTTTCACTTCTGCTCCCTCACCGTATCAGCAGAGCTCTGCCAGAGCCCAGGAGAAAGGCAAACCCAGCATCCTTGGTAACCACAGAAAGGAAGGAACACTTGGGATGTGTTTTTGAGCTTTCACCTAAGCATGGCAGTGTCTTCACCAGCGTTACTTTTGCATGAGGCACAGTTAGCTGGTGCAGTCTGGGTTTATGACATTCCTTACAGAACTGGGTAAGCAGCTACAGACCTGTTCAGGTCTACAGAGCAAACTGGTGTGGGAGGCTGGGCTGAAGCAGAGGTTGCTTTGCTCTGAGCACTAGAACAGAGAAGGAGATGTGGAAGAAAGGGGCTGAGCTTTCAGAGAGGTCTGAAGGAGTGAGAGGACACGGTATGCACAGCTGAGGATGTCAGAATTAGGGTTTATGTGGTCATCTCCATTTCTGCAGAGAGCTGGGGATAACTTCTGGGCATGAAACACAGGGCAGGCTTGTCAAACGAGCTCTGAAGTCTGCAGGCTGATGTGACAGCATTCCTGCAGGCTGGGCAATGCCCTGGGCTTCCAGCAGCCTTCGCAGGGTCTGCAGGGTGTTGTTGCACAGTGAGGAAGAGGAATGCAAAGGGCAGCATCCAGGTGCTGTGAGGTGAGCTGGCCTGACGTGGAGACGTGTTCACTGAGGCTCGGGGGCACGAAAGCTTTTTGTTGTGATGGTACAATGAGTGGATTGAAATGGCAGAAGATCCCGGCTTGGTGCGTCAGCCCACACTGGCTGAGCTGGGGCTCTGTCAGCCTGCAAAATACTGGCACCTCTGGAAAGTCAGAACGTGGGGATTAAGCAGTTTCATCTGTGTTTGGAATGTTTTGCTTGTGGAAAGAAAAATAATACAAATGGGAATGTAATCTCATGAAACAATGGTTGTTTCTGAAGTGACCTGTGGGATCTGGGGCTGACTGCTCACAGCACAGCAGTTGTCATGTCTGTCAGGTAGTTATGGCCAAGACTGAGTATCTGCAAAAACTGCCTGTGTCTTCCAGGCTGCTTTCTGCCTGAGAAGGGCCAGTGCAGGGGGAAGCTGTGGCAGTTGTGCTGGTGCAGAGTGGCTCATTTTCCTAGGCAAAAATAAGGGGTTTGTAGCTCTTGGAGGCCAGATCTGATGCAGTCCTTGGGGGAGGCTGGGTATGTTGGTCCTCCTGCATCACCATTTTAAAGGTGCAGACTGTACCTTTGCCCTTGATTACACTTTGGTAATTGCCATCTGTGTAGGTCACCCTCCCTGGTAAATGTTGTCTCTGTTTGCAATAGTGATTTGGCAGCTGAAATGTTGTGAGGATCACTGTTTATTCCACACACACACACATACAAAATGTAAGTGCCATCGTGCTCCCTCTGGCTTGTTCTCCATAGGCAACAGCAGGGATAAAATACAGAAAAAGTCCTGTTTTACTCAATAAAATCATCATCTGTCTCTGCAGACCAGCCTCGGGAGCTGTGCTGCTGGGCAAGAAGGTTTCATCTTTACATCCTCAGTTTGTAGTGCAGGGCCATATTTTAAGCCACAGGATCTTTTAGCTGCTCCAAGGATCAGCTTTGTTCTGCTATTCATGAATGATGCCAGTTCCCCTTGTGGAACTGAGGTGGGGTCTGCTCTCCCAAATTGTTCAGTCTTTGGTCCTGAGCAGGGAAGCTGATGTAGATGGAGCCTGCTCTTCAGCAGGGAAGGGACTGGACCAAGCAACATGCCTGGGTTTGTAGGACATACTTGCCCTGTGGAAATGCAAAGGTTAGGAGATCCCTCCTGAAGAGGCCCATGGGCATTGCAGGGCTCAGAGCCGTGGCCTGGCTGCACCCTCATCCTTTAAACATCGTCATTTTAACATATTTTCTTCAGGTTTTTGAGCTGGGGCCCTCCCTCCCCTCCTGGCCAGGCCACCGTCCCTCCAGAGCTGTGTCTATGCTGAGACCCATTTTCTTGGCCTGGGGGAGCCAGGTTTCTGCATTGAGCATCTCATTGGAGATTCAGGGTTTGCACATATTTTAATCTTTCCTATCTGGCAGGGAAGGGTATGAGCACTGGCCTCTTGAGCATGGAGAAAAACCTCAGTCTGGCTCAGGGTGCTGCAGGAAGGAGTGAAATAAGGGAGCCAGTACTGCCAGGTGCCTGTGTCTCACCAGCTAGATGAGGCATTTTCTAAATGATAATTAACAAAGGCTTTGTGGTGTGGTGCTTTGCAAGGCCAGAGAGGCCTCAGCCACCTAATGCTGGATGTCAAAATCTGATCAATGCTGCAGCTGGAAATAGAATATTTTGGCTGCATAATGCCTGTTACCAAAGACTTTAATGACAGTGGCATATCTGTCACACCGATGGGCTTATTCTGTCTTCAGAGGGTTTACAGCACGGCTCTTTCAGGTTGTATTGGCTTTCAGCTTGGCACGTAAGCTGGGATCCCAAAGGAAATATCCACCAGCTGCCTGTGGGAAATTTCTCTTTAATAAAACAACGGTGACAATTGATGAGGCCATTCTGGATGTATAGATTAGGTATTTGTGATTGTAACTATACGTTATCTGTACACTTAACTCAGAAGGGACAGTATGTTGGGCCTGGAAAAACAGCCAGAATCCAATATAGTTATGTTTGAAAAATAGACAATAAAGATGCTGAGCAGGTGCTTCTCCTGAATCGATTTAACTCTCATTAGCATTGCACTGTACAGCTTGCTGAGTAATATTTCTTGCAAACAACAGTGACTTTCCTAAGGAAAGGTGTAATGAGAACAGAATGTCTTTGGTATCTGGAAGGGCCATTGGAAGCAAGAAGGGAAAATGTGAGAGCAGCAGAAAGGCAGTGGCAGAGGGCTGGAGCCCATGCTGAGGCAGGATCAGGGCCTTAGAAGTGGGATGGATGGGTTTTTGCTGTGAGTCGATGCTGGGAGTGTCCCTGTGTGCCAGCCCATCCTCCCCCAGCCATGCAGGGAACCCCGGGACCCTGTGCCCTCAGGACTGCTGAACCAAGCCTTGGCAGGGGTACTGTCAGACCTCTCTCCTGCTTAAATCTCGATGTTCCTTGGCTCTTCTTCAGAGTTAATGTTCATCTCCTGATCCAAAATGGGCTGCTGTGTCTCCAGGTGCAGGTCTGTGTTACTACTGCCCGTCCTTCTCCCACGGGCCTGTGCTACCTCTGTGTTTACTGTGTCCACTCACTCTCATTTGCACGTTCGTATAAACCTCCAAACCTGCGGGAAATGTTTTCCCAGCTTCTCACTGCTCCTTGGAAGCAACACCTTAAGCCCACTGACAGGGCTTCAGCCAGTTGTCACTTCTGCTTTCTGATGACAGATTTCTTCATCTGGGGTTCTGGATAAAGCGGAGGGAGCAGGGGGCAGCTGCTGCCAGAGGGGATTAGCGGTGGCTGGCAGCCGGCATCCAGCCCTTCCCCAGCCATGCCTGCACGTCTCTGCAGCACAGCTTTGGTGTTGGTTGGGTACTGTGTCCCCAGCTTAATGGCTGGGGTTTGTTCCAGGCATAAATAAAGTGCTAATACAAAATTAATCCCAGTGCAGCGTGCCTTAAATAACGATGACAGTCATTTCTCTCTGCCCTTATGGGACGCTTCCCACTGGTAGCATTAACACATTGGCCCCTTTGGCAAAGTCCCCCGGAATTAAAACCACAATCAGAAGAGCTTGGAGGAATGAAGTAAGGTTGAGGCTTCACCAAGCAGAGAGTGTTCCTATTTCTGTAGGGCTTTTAAATTACCATGTGGCATTTTGTTACGGGGGTGTCATTGTGGAGTGTAATGGGGAGCGATGGCTGAGGCATTTCCAGCTGGTTTGGTTCTAAACTTCTGCAGGCAGTGCATAATTTTCTGTCAGCTCTGCTGGGATTTTCCAGAGAGGTGTGTTTTGGACGTGGTTAACCTCTGTATCCATGAGCTGATGCTGCTGAGCCGTGCCGGTGTCCTGGGACTGCCAGGGGGAAACACGGGGAGCTTCAGTGCAGCCCTGCTCCTCGGGTTCTGCAGGGTGCTGTGCTGGGTCCTGCACAGCCCCCCTGCACCACAGCCTCCTGCACCACAGCCTCCTGCAGCTGCAGAGCTGGGATACCAGCTCGTCCTTGTTCCAGCAAAGTTCCTCTGAGCATCTGTTGGTGAGGTATCAGGTGCTTGAAGAGGGTTGTGGCGTTTCCTTAGCACCGTGCTTGGCTCCCTGCGCTTGCCAGGGCCAGAGCAGCCTGCAGTGGATCTCTGTGCTTGTCCCAGCATGGGGCACATACCATGTCTTGCACTGGGTGAGAAGGCTGAAGCCCACCTTGTGCCCACCCACTGCCCCAGGGCTCTTTGTGGGATGTAGGACCTCAGGAAGGGCAGCCTGGGGTTGAACAGTGAGTGATGGTGCTGTGGTCAAATCGCCTTCTCCGTAACCAACCTGAGACCTGCAGCCCCCCGAAATGTGGCTCCGATCCTGAAACGTAGCTGCAGCGTTCAGGAGGAGGAGGTGGTGATCTGTTCTTGGGTACTGAGAAGTAGAAAACCCAGCAGTGGTGAGCAGGTCCTGTAAGGGATAACTGCCAGGGGACAGCAATGCCAAAGCACTGTTGGCATCGGTGGCAGCACAGGGACGGGCAGGAGATGGCTCCAACCTGAGGCAGGGCTTGTCCCCTGGGAGCCTCACTGCAGGAAGGCTTATCATGGCCAAGCTGCAGCTCAATTATGGTTCCTGCATCACTGAGCAGAGGGGGTTTTGCCAGGAGAGTGCATTAGTAGTGGAGTGTGTAAGCAATTAAACCTTGCACACCGAAGACAGAAGTTCCCGACTTCCTCTGACTTTCTGCTCGGCCCCTGGAAGTGAAGAGGGAGAAGATGGGGTCCTCTAAGCCCCATCTGCTGTGTAGTTTCCTAAGGAGCCGTCGTAGCCTCTGGGTGTGGGAAGGCACCGTGCCTGGAGCAGGGCCAGGGGCCCAGGGCCCGCTGCCCACAGCAGAGCTGCTGCCCGTCCCAGGCACAGGGATCCCATCCAGCGGGCAGAGCCCATGCTGGAGCTGGCAGGAGGATCAGTCCCCAGTGGGGGCTTGGGACAGGGGGGCAGGGAGCTGGGACACCTCCGCTGGAGAGAGCGTGCTGCAGTTTTACACCCTGTGCAGTTTCTAGGAGATGGGGATAAGGCTAAAAAGCAGCCCAGAATGACTTCAGCACCGGCTTCTGCTCGGGGTGTGGGAAACTGTAAATCAGCCTGAAAGGAGTGACTGCACATTGACCCCCACAGACACTGCCTGATTGTCTTGTTTTGCTTTGTTCCATGGATCTCCGTGGAGAGAGGGAGGAAAAGTCTCCACTGGGTGCAGCTGGTGGGGCCGGGGATTGCCATGGGAACAGGGGAGCAGGGCTGATGGCAGGGGAGCAGGGGACACAGCCATCGCCTGGGAGATGCCCCTGTCCCCACTGCTGCGTCGGGACATGGTGCTGGAACTGCACATCCAGCCACTGAAGTGGTAGCATGGAATTGTAACCCACTGGTGTTAGTCTAGATCCAGCCTTGTCCCAGCTGCTGGGCTTTGGGACCCTCCCCGAGCCTCACTGGGTCTGTGCTGCCCTGGCCCTCGGCAGCAGCCGGGTCCTTGGTGCTGGCAAAGGGGGGAGGAGGGGGCTGAGCTCCTCTGCGGACCTCACCCGGATGGATGCCCTGGGATGCTCAGATCTAGTTCAGAGGATTAGGACTGCTGATGGATGGAATCTCATCACTCCTCCTTGTTTCATCTGTAAAAACCTGCAGTTTCGTCTGAACAGGACAATTCAGGGAAGCTGTGGTGCAGAGCTGTTGCCTGTGTGTGGGAAGCATCTCTGCCTGTGGAAGGGGCTTCCTGGGGTGAGTGATGAGCTCCCCACCTCTATTGGGACCTGAGCAAGGGGGACACTGGGACCAACACTCTGTGTGTGCTGGAGTACAGGACGTGCAGGTCCTGTGCTCATTGGATGCTCCAGAATCAGCCCCGATTGTTCCTGGTAAGGGCTTGTGTGCAGCCACAAGATCAGTTGAGATCTGCTTCCTGGGCACCCTGTGCTGAGGGCCGTGGCACTGGCAGGTCGCTGTTGCTGCAGGAGCTGTGCTGTTCCCTTTCCTGGCAGTTTCTCAGTGGCCAGGCAAAGGAAATACTGTGCCATTCTGCTGCTGTGTCCTTCCAAGTGAACAAGCTGTGGTGAAGTAAAACACAGAGCAAACACAAAGGGGGTGAGTGCCTATGGTGTGCTGGCTTTTAGGCGTGTTTGGGGAAAGAAAATCATCTCACAAACTACAGGAGCCAAAAGAGACTGTTCCGAATGTGCTCAGCTGTTCTGTGAGTGCTGCAATTACCCCGGCCTGTCTTCAGAGTGCCAGTTACACACAGTGAGAGCACCGGGGCAAGAACAGGATGCTTCTGCCTGAACGGCATCCACTGCCGAGGGAAGGTCTGAGAGGGCCGGTCAGTGGAGCTTGGTACAGGGATAGCAACAGATTCACTCAAGCCCTTAAAATATTCATGGCGTTGTAATCCATACACATTCTGAGCGTATTTGACATCATCCTACGCTGCTCTTGTATCTGTCATTGCTTATGGAGAGACTCCGGAGAGCATCGCTGTACGGCTGGCGGGAGGTAGCTGCAGGTAGCCGTGCGGCGCCGCGTGCTTTTAGAACAGCCTTAGGAAGGAATCCTAAAGTCTGCTCCCAGAGAGCTCTTTGTAGCGTGAGCAGAGGCTTTGCACAGCCCTCGCAGAGGCGCCTGGCTGCTGGTGCAGCGGATGGGTTTGGGGTGCAGGGTATGTGCTGGTGCTGCTGGGCGAGGAGGTGTTTGGCTGTGGGGCTCGTTCCCTCCTGGCAGGCACAGCCACCCCTGGGCTGCCCCCCAGCTCTGTCACCCCTGAGGAAGTGAAGCAGCCTCAGCAGATGTGTCTCAGATGTTTCATCAGTGGCTCAAAGTCAGGCCGTTGCTCTCTGTGTTCCTGGAGCACCTTCCCCTGTGCCGCAGGAGCCGTCACCGCGCTGGCAGCGCCGGCACAGCGAGGCCTGGAGGGCTGATGGAGCCACGCAGCTCTCGGCACAGCTGGGGGGCTCTGGGGCTCCTTTGAAGCTGTCAAACCCCAGCTAAACAGCATTTCAGCTGGGAAATTTGTCTGCACAGCTGCAAGGCTGCGCCGCTCCCTCCCTCCTCCCTCCGCTCTGGTCTTCAGTCCTGTCCTGCGCAGCTGAGAGAGCACCTTCCTCCTCCTCCTCCTCCTCCTGCTGCTGCCCCTGGCGTGGGGCCATGCTGTGAGGGTCGGCACCCGCAGTGGTGGTTTGATGGGGCTGCGGGTTGTCCCGGGGCAGTGAGAGGGGTGACAGCAGCCCCTGCCTGTGCTGGGTGAGGCTGCACTGGCTGCTGGGTCCTGAGATTACTGTGCAGGAGAGTTAAACAAATCACCCAAACTGCAAAGCCTGATGCTTCCTTCCTCTGCCCTGGCACAGGGAGTGGCTTTTAATTTAAAAACTGCCTGGAAGATTTTTCTCTTGTGGTAAAACAACTTTTCCCAGAGGAGAGCCCAGAGAAAACCCTCCTGTGTCACATTCCCTCAGACACACACCCCGCATCTTCCCTTTTCCTCTG
The DNA here is from genome assembly GCA_013401255.1 of Urocolius indicus. Taxonomy (NCBI): domain Eukaryota; kingdom Metazoa; phylum Chordata; class Aves; order Coliiformes; family Coliidae; genus Urocolius; species Urocolius indicus. The sequence continues at coordinate 231,130 of WBNH01003891.1, forward strand.
CACCTCCTCCATCCCTCTCCTCACTTCTGCCCCTTCCATCACGCCTCAAGCTGTTGCCTGCTGAATAGTTCTGGTCTTGGGCTTCATCTGCTGGGCTGGAGGAGAAGGCTGCAGCTGGATGGCTGCACAGGACAGAATCTCACCTGAAGCTGCTTCAGCGGGTGGGAGCAGCAAAGGGAGGGACAGGGTGGCTGATGAGGGTGGCAGAGCTGCAGCTTGGCCCTCGCCGAGTTTGCAGCTGCAGGCACGGTGCCCTCCTGACGGGGTACTCATGGTTTTTTAGAAGCTCTGCAAGTCTCTGAGGTGAGGCAGGGGACCTGCTGAAGGACAGGGCTGAGAGGTGGCAGTGCCCAGGGGTGGCTGGTGGCTGCTGCAGCTGGAATTCCTCTCACATCCTGGCAATGATGAACTGGGAAGCCATTTCATTGTGTCCATAGCATGGGTTTATCTCTACAGACCATGTTTGGTGGTGCCATCTGCTGCTGAGGATGGAGGATCAGGAGCAGGAGTGCCACTGTTTATCAGGGTGGTGACAGCCTCAGTGCTCTGCAGGGCTGTGGGGACGTGCAGGTGTCGTGGGTGTGTGAATGAATAAAGCCCTGCTTGGAGCTGCAGGAGGGAGGGTGGTGTGAGACCATTACCTGCTCCCATGGTCTGGGGAAGAGAACGGGGAATTCTTGGCAGGGACAGAGGCACTTGGCTGTTTCCAGCCAGGGACACTGTCATTTGCACGTGCCTCAGCCCTTTGTTTTACCTTTTTCTCCCTTGGAGACTGGAATCTCCAAGTATTTCATCTCCTGGGCTTTCTCTTGAGCCAGAAATATTTCTGCCTGCCTGCAGTTGTCTGTGGTGACCGTGGGCTGTTGTGTGCTGGGGCTCAGGAGCACAGGGAGAGGTTTTAGTGCCTGTGGCAGTCTCTGTGGGAATGGGGCAGTAGGGCTTTTTTTCTTTCTTGGGAAGATCATGTCATAGCCCCGTCCTGGGCAGTGACAAGCTCCAGGCAGCCTCGTCTGTCCCAGGGGGGTGTGCTTGGGGCCACGGGGCAGTTGCCGTCACCAGTCCCTGTGTGAAGATGTGGCAGAGGAGCCAGAGCAGTAGATGCTCAGCCCAGGCGTGTCCACCAGCTGGGGAACTGGGGCAGGATGTGTGAGAGGGACCATCAGCGCTGGGCCCTGCACCAGGTCTGCTGGTGGGCTCCCACCTGCTCTGAAGGGAGAAGAACTTATCTTCTATCAAAAGAGAAGTCAGTTTGAATGAGCCAGTCGCCTCACTGCTTGAGGCACAATGCTTGTCAATCTGCCACTTTTTACTCTGATGTGCTAAAAATAGAGCATTATTTCCAGGCAGTAATTGCACATCCTGTGGCTGTAACGAGCTCTTAAGGTAATTACCTTTTGGTGGGAAAGAGCTGAGGATGAGGGTGTGTTTGGCTGACAAAGAGGGTTTTCGAGGAGCCTGATGTGCTCGGGTGAAAGGGCAGGGACTGGAGGAGCCTGACGTGCTCGGGTGAAAGGGCAAGTGTCCCACTGCAGGGGGAAGCAGCTGTGGGGACATGGGACAGTGGTGCTGGGGAGCAGCAGCCTCCGTGGCACAGCCCCCCAGCCTGCAGCACTAAGGGAGAGGCCAGAGCGAGCCGTGGGTCATTGCTGTGCTCATTACGGAGGGTACCTGAGGGGTGAATGTCATCAGGAATCCGCTGCCCACACGGACACCTGCTGCTTCCCAGCTCTAAAAATAATGTTTCAATGCATTTGATTTCTCTGAAGCGGTATTTGGAAGCGCTTTTCCATAGCCAGGGGGTATCTTCATGGGAATTGGGATATAGATTGAGAAAGGAGGGAATGCCACCCACTCTATCAAACTTTGCCCTACAGGGGGTTACCCTGGAAGCCACCACTCCCCCTGTGCATCCTCTGAAGCCCCTCTCCGTGCCCTGGGTGCTGCTGGAGCACACAGGGAGCACACAGACCCACCTTTCCCCTGCGTGCTGTTTGCTGTCCCTGGGGCAATAAATAAACTCTCCCAACACTGCTTTGCCTCCCAGCCCTGTAAATCAATTTCCCGTGCTGCAGAGTCCCCAGTGCTCCCACGAAACAGGTAAATTACATCTACTGCTGTTACATCCTTGCACCTAATTTGATAACCCATTAACAGTGTAAACCACTCAGACGTCTTTGTGCGCATCGCTTTCCCCTCCGTAGGGCAGAGGTGCTGATCTTGCAGCCCCATGTGTTTCCCAATCCCGTGTAATCCTGTGCTGTCGCCTTATCAGCATCCCCAGTGGATTTGCACAGTTACAGGCAGATCCACGGCCCTGGGGGGTGGCACTGGGATGGAACCTCCCCGCTTCGGGCTCCCACAGCTGCCGCAGGGGCTCCAGCACCTTGCTCCACGGGGAAAGCTTGTGAGGCCATCACTCGTGTCTCATGGAGACAGGGTCACCTCGTCTTCCCGAGCGTGGCTGTAGGCAGCAAAGGGCTCCTGTAAGCGCACACACAGCCCCAGCTGCTGCCAGCGGGGAGGGCAGGGGCTGCAGGGTACAGCTCTCTGCGACACACCAGCGAGGAGGCGCAGGAGGGGGCTCGGGAACGGGCTCCTTCACGTGGCGCCTCGTGCTCAGCGCGTGTTTGTGTCCTGGGCTAACCCGAGTGACGGGATTTTGCTGTCCTGGGCTGTCAGCGTTGCCTGTTGTTTTGCACGAGGTTTTTAAAGTCCAAGGCCTGTGTTAGAAGTGAGGCTGAGCGGCCGCGTTGCTCTTCAGGAAGAAGCTGTCGGAGCGCATCGAGCGCGGTTTGCGTGACGCGCCCTCGCTGCCTGCGCGGCTGCAAGGACAAAAGCCGCTGCTTATGCAATCCCTGCGGAGGGGAAGGAGCCCGGCCCTTCCCTCGCTGCCCTCCAAAGCTGCTGCTGATGCTGCCAGGGCCGCTGCGGGACAGACTGACGGCCGCTGCCGCCGGGGCACAGCGGTGACGGTGCCGTTCAGTCGGATGCTCTGCGGGAAGCTGGGACGTGGCCACATGCCTTTGCCCAGCTGGATCTGCGGGTGCCCCACAGCCTGTACCCGGCTTGGGGGTCTGGGGCTGGCGGGGCAGGGACCCCCCCACCCGCAGCGAGGGGATCGGGTGCTGTCCCGAACCTGCTGGAGCTCTGCACGGGCAGGTCCCATACGGAGTGTGAACGGTGGTGGCTGCGAGAGCAGAGGCTGCTGTGCCTTCACACAGTCAGAACTCCTGTGCAATAGTAATACCATCACTGTAATAAAAGCAGAGTGATCTGTTGCCTGCAGATAACAACTGTAGTGTGAAAGCATAAGCAAAGCACGAAGCTGACAATGACAGTGGTGCTTGGAGGCGGCGGGGTGGATGCAGCTCCACAGTGTGGGGTTACAGGCCAAGGCTTGACACCTTTATCTTTTAATTGGTTAATGCCACGTTTCAGCAGCTGGGCTGGTGCAGGAGGTTTGCTGTAATCGATACTAATGAACGGGTCTGCTGGAGGGTGCACTGGGAAGCTCTTCCTGTGCAGTTTTCTCCTGTTTTGGTTTAGACCAGACCCCAGACAGCACAACCCGCCTGTTTTTGTGTGGTGGGAAGGTGCTGGGCCAGAGGTGCTGGTGATACTTGGGGTGTCAATATTTGGGTGTGAGGTTGGGGCTGGGAGACTTGCTGGGAGGCTGCCTTCTGCAGGAGTGTATCTGCTGGCAGCAGGGCAGCACAGAGCCCTCCATCACCCACCTGACCCTTGCCAGGGGCAGGGGCTCACTCGGGCATCAGTGAGAGCCCTGCTACGAGCTGGGGATGGCAGGACCTGCTGCCTGACAAAGGCTGAAGTGGCTTTCTGCTGGCTTGCTTGGCACTAAACCCTAGGCATTTTGCTCCCAGTATTTGGTATGGTGAGCACTGCTGGGACCAGAGAGGCCTTTGGACCTGTGGATGCTTGTAGTGGGTCTGGGATGGTCTTATTTTCTTCCCTTCTCTGGCTTGCTGAGGAGGTGGGTGATCAAGTGGTGTGGTGGGTGCCTGGCATCTAGCCAGAGTCAAACTACCACAATGCTGCAACCTGAAGCTGAGCTGGTGCTCAGTCCCTGTCGTGCCCCGGGTGCTCTCCAGGAATGCCAGTCCTTGAGCTCCCCTGTGCCCACAGCCTCGCCATCACCCCAGGGGCTTTGCCAGCCCCTCTGCAAGGACCTGGAGCTGATGCTCTGCCCTGCTCAGCTCTGCTCTGCTCCATCTGTCCTGGGCAGCAGCTCCTCTCAGGTGTGTCGTGTTCCTGTGCCAACCAAGGCAGACACTGACACATTATTGGGCTGTTGGAAGGTGCTGCTGGCAGCGTGAGGTTCCTACAGCAGGGTGGGTACTGCTGGAGGTGCTCGGACAATCGCAGTTCTGTACTGATGAGGATTCTCATGTGGGTTGTCTGATGTTGCAAAACCAGACTGAGTGTTGCAAAGCAGCTGTGAACGGGCAAGACTTGAGCTTTAGGGTTCTTTTCTTTTTTTCTTTGCACGTTTGGTAGTAAATTGCTTGAGCCTCTGCCTGGAGAGAGCAAACCATCCTGCCTGAAGTCAGCCAAGTCTCTGAGTATCTGGCAGGCGCATGACAGCCCAGTTTTTTGAGAGCAGTGTTACACAGGATGGGTGACTGTATCTCTGAGCTCAGCGTGTGTTGCTGTGCTCAGGCAGCGTGTGTTGCCATCCAAGCTGTGAAGCCAGTGTCAGGGCCCTTGATGCTGGCTGGGTACCACGCTGGCAGAAAGACGCCCTTTAGCAGTTACCAGCCCCTGGGGGTTTGGCTGGGAGAAGGTGGCCTGAACAGTTGAGAATATTCATGTTTGTTGCAAAGAGACTCACTCACCCTTCATGTCTCACGACCAGCTGCCCTCTGAAGCCCAGCTCATTCCAGCCTCTCCCCTCCCCTCCCCTAAATGTCCCCTGCCTGCTCCCAGTCTGCCCCTCGCCCACGCTAAGCTGGGAGAACTGGGAGGGACAGACAAGTGCTTGTTTCCTTGGTAGATTCCTCTGTCCTCCACTGCCTTTTGTTTGCATTTACAATCTGTGATGTTGTAAAGGATGAGGTTTTTGTCTGTGCCTCTGGGCATGCTGAGGGAGTCTGCCTTGCCCACTGCTAAGATCTGGGGGTGTTTCTGAAGGTGGTTTATATATGTGCATCTTCACAGAGGCTTTGAGTTAAATCTCTGACAATCCAGAGACTCTATTTCCTTTGCTAAACTCCAGCAACTTTGTCTGAGTGATAGATAGGGAGCAGTGGATCTTAGAGATAGTGAGCAGCTTGAAAATGTGTTTCTGTACCAGGCCTGATAGGAATTCTGGCTTGCAGGGAAAGGCAGTGCCTTGATGGCAAGAGGAGAGCACAGTTTTTGCAACTGCCAGGCAGCGCTTCCCTTTCTCTCTCTCTCTCCTCCCCTGTGTGTTCCTGACACACGATCAGTGCTGACCGTGCACACACCTTAATATTTTAGCATCTCAGAGTGACAGGACTGTACTCCTCTATCTATTTACCCATCTATTTCTGCAGAGTAAGGGCCTAATTGAGCGAGTAATGTTTGAGCTGGCGGCTCTGAAAAGCCATTGCACAGCACTTAGTATTTTGGGGAAAGCTTTTTATCCTGAGCTGTTTGCACTGTGCCCACGGGGCTTGGACACTGACTCACTCCCAGGAGTCTCCAGTGCCCCATGGAGGGGGAGTGGGTTACTGCACATCACTTTGTACCATGGGGACGGGATCCTGGAGAAAGTCTGCCTTGGCCCCAGGGAGTGCAGCATCTGTCCCTGGCATGTTCAGACCAAGCCCAGGAAACATCCTTGGTACAAACGTCCCTGTTCACCTTGCGAAGGGGAGGTTGGACCTGTGAGCTCACCGGGTCAGAGCAATTCCTTGGGGTGATCTTGAGTCGGTGCCAGTGCCCCAGAGCTCATGTGGCCTCTCAGCCCCCAGTGAGATGCTGAGCACCCGTTCCCAGGCGTGAGCCAAGCCCAGTCCTTAGCAAACCATCAGAAACTGGCTTTTGCTGAGTGCTGAGCCCGGAGGAACAATTCCTCCTGTAACTTGGTTTAGTTTTTGCTGGACAAACATCAGCTCTTGCAGCTGGTAAAGTGAAATCTTCAACCAGAACTGCCCCCCTGTGCAGTTATGTGAGATATGATTGTGGTGTCTAATCAGGCAAGTGACTGACACAATTTGATAGTCCTCGAGGGTTTCTAAAGGTCAGCAATGTGCAATCCCTAACCAGCCCAGCGTGAGTCACACGTGCTAAGCCGGCCTTTGCTCACGGCTGCTTGGCTTCTGCTTTGCCTTCCCTGCATCTCCAACAGAAAGCAGCAGCAGAGAACGGACCTGTATCGTCCTCACCTGCCTGGCTCTGCTAGGGGCTGGCTGCCAGCTGGGAGCTCCCTGCAGCATTCGCTGGGGAGGTGGGAGGGCAGGGCTCAGCAGCGCAGGGTGGTCCTGCAGGACGGACCTTACCAAACGCAGTGAGGCGGCATTTGTGAGTCTCGCAGGAGGAGGCGAGCGCAGGCACCGAGCTGGGTCTCCCCAGCACAGGGTGAGGTGTGCATGCACCGTTGCGTTGATCTCTCTAACCCACACGAGCATTCCTTAGGTGCCTGTTCATTTCTCTTGCCCAGGTTTCACAACACGCTGCTTCCCTTTCGCAGAGACACGCTCTAATCACAAGTGAAACCTGGTCTGATGTGAGTAAGTGGAACAGACAGGCAGAACCTTTTTTACATTAAGCTCCAGTCTTGTGCACACACTGTGCTGGATGAGTGCTGTCTGCAGACATGATACCTCGGCATTACACGCTCTCGGGATACTCGGCTGCGCTGCTGAAGCAGCTGGGCTCAGTCACTCTGGGAAGGATGAGGTTGAACTGTCGGGAGAGCTTCCCTCCTTTCGCTTTGCTGTGGCTGTTAATTCCAACACTCCCTTTGTGCGCTTTGGCTTTCTGCTCCAATCTGCTCACCCTGTTTTAAGGGCAGCTCGTTTGGGTAGGGGTTTTTTTTTAAGGGCATGTCCAAGGCCGTTGAGTCCAGGAACCGACCTGTTGTGGTGCTGACACATCTCAGGAGTGCAGCCAGTCTCTGCTGAGTGATGGGTACTGGCTGAGCCCGCTGAGCCATCGCTTTGTGCCCCAGCGATGATGGAGGAGAGCTGCACGTGCCCTCCCTGCCTGAGTCACCACGTGTCACCACGCTGCTGGGGGCATCCAACCCACCCACACTGCTGGGTCTGCGGCTTTAGCGTGGGTTAAGAGTAAAGGCCACAACAAACTCCTCTTTGTTAAGACGAGATAAATCCCTAACAAAGAGCCAGGGCGAGGAAGGGCAGAAAACAGCTCCTGCGATGGGTCACGGGGGTGCTGCTCTGTGCAAGTGTCTGGGAAAAGGAGGTGAGCAGGAGCAAAGCAAAGGGGGATTTGGCTCTTGGTCTTGTGCAGCGGGAATTGCTGCCAGGGAGGAGAGGTGGCTTTCCTCACCCCCTCAGTGCCATGTGCTGAAAAGTGAGTGCCAAGACTAGCAGTTTTTCTTCTTATATTTCGTTGAGGAAAGCGTGGTGCTTTCCCCATGGTTTTCATCTGTGCTGTAGATGAGGAGCTGGGAACCTGTCCCTCGCTGAAAGGCGTGGGACTGGCTGGGCACGTTCCCACTCCCCTGAGTGTCCCTGGTGTGGGGTCTCCCTCTGCCACAGGCCAGTCTGAGGCTTTCACCTGAGGTCCAGCAGACCCATCGCTGCAGGGAGTGTTCCCTTTCTGGTTCGCTTCTGAGGGATGGCATAAAAATATGCACTGCAATGAGATTTAGAGCTCTCCATCACCAGCAGCACCTCAAATCATTAAGCCTGAAATAATTTTAATTGGATCCAGAATTCACAAGAGGTTTTTTTGTGCCGTTGAGGAGCTGCACTAGTTTCTCTGATATCACGGCAGCCATTTGAGCACAGGAGAGGAGAGGAAGAGCCTCTGCCTGGCTTGGAGGGCCTTTGGGTCATAAGTTACTGGGTCTACTTCTAGTACCCAGGTAGGCTGAAGGACCAAGAGAGAAATATTTTATACCCTTTGGATAAACAATACTTGAAAAGCAGTAAGCTGTCGGTTCAAGCTCTTGAAATGAGTTCTCTAGCTGTGTCCTGTTCCCAGTGGACACAGATGTGTGTCTGCAGGGGTGATGTCCCTGCAGCAGTGCTGGGAACGTTCAGGGATGTGCAGGATAGATAACATCTCAGTCATTTTACGTGTCCCAATTCAAAATGAGGTGCCTGTGTTTGCAAGTGAGTGGCAGCGCGGTGACCCTGACCCACGCAGCCAGGCTCCGTCAGCTCACGGGTCTGCAGAGTGCCTGCACTTCTGAAAATTGATTAGGCATTAATCAGAGCTGATTCAGTGCACTGACTGCACACAAAATAGGGCTAAAAAGTAAACACTACCAGCTGGGTTTAAATGGACTGGACTAAGGACATTTGCAGCTCTGTGCCTGTGTCCCCTGGCTGAGGACAGCCGGGTGCCACGCAAGCCCTCCGGTGTTGCAGCTGGATTTGGCACCTCCTGAGGTCTGCTTGTTGCAATAAACTTCCCAATTTGTGCTTCCAGTTTAACGCTGGGACTGTGCCTACAAAGGCTGGTGTGTGCCCGTAGCCGGCTGCCTGCTCGGGGTGGGGGTTCAGCACTTTCCTGAAGCGCCTGTGCCGGGCGCTGCGGTTTGAAGGGGAGGCAGCTCTTGTTCAGGTGTCTGCATCCCTGCTGATAAGGGGAATTAAAAGCTGAAATTACATGGAGAGCCCCTATCTTATTTTTCCTGTCGCTGTGTGAATTGAGAGGGTGTAAAGCAAGCACGAGACATGAGCGGTGATTCGGCCGTGCCAGGCAGGGAGGGCTCTGCCGGAGCGCCGGGCTGGCACAGCCTGGGCTGCTGGCTGGCACACGGTCACCAGCCCATCGGTTTGGCAAAGTCAGGATGACATTTCTTGTTGCCGTAAACTGTGGTTCATGGGAAACCCGTCAGGGCAAAAGCTGCTGTTCCTGGTGCAGCTCTGACCCGGGAGCACGCTGGACTCATCTGTGGGGTTAAAATGAGATGGGAGGGTTCTTCCAGGTTGGTGATGATGGGGCTGGGTTTGCTTCCCAGCACAGGAGCAACCACAGCATGTTTGAAAATGTACTCACAAACGTCCCAGAGAGCGTCAGAGGTTTAACTGTATTTGAGGAGGACTCTGGTATACAAACAGCAGCTGGCATTTGCCCAGCGGCTCTCAGTCTTGTCACGATCAGATGGCGTTGATGTAGTGGCACAATGCACACACAGGGCAAGGTATGGCCAAAGCCCTGGGCAGGTGACAGCCTCAGGCACTCGGGGCCCTGTGAGAGGGGTGAGCTGTGCAGGGTGGGAGCGAGCAGCGATTGCAGGGAGCAGGATGTCGCTGGGGGATCGTGGGGAAAAGGGACTGAAGGGGAGCTCGGGAAGGGCAGGTTGGCAGGGAGAGCCGTCTGGAGCTGGCTGACAGAGCTCAGGGACACGGTCCCGGGCTGCACAGGGGGCTGGCGCTGGCCCCAGCCCGGCCCTTGGCCTCTGTCCCTCTCGGCGGGCGCCTGGCGAGCGGCTTTCGAGGGAATGCCACGGCACCTGCACCACTGCTGCCAGGAGCAGGCAGAGCCCTGGGCCACGGGCAAGGGCTGCCTGTCAACGGGGAACAGGGGACATGGAGAATGATGGACAAATGCATGCAGGAAAGCTGATGCCATTTGTCACCGTGAGCCCCAGCGGCCACACACCGCATCCAGCCCTTGCCGGGGACCGGCGCCAGTCAGCTCTGGTGAAGGAGGCACAGAGCGGTCCTGGGCTCTGGGGAAGAAGCTGGGGGGTTGCTCTGTCATCCAGCCTGTGTGGGTGGTCAGGAGCCTCTGAACACCAGGCACTACAACCCAGGACAATTTTGCCTGCAGGTGTTCCAGCTGAGCTTTAGTTGCTGCTGCGTGTTGTTCTCTTGCTCCGATGATGCCGTTGGGTCAGCCTCCATTTGAACGATTCATGAGATGCTTCAGTGTTTAATTGCTGCATGCTGTGAGTGTGCCTACCTGGGGCATCACATCACTGGTGTGATGGCACACAAAAGCAGACTTTATTCTGCTCCAGCAAGAAGGAAGTCAGTGGGCTGCCCGGCCGCGGTGCCTGGGCAGAGCTTGGCCATGGGAGCCAGGCTGCTCTGCAGGAACGTGGACACCAGGCCATTTCCCAGGGGCAAATCCCGCTCCTCTGCTGAGCCCCCTCTGCCTGTCTGTGTTAGGATCGTCCATCCTGCTGCAGGAATGAGGATTCCTGATGCTTGTGGCTGGCAGCCACAGTTCAAGCCAGTTCCTCCTGAGACAGAAACTGAGCTGGACTCCTCTCCAGCTCTGGCAGAGCTGCTGCCAGTGGCTGCAAACACAGCCTGTTTCTGCCACCCTTCCCATTTCAGAAGCAAACCTGGAGCCCCTGTTTCCCTTCCCCAGGTCATTTCACTGTGCTGTCCTTGTTTGCAAAGCCCCTTTTGATTTTCTTTCCTGACTGCTGCCTAAGCTCCCCTTTTTGCTGTGCCTTACCCATGGGTTGGTGTCACCCTCCCAGGGGGCTGCTGCCTGTGCCCTGGCCCCTGCCACACGACAGGCTCCTGGCTCAGCTCAGGGCTGACCAGCAGTGTGCTCTCTGCAGCTGAACTTGAGCAGAGATAAGCTCATTGTGCCAGCACCTCTCTGCTCCAGGCCATCTGCAACTTTCTGGACCGTGATAGCCTTTTTGTCCTGTTTTTGGGTTCAACTGCCAGCCCAGCTGAGGTCACAGCTCCTGCAGCAAAACAAAGCACTAACCAGGCTGGAGCTGGACGAGCAGTTGGAGCACACCCGAGCAGTGCCTGGGCTCAGGCCCCCAGGCTTGTTCTCTCATGGTTCCATGTTATGCAACCCAGAAACTCCAGCTCTATTTTTATTCATAATTATTAGTTTGGTCCTGTAAGAGTCTCGGTGTAGGTTTCCAAGGTAGATTTGGTTGGCCCTCATATACCCAGGGGTGGTCACGGGAGCATGGGTGGCCACACATGTGCTTGTTCACACACAGCTCTGCCCTGTCTCAGCTGTGTCACTCTGAGCCCCTCTCTGGTACTGGGGTCATGGGGGCTGCTGCCTTGGTGGAGGTGAAGCAGAAGTTCCTTGTGAGATCCCTCCCTGGTCTGTGCCACATGTGTTTTAGCTGCAGTGATGGGTGTTGGGTGCTCCAAGGGCAGACCAAAGCAGTCCTCAACACAGGAGCTGCCTCTGAAGCTGTCCTGATGCTAATTAGCTGTTGCAGACCAGCAGCGTGTCCTTGTGTCTGCTGTGAGCTTGATGACTTTGAGGTGCAGCTATTGCATAGGTGTCTAAACCTTTTAATGTCATGTTTGCTGTTAAAAAACGCTGCCAGTGTCAGAGATGCATTGTGGGGCTGTGACTTGTGCTGGAGCTGAGGCTCCTTTGCTCTCTGTTTTCCATTTGCATCCCTTGCTGACATCCCTGCAGCAGCAGAGCTGGTTAGAGCATGGGGGCCAGGGCCAGCCAAAGCTCTGCTGTCAGTGACAGCAGCAGCACTGGTTTCCACGGTGGGGCTCCCAGGCTGGGTGTGAAGGTGGGGACTGAGGAGGGCTGTGCTCTTGGCTCCATCCATCTGTGGCTTTGGTGGCTCTGGGTGTTTGGTTCCCCTCTGCCTTTGCTGTGAGGAGGAGGCTGGTGTCCAGAAGGCAGCCAGGAACCTTATCTTCTGCATGGGGTTGTTTCTGTGTATTCTGTTCCTGGGAAAGAAGGTAGTAAGTTTGTGGAGGGGAGAAATGACACATTCCCTGGGTTTGCATTCTGGCTCGTTTCCCATCGCCCACGGGATGCTGGATGCACACAGACTGCCGAATCAGCTGCCAAGCAGCAGTGCCAGCCCCGAGGCCGTGTCGTGCCGTTGCAAGCCCGGATCAGACTGGCACTTCTCTCCAGCTACTTTATTTTTCTGGAATTAGAAAGAATTTATTATTTTTTTTGTAAATACTAACACACACAAACCAAGTCCCAGGGCCGGGCTCCTCCGCTGCAGCTTCACTGGGTGCCAGTGCTCGGGGCCAGCAGCTCCTGCACAGCCCGTGTCTCTCCTATAAATCATTACACAATCCTAATTCTCATGCTGCAAATGGCTTCATTGTGGAAGCATAACATTAAAGTAGACTCAGAAACAATCCAGTTTCTCTTCAGAGTCCGAGATGTTTGGGGGGAGCATCAAGAGTTTGCTCTTGCAAACTGCTCCAGGGAGCAGGTAGGGCTGGATCCAGGGAGGATGAAAAGTCTTTCCCTCCCCCTGCAGCCTGACAAGAAGTTGTAGTTGTAAGGGGAGATAAATGTGGAAACCCTTTCATGACCCAGTAGGCATGCTGAATGAACTCGAAGTGAATGTGAATAATGTGTGAAATAGATGAACAAGGAGTCCCTGTATCTGCTGCCTGGACAGCAGGATGGAGCTGCTGCAGCTCCTGCCCCCACCCCATCCCTCCCCCTGCCTGACCAGGGAGATCTTCCATGCCCACAGACTTTTGCAGTGTTTGAGATGTGGACCTTGCTGTGCTGGAGTGATGGGGGGGGTGAGGTTTTTCCTGGGCTGTCCCAGCTCTCTCCCTTTTTTGGCTTGGGATGTCTCTGTGTTTCAGGGCAGCGTGGGGGCTGCAGGATGAAGGGTGATGCCCAGCGCTCATCTCGCATCCTCCTGCTTTAATGGACTTCTTTGCCAGTCCCCAGCACGGACTAATTTGGTTTCTGAATCAAGGAGAATTGAGTTGTGGCTGCTGACCCTGATGGTCTGTGTAGCTGCTGGGGAAGTGGCTTGTGCCTCTGCAGAGGTAACTGCGGAGTGAGCCCTGATGGGAAGTAACGGCAGTGTAGCTTCCCATTAGAGCTAATGGGCATCACCAGGAGCACTTGCTAGCACAGGCAAACTGTCCTGTGCTGTGCTGCGAGGGGAGTGTGAGCAGGGGCAGTGTGACAGGGTCCTGCTATGGGCAGGATCCTCCCCTGTGAGGGGGGAACAAAGAAGAGACAGTCTCTCTGCTGCAGGAGAACTGGGATGCAGGTGCTAAAGCTCCTTTTTAGACTGGAGAGTGGGGCTGAACCAGATATGGCTGAAATGGGTCGAGGCCATCAGATGCACAAGGTGGGATCCAGGGCACTGTAAGTCTAGTGTTCTGGCACTATAATTCTAGCGTTTTCTAAGCAGCATTTAATTTGGGGAGATCTGTGAAAGAAGAGCAAGGAGCACAGCTCCTGCCAGGCCTTTCATCTTCACAACATCATCAGCACATCAGCTCCTGGATTAACCATTGTTTCCTGCTTTTCCCTGAGCAGCCCCTTCACTTCCAGGGGCTGTGGAGCTCCTGGTCTGGCTGTTGAACCATCTGTACCTCAGAGTGACTGGGGAGGGCCCTGGACAGTCACCTTGTGGTGGAATGACTTGTGCTTAGGTAGAGATACATCCCAAGCACAGAAATGCAACTACTTCCACATCTCAGTTTCTGATGAAGCAGGAGTCCAATCTGGGTCAGCCTCTGCTGGGTTTAGCAAAGCTTTTCCTTCTGCCAGATTTGGGTGAGGCTGAGAAGTCTGGAGCACGTGATGGATCCGACCTGAGTGCTAAGGATTTGATGCCTGTTACTAGGAAGTCTCCGTCATCTCTTCTCTTCTTCATTGTAACATAGTGATTAGGAAGGAGGAGTCAGTGAGGGAGATGAGCCCAACTGTAAGGTGTTAGAGAAGTCAATGGCACAAATGGAGGCAGCTGGTAGGTGAGAGATGAGTCAGGCTGCTGCTAACCTTGCCAGCCGAGCAGGGCAGCCCTGGTGCGAGTGGCCAGTGAACAATGATACCATGTGTGCAGCACAAAGGGGCCTTTCTTCACCCAAAGCAGTGCACAGCCATTTGCATCAGCTCCTCCTTTCTCCCACTAACAATGGCAGGAAAACCGTTACTTGCACTGGAGTTTGCCTTGGCTGCTTTTGTCACCTCCCAGGTGGGGACCACATGGTCTTGGCTTAGCTCAGACCTGGGGGTTCTGTAGCCTTCCTAAAAACAACCCCATGCCAAGCAACAGCTGGTGGCAGCTGGTGACCTTCCACACGACTTGGTCAGTTTGTCTCTTGGGTGCCCACGTCGTGCTGTTCCCTGTGGCATGAAGCAGGGCAGAGCAAGCCCTCGTCCTGCACATTGCCTTGCAGCCCCCAGTGCCACTCTCAGAGACCTCAGGTGCTCAGCCCCAAACACCAGTTGCAGGTGCAGGCATGGTCAGCTCGTGCACCTTTCTGTCCTGTGCTGACATAGGAAGAAACTCCATGAACTTGCCCCATGACCTGTGCTGTGGCAGCACCTCCTGTGCCTGGAGCTGGGAGAGGGGCTCCATCCTGTCCCCAACCCACCCCCCTCCAGACCCCACAGGCTGTCTGATCTCACCCACATACACGATGGAGCAAGAGCATCATTTCAGGCCAATGCATGTGCCAGTGTGTGAGGGTGCTGTGGGGCAGTGGTGGGTGCGTGGGAGGCAGCTGGAGGTGGGGGCCCAGTGCCAGGGCAGGAGCCAGCAGCTGTCACGGGAGGTGGGACGTCTTCCCCCCATGCAGAAGGGCTCAGCTTCTCGTGTGTGTGACCGTGGCTGTTGATGGTTATAGCAGGAACATCAGAGTTGCGATGATGATAGTGACAGTATTTAATGAAAACACTTTAAACTGACGTGGTTTATGTGGCTGAGTGCTCTGTGCCCAGGGGCTGGCTGATCCTCCTGCCCAGGAGCCTGGCTGGCAGAGCCCTGCTGTTCCGTGCCCTACGGGCTGCTGCTGCTGCTTTTCATGCTCGGTCATTGTGCTCAGGAGCTGGGCTAGCACAGCCCATTTGACAGGCTCCATCTTTACAGTTTATTTCATGTTTTTGAAAGATTTATTTGAATAACTTGCCAGATGAAATACTGCTTTCAGCTTGTTGACCTGCTGGGGTATTGTAGCCTTCCAGCGGTGCCGTCAGGGAAGATTCAAGCCTTAGAAGTTTGCCTGGCATAAATGAATTGCCTTGTAGGTGCTTTGATGCCAAACTGCATAAAGCATAAAGCAGGGTTTAGTGACTGTGTTTGTTGGTTAAAGAAAGAGAAGAAAACTTTTCTGTTCTGTTTGAAGGGCTGAGTTATCACCAGGGTCAGCAGAAAGCCGGCAACGCTGCTGAGGGCAAATGCTGAATGCAAACCAAACATGTTCCTCAGTTCCTGGAGGGTAAATGGGGTAGAAGCACCTCCAGCTCCACTGCAACCTCTGCCAAGCTGGAGGTGCTTTTGCCCTATTTCACTCTCCCTCCTCTGTGAGACCCCCCAGGCTGGAGAGTGCTGGGAGCGGTGGGTCCAGGGGCAGAACTGAGGCCCCAAGCTGGCAGCTGGCTGCTCCTCGCCAGCCACCCCTGGGCTACGTTCAGCACGTCAGGGTGAGAGTTATAGTCCTTTTTCAGTCAAAGACTAAAAAGCCAGCGGTCTGATGGTGTTTATCCAACAGAATTACTGCTATAGAGTGCTAGTAAAAGTGAATCCCATTCAGTGGTAGGATGAGTGGTTCTTTAACGTAGAGATGTTGAGGGCTGATAAGTGCTGGTGAACATGTGCCTTTGCCCTGCGTGGGACTGTATCTGGGCTCTCAGGAGATACTCACCCTGGAGAGCTCTGATTCCAACACACATATCTGCAAAGGTGCCTGTAACCATTGCTGCGATGCAGAAGAGACAGAGGACTGTGTTCATTATAGGCAAACCTTACTGGAGCCAGCCACGATTCCCTTCTATACAGCAGCACAGTTAATAGCTGTTGCTATTTGTGAGCAGGAAAGTAACCCCAGGCTCTACTTGTGGGCTTGTGGCGTTATCCTTGAAGTGTGCTGGGGAGCTCTGTGTGCACAGCCATGCCTCATGGTTCATCTTCCCCAGTCACCTGAGCTGATCCTTGCCCAGACTGCTGGGGTGTGCAGCTCCCGGGCATCAGGCAGTGCCACCCCGGGCTGCTCCAGCACCGTTCCGTCAGCAAACACGGGGGGAGGCTCTGGGAACTCACTGATGGTTTGCTGGGAGCTTGGCTGCTACGGGATTTGCAAACCTCTTGATGTGCTGTGGCCAAGCAAGAGTGTACAACAGGGAAAGGTGCTGTGTCTCACCTGCAGCGGGGTGAGCAGCCTCACTGCCAGCGCTCGGCCTCCCGCACCGCCGCCGGCTCCTGCCAGAGGGAGAGCTCTGGGTGCACTGGCACAAAATGGGGCATAATATGTTGTTTGGAACTGTCCTGTTATTAATAGTTAATCAGCCTGCTCTGTATTTCAAAGCGTGTGGGCATGGGAGGGAATTGCCAGTGAAGCAAAGCACTTAACTTGGAGTTGCGTTTCTGGCGCTCAGCCTCTGAGGAAACGCTCTCCAGGTTTTCCTGGAGAGCTCATTGCAGAGACAATAAAGGCCCACGATAAATAGGAGGCAACTGTTATTAACACACGCTCCCTAGAAACTGCTCTAGAAAACTCGGCTCTTGGACAATAAAACCATGCCCTTGATTTGTGTGGCTGCGCGTTCCCTCCCGTTGCCATGGCTACAGCATCCTCCAGTGATGCTCCCAGCTGCTGCCTCCCAGCCTGCTCACATTAATGCCTTCTCTGCCCTCTCGGGCTGGGGTGTGTGAAACCACGAGGAGTGCCTTCCCAGGAGCCACCAGCCTTGCCTCTGTTTGTGAAGGATTGCCATTTATTTTCCCCCCAGTGCTGTGGTTAACGTGAGCCAAACACCCTTCCCCGGGGCAAAGCTGGTGCTGGCGTTGTGTGCCACGGGCCAGCTGCAAGGGGAGAGCTGTCTCCAAAAGGGAAAACTTCAGCACATTGGATTGTTTGTCTTTGTTTAAAAAAGCTGTGTATGTGGCAGTTGTTGGTGGAGCGTATGTGGGGTACCAGGGGGTCACATCTCCACAGGGGCTGGGTGGGTGCCCCTGTCCCACCAGCCTCCTCGTGAGGCTCCTGTGTGAGGGTCTCTTACCCTCAGCCCCTGTCCTGCCAGTTCCTTCCTCCACACCCATCTCAGCTTTCGGTGTTTCCTTTACACAGAAGCCCCGTGTGAGCAGTGGTCACCCTGGCTGTTCATCTCCAGGAACAAGTGCCCATCAGATGGCTCCCAGCCACAGCTGACCGCTGGGGAGGTGTGTGACACGCGTCCGTGTGCCAGCTCGGCGGAGCAGCCTCGTGCAGCTTCACGGGGGCTGCAGCAGGGACAGGAGCTTTGGAGGTGGCACTTTGTGGAAGTGGCATTCAGAGCAGTGTGAGTCTTGATTTGGGGGCACCATGAGCTGTGGGATCCGCTGCCTCCTGTGGCAGTTTGTTCCTCTGGTAATCAGCCTGACTTTTAAAATCTGCATCCTGTTTCTATTCTAATTTGGCTGCTTCCAGCTCCCAGAGGCTGCTGCTTGTGCTGCTTCTCTTTGCTTGATTGGAGAGCTCTGTAGTAGCTGATATTTTCTCTCTCTGAAGGCACTTACTGATGATAATCATGTCACCCCTCACTCTTGGTTTGGGTGTATTAGAGAGGCTGAGCTCCCAGCTCTCCCACTGCAGGGCAGCTTCTCTGGCTTCCAAACAATTTCTGTCTCTTTTTTTGCAACCTCCCCAGTATTTTCACCTCCCCCTTGTGATGTGGCTCCCGAGGCCAGGCTGAGCCATCCAGCATCCTGCCCAGGTGCAGAGGCAGAAGCCCGTCCCCAGAGCTGACCCTGAGCCCCCCCGTTCACACCACCAGCTGCCTCTCTGCCGTTTGGTGCCCGAGCCAGGGCTGCTCCCCCTGCCAGACTGTGCCGTGCCTCTGCTCCCCTCCCAGCTCTGCAAATGCACCCAGGTAGCACCAGCTTTGCTGACTTGTTGCATCCTTTGTGCCATTCTCCTCCCTGGTTTCCCAGGCAGCAGCACAGCGGGTCCCGTCTGCTCTGGTGCCCGTCCTCAGCAGCCTCTGCCAGCCCCTGCCAGACACAGGGGAGGGACTGGGGCACCTCTGCCTGCAGGGCTGGCACCGTGCTGGTGGCACTGCCACGTGGCACGTGCAGGCCTTTCGAGTCCTTTAGCTGGGCTGTTCCCCAGGGCTCCGTCTGCTTTCCCCAGGTGAAGCTGTGCATAGCTCCACCTGCCAGGGAGAGAGGACACGTGCTGCTGGCAGAGGGTCTGCCCGTGGCTCAGACAGACACGGAAAAATCTGCTGCATTTTGGTGAAAAAAGATCTCTCTTAAGAGGAAGGTTGTGGTCAGAGGAACGTGTTCCTGTACAGCCCATGCGCAGGGGTCTGACAGGGTCTCTTTGGAGTGTGTGTTTTCCTGATTACCAGTTTTGAAGGCATCCTCCTATGGATCTGCTGCTGTTGTGCATTGCTGCCTGTTCCTAAGAATTCCCGACTCTCTCAATCCTGTTGTGTGGTGCCAGTGTCCCCTGCAGCTGCCAGCCTTGAGCTTTGAAAGCAGCCATCCTCGCTTGCCTCAGTGGAAGAGCTCAGCTTAGCACAAACCAAAACCTTGTGGCAGTATTTCTTCTGCCCTGGAGAAGGCAGAAGCTCACAGAAGCGAAGCACACCTCTCATTGCCTTTCAAACCACGGGGGAAAAGAATTGATAAAGTGGGTAAATTGAATAGATGGAAAGTGAAAGCAGCAGAGACGAGAAGCAGCATCATTGCTGTGGGTGTCCTCACAGCAAGGGGAAGCAGCAGGACTGCAGGAGCAGCTCCTGTCTGTGCACAAGGACCTGATGGCCCTTGGCCAGTGTAGAGCTGAGCATTGGCCCTGAGCAGCGCTGCCCTGCCAGTAGGACCTGTGCTCTGCTCTCAGGTGTAAGGGAGGTAAGGCCCAATGTCTTGAGTCCTCATCCCTGGGGACTGTACAGGGCACAGCTGGGCAGGTCCTGTGCAAAGGACACAGCTTCTCACAAAGCTCTCGGGGCCTCTTCCCACAAATCACATCAGACCATCACATTTCAGACCATCAAGCTTTGAGCCAAGCACAAGGGAAACCCAGTTGTTCTGTGCTCAGGGGATCCCCTGCCCTGGGAACGAGCCCCGGCTCCTGCCAACTGCCGTCAGCCCATCCCGATGCAGGGATCAGGGTCCTGCCTTCGCTGGGGAGCGAGCTCTGGGGCAGAGCTGCTGCCTTTCATTGCATCCAGATGTGGCCACGGGGAAGGAGATGCCCTGGGTGCTGCAGTACCCCTCTGGTCAGGAATCCGATGGCAAAGCTGAGAGCAGCATTGGTCTGTAGCTGCTTAATCCAGCCGTGGGCACAGCGGCCCATGTGCCTGTGTAGGATTTCCCAGCTCCTTCTCATCTGATGGCTTTTTGCTCAGGAAAGCAGTGAGGGTGAAAATTTAAATGAAAGCACAAGAAGAGGCTTTAGAGCAAACAAATTGGAAAAGAAACCCAGTGGAACAAGGAGAAAAGGCCCGTGACACACAAGAAATTGCGTGGCTAGAGACAGAGCTCAGCCAAAAACGAGCTAGTTGCATTTTTTTTCCCCTCACATGACAATGGATGGTTAGTTCCTGTCTTTCTGAGGGGATTTCTGAGTTACTCTGCCTGTGTTGCTCCCTCTGGTTCTGAGGTTTTGCCTTGTCAGGTGTGAGCTGGTCCCATGCCAGGCGAGGAGGAGGATGGAGGGAGTAGATAGAGCGGGTGCTGCCCTGGCACACAGCTCTCAGGGTGCAGCACTGGCCAGTGTCTGCCTCACCCAGAGGGTTTAGCAGTGGTCCCCAGACCCTGGGGCATTGCCACAGAGACTTTTGGAAGGCCGAGTGCCCCCAAGCCCCCCCAGGAGCTGGCTGCAGCTGCGTGTGCTTGTTCAGGGGCTGCTGCAGAGCAGATTGCTGCTTCCCTTGGCAGACGTGTTCCTGGGTGCCCCTGTGACATAAAACAATGTGACACTTCTGCACATGATGTCACCCTCCTGTCCAAACCCTGCTGGCTGTGCACCGGGAGCTCAGCACAGCCGCCAGCGGCAGCGCCGAATGTGGGGCGGCTGCGGCCGAGCTGCCCACGGCGGCCAATCCCCAGCATCACCTGCACTTCGTGATCTGATTCAGGCCGAGCCCATCATCTCCCCCAGGAGCAGGAGGCAGACAGGGAGGTTCTAGCCCTGCAGGACCTGGGGTTTGTCAGTCAGTAGCAGGGAAGCAGTGAGCAGTTGAGTCACGGCTTGGGCAGGACGTCCATGTCCATCGTCTGGGGGATGCTGTCATGGTCTGTGTTGTGTGCTGGGGTCAGGGTAGCAGTGGTAGCTGTGCCCCAGCAGATGACTGTCAGGGTGAATGAGCTGCAAATGCCCTTTCTGTGCCTTTTTTTTTGCTCTCACTATCCTTTGTATTTGCAAACAAGCCCTTCAGGGCTGGCCCATGCTGAGCAGAGCCGTGGTCTGTCCTGCCGTGACATGATGGGAGCAGAAGGGAGAGGGAATGCAGTGCTATTTACAGCATCCTCTGGCTGGTACATGTGCCCCCTCCCTGCAGGAACCAGAGCTGTGATGTGGTTGTGTGTTGCAGGACAGCCATGGTCTCTCCTGGCAGAGATTCCTCGTCCAAATCCTGGTCTTCCCTTAAAAACTTGACCAAGAGTTTGCCCTTGGCAGCCTGGCGTCCCTGTCCCTCCTGCTGCCAGCCCCCCGGGGCTGTGCTGCCTCTGCCTGCCTCCTGTGTGTATATTTATACAGCTATAAAAGACTATGTGCACAGCCCTCACAAATCCTTTGCAAGGGCACCTTATGTGACAAAGGACATCAGCACTTCAGCGTAAGGCACTGAAACGGTGGTGAAGGCTCATCCAGACACCCGGCTGTTACAAGGGTCACTCCGTCCGCCTCGCAGCGTCGGGACGCTTTGTGCCAAGGTGTGTTGCTAATTCATGAGGCAGGGACTGGGCTGCCCTGCGCTGAGTGAGGAGGAGGAGGAGGCAGCACGGTGAGCAGGGGCTGGCAGCTGGGCTGGGGCAGGCTGGTGGATGGTGGAGCGAGGCTGAGCGCTGCCAGAGCACAGGGGAAGGCGATGGGACGATTTACAGTTCATGCTTGGCAGAGAGGGTGGAGAGACAGGGAGGGATTGTGCCAGGGAGCAGGACTGGCAGAGAGAGCAGATGGCAAGACTTAGAGTTACAAGGAAATATTTTAAACAAGTTTGCTGCTGAAGGATAGTCTTTTCTGACTTCAAGGGACACTATGTGGGGAATGAGGCTGCTGCTGTTTCCAGGTGACTCGAGTGGTAATAAGTGAAGTTTTAGGGTGATACCTGAAGGTGGTGTCTGGAAACCCTCCCTTCCCTGCCTCCCCTACACAGGAGCAGCAGTGATGGGTTCAGGGCACTGCAGCATCCAGCACAGCTCAAGACACCAACACGTGGCTTTGTTTGGCTGACGTGCTCCTAATGATATGGGCCTGTTCCCAAATGTCTTCGTTTCTCTTTACTCTTATCTTATTCATCTTATGCACTGCCAAAGGAAATGGAAGCACAGCAAGGGCAGGTAGATGTTTGAAGATACTCTCGTTTCAAGCTGCTCCCTATGTTGAAGGTTGGGCTGAGGGTGACAGGCAGCCTCTTCCCCAAGGGAGCCTCTGAGTCACTCTGTTTGCACAGCAAGAGAAACAAACCCTCAGAAAACAAACTGTCTCCTTGAAGCATCCCTGCTTGGAGACCAGCAGCGGGGCAGCCTCCAGCCCCTGCCCTGCAGCTCCTGCAAGGGAGCAGCCGTGGAGTTGCTGTGGCTGGGATGGAGGGGCCAGGCTCTCCCCATCACCCCAGCTCCTCCGTCTCCTTCTCTTGTTGCCTGTCTCATGGTCTCTGGACCCACATTGTCTCCTTAGACATCTGGCCCCAGGATCAAACACCAGCTGAGGGTCTGGGGTGATCTCTGTGTTTCCTCGGCTGTGGGAACAGTGGGTGAAGCAGCGGCCTCCAGCGCTGCAGGGAACAGACCCTGCAGTGATCGCAGCTGCACGTTGCTGGGCTTGGTGCATTGCCTGGGACTCAGGGCAAAATCCTGACAGCAGTTTTTCTAGGATTTGAGTTTCAAGCAGGTTTAAGTCTTCCTCCTCAACAGCTGCCAGAGCAGAGGACATGGTGATGTCCTGCCACTGGCTGGTGGGCACTTGAGAAGCCTCCAGAGCAAATCCCCCTGCTCCAGACAAGCGTTTGCCTTGGCTCTTGCTGTGGCAGAGGAAGCTGCCCAAGGCCAGGAGCACTGCCTCAGGGGTCCAACTGCCTCCTGGCTCGGGGCAGTGGGAGAGCAAGCCCCCTCCCACATCACTCCCTCAGAGATGCCGATCTCCAGTACTTTGCCATTGTCTGTTACAGACCAAATCAGCCTGTCCTTCTTCAGTTCCTGCAGGAACACTGTTCTCCAGGCCACAGACACTGAGGCACCCAAGGGTGGGTGTCAGCCAGCTTGGCTTGAGGTTTGAGGATGCTCAGGTCTGTCTGGGGTCAGACACCTGAGAGCCTCCGTGGGCAGCATCACACCAGAGGCCCTGCAGGCAGCACAGATGTGCTGTGGAGGCTGACTGTGGTGCCCATCATCAGTCAGTTGTGTAATTACTGCCTGGGAACCATTGTAAAACCTGAAATTGCTACATCATCTGTTTCTGAGATGATGAGAGAAAATGTGCTTTTTTTTCATGCTGGAGGTTTAAATCTGCCCCTTCACAAGTGGCTGCGCTGCGGGGTGTGTGAGGAGGAGGCAGCCTGCCTGTGCTCCGTATGGACACGAAGTGCTGAGCTTAAAACTTTAAACCCCGCTTGTTACTTGGCAAATTAGAATCTCTTTGTTAAAGTCAGAGGGGTGAAGGGAGGCAGAAGAGATGTGCCTCCCCACATCTGTCACCACCAGCTTGTTTCTGGGCAGACCTGGGTCCAGATCTGGGTTGTGCTGGTGCCGAGCTCTGTCCCACCACTGGGCACGTTCCAGCGAGGGAAACGGGGTTTTGGGAGCCGTGGATTGAGCCCCTCGGGTTTTCCTGATGACAGAAGCCTTGGAGGTAAATCCCTCTGGCTGGGTTTGCTGCTTCTCCAGCCCCTCCCCGGCCCCTGAGCCGCCTCTGTGGCTGGTTTTATGTGTGTTTTGAGCAGTTTAAGAGGGATGTGGTAAAAATTGTCATCAGTGGGTGCTGTGAGGATTGATTTAATGATTGCAGGCACAACTGGAGTCTGAAGGGGCACCGTTTCCTACCACAAATGTCTCTGTTTCTGCATTGCAAAGTCTGAATAACTCTCTTTGACAGCTTTTTTCTTTTTATAGCAGTAATTAGTCAGAAAGAATTGCCAGGCTGAGCGTTAGGCAGAGCTGCCCTGAGCGCCCTGTTTGATGGCTGCGAGTCACTGCACGGCTCAGGACGGGCATCTCTCTGCAGATTTTAAGGGTGGGGGTAATGCCAAGCAGGTCATGAGGCTGTTGGACTCAAAACATTTTCCCCAGAAGGGTAAAGCATGGCTTTTTTTGGATATAAAAGTTGCACTTTCATTCAAGTGTGCTGCTGGGACACTTACAGTCAGGCCCAGGAGCGACTGCTGCACAAACCAGCCCAAACAATAAAGAACAGCTGAAGAATTGAAACTGTCCTTTTAAAAGTTCAGTCTAGGTGGAGGGAACCAAATATTAAACATGTTTGTGATCCCAGTTAGTCCCCCAAAACCCACCAGGTGTAGTCCCTGGGGGCTGACACCAGTGTAACGCTGGCAGGATTGTGAGTGCATCGAAGAGTGGGGAGAATGTACCAAGGGAAAGGAGGGAGGTTTTGTCTCTCTTTGTCTAATTCAAGTTATCTGAAAGCCACGGGCCTAGCTTTATCACACACTGTTGTTAAAGCCCACGTGTCATTTTATGTGGAGGATTTTGGGGCTTATTTTATTCAGGAGATAAAATTAGCAGGTCAGAATTATCTGGTGACTTCAGAGTGGAGCTGGAGACGGCTGGGCTTGTCTTCAGAAAGCCAAGATGAAATTAATCCAGCTTCCTGCAGTCAGTTGAATGCTTTTGTAGGGCAGGGCAGGGAGCTGTGGCTGCTGCTGTGTTTGGGGAGCTGGGTGCTGAGGAGTTTAACCCGTGGGTGCCCGGTGCCGGGGCTGCTGGGGCATGGGGCTGTGGCCACAGAATTGAGCTGAAAAGAGGCATTAGTCTTCTTTCCCCTAGAGCTGCAGAGGGACAGATGATGTCATCCCTGATGTCAGAGAAAATACCTTCAGGGAGATGGAGCTTTTCTTCCTGTTGCAGACAGAGGTGCAGCTCTGTGAGGGCCCAGTGCTGCTGCTGGCTGTGGGGCTGGGGGATGCACCCCAACCCCTGCGGGTGCTCCCCGGGCTTCCTCTGCTGCTGCTGGGGCTCAGCCTCCCCCTGAGCATCAGCAGCTTTACAGCTGCAGCCCTTCGCCCTTGCCAGTGATCACTTTCCTACGTGAACCCCCCATTTTGTGCTTTCTTCTCATCTGCTACAGAGGGGCATTCCTTCCTATTCCCATGCAAGGGAAGGTGAGGAGGGAAGCATGCTCGTGGCTGTTCCTGCAGACAAGCTTTCACAGTGTGACCTTTTGGTGCTCAGGCCCCTGCCAGGACAAACACACGTTGCTCTCTTGCCTTGAGTCAAGCTACAACAGCTAAAACCTGACAAGGCCTGGGAGGTTTTTTTGTCTACACATCCATGAGATACAACTGGACACAGCTTCTATAGCATGCAGAAACGTTAACCATTAGTAACGCTAAAATAATACTGGGTATCACCAGTAACTATGGAATGGATTCATCTTAGAACAATATTTGGCAGCATTTCCATTTGATTGACTTCTGTGGTAGTGCAGAAAAGGTAATAGATAATAATCTGTGCTGCTGATGGATGGGGAAGGTTTGCTGAGGATGGAGTAGAGCTGTCCTAACGTTCTGCTTAACACACAATTATTGCTCATGGCCATATGTTGCTCTGTGTATAAATAATCAGCAGATATTATTGCCTCAGCTGCTGGAGCACAGCAATTTGGCACCTCTGGCATTGTGTCTCGGTGTTGGCAGAGGCACAGGCACTGGAGATGTGTTAAGCACAGGCTCTGGCAGCAGGCAGCCCTGCAGAGCCCACGGCCCGGCTCGGGGGTGACCCTGGGTCCCTCGCAGCTCTGGGAGCCAAGAACTGATGGGTGTCCCCTGTATAGCCAGCTGAGGCTTGTTTCATGCCTGGTTTCTGCTGGGCTATAAGCACGGTGATGGCACTTCAATGGCAAAGCTGCTGTAGAAGATTTTGAAGTGGCACACGCTGCTGTGGGGCCATAACCCTGGGGGGTTCTGAAAGGGAAACCCCACTCGCTCGCTGGGTCCTGTGAAGTTATCTTCATCTGCACTGAGGTTACTCAGCTGTGAGCTTACATTCAGTCAAGTGTCAGACAATGAAAACATCCCATTCAGCTTCGGGATGAACACTGACAGTGAAGGTGACACCTGAAAACAGCACGTGAGGTCCAAGGTGGTGGTCACAGTGGACAAGGAAGGGACCTTGATGCCAGCAGAGGACACAGGGATGGCAGCATCCCTCCTCTCCATCACCCCCTAGTCTGCACAGCCTCTGCTCCGTCCAGCACTGTGCCACCACCCTTGCTGTGACCATCCCTCTTGCCTTTAATCCACTGCTTGTTGTCCCAGACAAGGAGCTGGGGTGTCTCACCTCTCTGGCCATGTGCTGTAGAGCCTCCTTGGCAGGAAACCCCATGTTCTGGAGAGCATCCCTCTCCTGAATCCAGCTGTGATTTTTGGCTTAGATCTCACTGTGGATTCTTCACTTGCAGGAGACCTTTCACTAAAGCTGTGGTGGCTGTGCCTCAGTGCCTGGGTCCTGCTGCCAGCCACCACTCCTCCGGTCCCTCTGTCCATCATCCCACCACCCCGTGGTGTCCAGTCCCTCCTCTGCCGTGTGATGAGGACGTTTGGTTACTTGCAGGAAGGAGAAGCGTGTGTGTGCTTCCCATCCCCAGGTGTGTCTGCTTCACTTGGCAGAGGGGAAGTGTTGGTTTTTCATGTGTGTTTAGTTTACCCGGCAATTGCGGTTGCTCTGTACCAGTGGCATCTTCTTGCTTGCTGCTCTGTGCTGCCTGCCAGCTTCACAGCAATGCTCTGCCTTCTTGGAGACGGTGTGGTTAAAATCTTGGGAGTTGGACCTGTTTTCTGGAGGATCCCTGTTGAACACACACACACACACACACACACACACAGTGATTCCAGCATCCTAACTGCACGGCGGGCGGCTGTCGATCCGGTTAGTGTGTGTCATGTCGACGTTGTGTCCTTGGAATTCCCCATCAACGTGCCAGGCGACGCCGGGTTACGTGTCTGATGGAAGGCTGAATTTATTACATCAATGCCCTTGCCTTTATTAACCAGTTTTTAAACTCATGAGAAGCCCAGCTGGGTGTGACAGGGTTCATCTTGCAGGAGCTGTTTGGGGCCGTGGCGGCAGCTCCTTCACGTTCCCCCTTGGTCAGGGTCGGGTTGGGTTGGAGGGATGGCACATGCCCAGACTGCGGTGCATCCCTTCTGCTCACTGCCTTCTCCTCCAGACCTTGGAGCTTCCTCGTGCAGAGGGATCAAATGAGATGGATTTCTGACTGTAAAGGCAGCTGCGTGACCCAAGGGTTCTGTGTTCCTGAATGCTAATGTTTGAATTCTGCCACGGAGCGCAGGCAGTGAGCTGGGTCCTTGCCCTGCAGGGCAGGGGAAAGCTAATTAGGCATTGACTAATTATTTCAGGTTTGGTCACCTTGAAATCCATGACTGAGAATGGAAATGTGGAAGGGGAAAAGGGTTTATGGCCACAGCTCCTGGAAGGAGAGGCCGGTGCTGGGCTCCCTTGGGAGGGTCCTGCTGCAGGAGCAGCCCCAGGGCTGGGGGCACACGGGTTTT
Organism: Urocolius indicus; assembly: GCA_013401255.1. Taxonomy (NCBI): domain Eukaryota; kingdom Metazoa; phylum Chordata; class Aves; order Coliiformes; family Coliidae; genus Urocolius; species Urocolius indicus. The sequence continues at coordinate 258,106 of WBNH01003891.1, forward strand.
GTGGGGAAGCTGCTTTCCCTCTGGCCTCAGGGGGTTCCAGCCTACCCCAGCCTCATTTATGATTATAATCACTTTTAATATCTCTTTCTGTGGCAATATATTGTTTCAGTTTCATAACAGTGCACCATCTGATGCAGTTTCCAGCCCCACTCCAGGCTCCCTGAGGCAGTATTTATTAAAATCACTTTTTGTCCGTATTTCGTGTTTATTGCTGCCATCTTTAATTAAGGGAGGCAGATACTGCTCATGTGAGTCGAGGGGCCTTTAACATGAGTAAGTTGAAAAGCACTCAGTAATACCCGCTGCGGCAGGAGGGGCAAAGGAGCTCTCAGTGTCCCAGTGAGCTTTACCATGAGTCATTTTGTCTTATGGAACATGTTCAGGTTGTTGAAGCCTGTGATGGACAGGTTTTTTTTTCTCTGTGATCGCTGAGGCTCAGCCTTGCTGAGCTGTTGGGTTTTGCTTTCCTTTATTACTGGCAAAGCAGATGGAGGAGGAAAGGTGGCTGGCGGGGGGAGCTGGCGGGGCAGAGGTGCTGCACCTGCGATGTGACGGGAGACCTGCTGCTAAACGAGTCCTGCTGCAGCCTGCAAGTGCCTTTCAGAGATAGTGCCAGAGGCTTCTTGAAATTGGTGACAGTTGAGATAAAGTATCAGCCAGCAGCAGGGAGGCTGGGTAAAGCCCATCTCTGCAGCAGCAGCAGCAGGGAGAGCCGGGCTGGGGGAAGGTGGGTGCCCTTTGGCGTGGCACAGGGGAGCCGAGCCACAGCCTGCAGCGCTGGGCAGGGATGGGCCTCATTGCTGGCTTGCTGTGGAGGGAGGACAAGCGTTCCCCAGGAAGGCTTGGTGGCAGCAGGAAGGTGTGCTGACCCTGGCCATGCCGGGGCTGTCCTGGCAGCGCTCCCAGCTCAGCTCTCTAAAGGGAGACTCTTCCTGGAGCCTAATCTTTTGTCAGCCTTGAGCTAATTGGATATGATAGTGCAGGCACAATGACTTCGTTTCTGTTAGTATTTTTATTACTTCTGCAGGACTGTGCTTTAAAATAAACCCAGGAGCCAATGCACTGAGCTACATCTTCATCCCCTTTATTCCATTTTATGTGAAGCACTGAATGTTCAGTTGTTCCTCAGTGCCAGACTTACCCGGCTTCGCTTTCTTTCCTCCCCACTCCAGATTACTGGGCTGGGTTTGGGCATTGTCACACAGAGCTCCACCAAGGATTTGAAACTTAGGCTTTGGTCTGAGGGCTGGGAAGTGTTCCTGCAGGAGCTGGGACGCCGTCATGGCGTTAGGAGGATGGGCCATACCGATAGGCAGGATTTGGTAGGCTTGTGACCTAATTCTGCTTTCACTTGACAAGATATAACCTTCTGGCAAAGCTCCTGCCTGCCTCTGCTCTGCTGCACAGCCTCCTCCAGCCCCTCGTGCACGTCCTGCCCCTCCACGTGCTCCCCCGTGGTTGAGGCTCGCCCGGCTCGTGCCGGCGGCTCGCTGGAGGTGTTCCCTGCATGGGCACGTGAGCTGGCGCCTGTGGAACGCGCACACACTGCGGTGCGCCGAGGGGAGAGCGGCTCTGTGGGAAACAGGACACAACAAATGCTGTGCTTGCTCCTGAGCTGCTGCTGGCTGAGTAATCTGGGCTCTGAAGTTTGGACGTTCGGCTCGCATCAGCCTCAATCAAGCACTGGCTCGGAAGGCTCCTTCGCTTCCCAGCCGCTGAGCTGGGCTGCGCTGCAGCTTACACGGCCATCTGGCCTTCAAACAATGACTTTCCACATCAACATGAGTAATCCTCCTGCCTGGCATCATCTAATCAGTATTTTGTCTGAATACATCACAAATGCACCGGGCTGGGGCTGGTGTTTGCGTTCCCAAAGCTGCTTGTGCTGAGGAGGGCAAGTGTGTGACGCGAGGGCCCGTGTCCGTGCAGCGGGGTGCTGGGGTCCCTGTGTGATGCTGGTGCTCAGAGTGGGTGTCCCTTGGGCCTCCTGCTGCTGCCACTGGAGATCTGTCCTGAAATTCAGGTTGTGTGCAAACCCCTGCTTCTGAGCCCGTGGGACTGCCCTGGGCCGTGTTGCTGGGGATTGTTTTTCTCTGTGAGCAGCCTTTCACTGTAATGCTGTTGCTCTGGCAGTGCTGGCTGTCCAGACACCACTGTGAGCATGCAAACCCTGACTCCTGGCATGAGAACGCAGGCCCTGCTGCTCCTCGTGGTGGGTTTAATGGGTGGCTTTAAATGTCCACTTCCTTATTCCAAATGGATGTGTGGGGTTGTGAGAGTGGCTGCTGCCCTGAGCCCTGGGTGCAGACAGAGGTGATGCTCTCCCTGGTCAATGCTCCATCCCTCTTGTGCCAGCAGGACCTGATTTGCCACTTCTTTTCCCCAGAGTGAGCTCAGATGGGCCCCGTCAGGCAGGGCACAGGCTCTGCAGTGCAGACCTGCAGCTAATGTCAGGAGAATCACCACAGTTTATGCAGTGTGTGTTCAAATGACATCTCTGTCATCTGCTGTCATGTTTTTCAACCAGGCAGTAAAGCATGACAGTAATTAAGAAGCATGACCTCGCCCCACTTAGTGTAATGAGGTGGCTGCTCGGCTCAGGGCAGCCTCCTCTGCCGTGTGCCCCAGCGAAGGGAGAGGTGGTAGCTGGCTGCTTGCCCAGCACGGTTCCCGCTGCCCGTCCGGGGCTGCACGTGCTGCCTGCGCTTCTGTTTGTGTCTGTGCTGCTGTGTCCAAAACCTCCCACCCTCCTGGCAGCAGGGGCAGTGCCTGGCTGTGTCCCCTGCATGCTGCTTCCCCAGGGCTCAGCCCCCAGCCTGCCGTGCTCCAGGGGCTGCCCCTGCCTTTGCATTCAGTTTAAACTCCCAGTGGCTGTTTCAACCCTTGTGCTCAGCCCCCAGCCCGTGCCCCTGGCAGTGCAGCTGCTGCTCTGCCCCACAGCCCCACAGCCTCAGCAAGGGCGGCTGCTGGTGGCTGCTCCTGGCAGGGCACGATTTGGACGTGCCCTTACGAGGCAGGACGGGTGTGCTGGGTGTTGTTGCAAAGGTGGCATCTGTAATTGGCATATAAATTGATAGGCAGCCATCAATTCCCTGAGTGTGCTGTGCAGGGAACAGGCATTGCTGGGGCCTGGTGCTCCGAGGGCAGGGAACAGGATGGCAGCGTGTGCTGCCACCATCCCCTTGGGCCCGCAGGAAGGGTGCTGCAGCCCTGGGAGGCTGAGCTGTGGGGGACATGCAGGGCAGGAGGGGGCTGCTGTGGCTTCTGAGACAGCGTTTGGCACATTGCTCTGAAGTACGCTACAAAATGAGGGAATTCAATCACAGTAGCTTCTGCGATTTCAGTAACTTGAGATTGTGCAGAAATGCCACAGCTGGCCAGTCCCTGCTCCCCACGTGCCCCTGGCTGCCCTGCCTGCTGCCCAGGAGCCTGGGACCTGCCGTTCCTGAGGCTGTGTCTGTTGGTGACCTTGGCAAAGTCATGTCAAGCCGCAGTTCTCCAAGGCACCTGCTGGGATGGGAGCTGCTGGAACCGACTCCTCTGCAGGGCCAAGAGCCCAGGGGGCTCTATGGGGGGACCCAGCCCTGCAGAGGTGCTTGGCACCTCCACACGTGAGCAGCTGCAGGGTTTGTAGACCTTGCCACTTGTTTCCTGCTCTTACAGAGAGCTGATGCATCCCCAGAGGTCAGAAAGCTGAGCCCATAGGGAGCCCAGGCTGCCCCAGGAGCTGCTGCTGCTGCAGCACGGAGCTCATCCCTGGCAGGTGGGGTCAGGACTCGTTTCCCTGCTGTTGGCTTTATCCCCAGCAGGGTGTTTCAGGGCTTGTTTTTCCACTGGTGCTTTACCCATCAGACGTGTGCAGAGGCTGTGGCTCCTCCTGGGCTGCTGAGGAGTGGGTTTGGATGGGTTGGGTGGGTTTGTGGGGGTCTGGACCCTTCCCCTCCTGTTTCTCCTCCGTTGTGCAAATGCAGCAGTAACATTTCCGTGCAGCTCAGCCCTGCCTGAGCTTCTCATCTCTCATCTCCAGACATGAGGCTTTGTCAAACATTTTTGTGTGGAGTGGAGCAAAGAATCCTTTATTCTGGCTTTTTTTGATATGGAAAGTAAACAAGTTCACATGAAGGCATCTTTCTAAGGTGTCTGGGTTTCAGTATGCAGCAGGGCTGGGCCTGGGTTGCTGCTCTGCCATCCTCTGAAGCCAGGGCTTGGGTGCTGGAGGTGTGTGTGGTGCCACCACGACACAAGGGGAATGGCATTGCTGTGGAGGCTGATGGGAGCCTTGCACTGCTGCCATGCTGGCAGCACAGGGCACATCACTCATTTCACACAACCTCACACGGGAAATGCTTTTGCTTTCAGAAATCCAGGCTGGCTTTGTGTGCTTTCTCTTGCACGACCTCAGGTGCTCGCTCTCCCCATTGGCTTCCCAGCCAGGCCTTGGGGGATTTGCAAAGAGGCTCTTCTTTTCTGAGCAGGCTTTTCCATACCTTTCTCAGTGCAGTTACAGGGGTGGAAGGGTCCAAGAGAGGGTTCAGAAGCCCTGGGTGGATGGGACAGACTCAGCCCTGACACAGAGCTGCACACGGCTGCGGGGCTGGAGGGGGCAACCATCAGGTCATGCAGTTCTCATCCCCTGGTCTCAGCTGCAGCAGAGCTTACACAGCCATCCAGGCTGAAAACCATGTCTTGCTGCAGGAACATGAGTAATCCTCTGGCTTGGCAAAGAGGAGAGCAGCCTAGGGTCTCTGCAACTGTCCCCTGCCAGGGAGCGTGGTGGGGCCAAGGGGGTGAAATACCCCCGTGATCAGGCAGGACAGAGAAATAACGTCGCTTGTTTCTGTCAGAAGGAAATGACTCTGCTGTGGGTCCCTGTGGGTGACTGATGCTGCTGTGGAAATGAATGGGATGGCAGTTTTCCTTCCGCTTCCCCGAGAGCTTCCCGTGAGGGCTGGCACATCCTTCCTGCAGATGTGAGCTCCCAGAGCTCCAAATACCAAACAAGCTCCTTGTCTGTGCTCACAGACTCTGCAGGAACTGGTGATGCTTTCCCCAGTGAGAGTTTAAGCTGGGCTGCCTTTCACTGCCTGCAGTGAGGCCTCTGGATGCCCAGGTGCCCTCCAGGTAGGGGAGACCCGGGGGGTGGTGAGGGGGGCTGGTGTGGGGTGCAGCATCACCTCCCAGGCACCTGCTCTGAGCTCAGAACAGCCTGAAGTCCCCTCAGTTGTTTTCTGCAACACACCAGGGCTGTGTGTCCCGTGGGTGTTTCCAGGGGAAGATGTCAGCCCACATAACCATTCCCCACATCACGCTGCCCAGAGAGAACGTTTTTGCCCTCTTGGGTTAAGCTGCAAAGGTCGTGTGTGGCACTGGCACGTGACTGGAAGGACAGAGGCCTTTTGGGGGCTTTTCTTTAAGGCCAGCAGCAGGGGAGTGAAGCCCCGTTCCCTCAGGACTGGACACGTCCCAGCAGCAGCACAGGCACCCTGAGCTGAGCCCGGCCCTGGACTGTGCACACGGGGCTGTGGCGGGTGCTGGCAGTGCCCAGGGGTTGCTGGCACCGTGTGGCTGCAGGGAACAGCGTTTTCAGCAGGATGGTTGGTGCCTTTAGAGGACCCCTGTGCCTGCAGCTTGTCCCCAGGGCAGAGCCATCAGCCCTCCCCAGCATGGGGACGGGTGACAGGGGCTGTGCAGTCTCCACAGATCCTCTGGGGTCTTCTGTAGCTGAAGGGATGCAATGAGCTGCCTGGGCATCCCTGTGCTCACTGAAGAGCTGCTGGGAAGTGCCACATCACTCATGCCCAGCAGCTCCATGGGGTTTATGCCCTGGACCAGGCAACAGCCTGGGGGTGGCTCAGGGCAGCACCACAGTGCTGTAGCACCAGCTCTGACCAGCTGCTCCCACACAGGCAGGTGTGTTGTGCAGGGAGCCTTTCGCTCACACAGAGCTTTTCTCTCAGAGCACTTTTCTCCTGGCCAGGTCTCCAGGCTGCTGCCGTGCTCAGGGCTGGGCAGAGGCAGAGGAGCCAGCAATTAATGGCCCTGGTTCACCAAGGAGGAGTGCTTCATCCTTCAAAAGCCCAGGTCATCTTCAGAGACATTGATTTACAGAACAAAGCAGGAGAGGTGGAAAGTCAGCGGGAAAGGTCAGCAGTCGCTTCAGCAAAAGCTTTTGTTGGGTCCCAGGTGAAACCAGAGATTTGCATTTAAATGAATATGTATTTTGAGACATTAAACCCACAGGCAGAATAAAGGCCTTGCTGAGATGACAGATACATCCCTGCCTCTGCTTGTTCTGCCATTAGCCAGCCAGCCTTTAGAAATAACACCACATCAGCTGAAGCAGTTTGTCTTGCTTTTCTTTCCTGAAAAACTTGCTGTAAATACCTGGTGTGGACCCCAGCTACTGAAACTTCCAGATAAAGGAACAGAGTTGGTGGGTTTGCAGGGCTGGGGTGTGATGTGTGGGAGAAGGACCTCGGAGCTTTGCTGCCGTTCCAGCTCGGCTTCTGTTTCATCTTAAAATCCTAATGACGAGAAAACAAATCTGCTTAGAGAGGGGGGAAAGCCCAAGTCAGCTCCTGCTGGCCTGGCAAGGAAAGTGAGGCTTTTGTGGTTGGTTTTTCCAAGTCTTTGGTGCAGCCTGAAGCCCCGTCCGTGAGAGGGCTGAGTGCTGAGCCCGGGGCTCCAGCCCCTGGGTGCTGTGAGGGGCCAAGCAGCAGCAACAGGCTGCTGGGGCCACTGGCTGGGCTTTGCAAGGGGAGGTGGTGGGCAGTGGTGCTGTGCAAACCAGAGCGGGCCTGGGGAGCAACGGGCACCGGAACGTCTCGGTGACGAGGCTGTGCTGCAGTTACAGGTTCTCATCTGAACGTGGTTTTTATCTCAGACTTCTGATGAATAAAACAAGGGCTCTTTGCCGCGTTCTGAAGTCGACACCCAGCTGCTCAACAAGCTTGTAAAGCGTTTAGTGGAGGAGCAGAGCTGTGATCAGACGCGGCTGCCGTCTCCGGGGCTGACGGCTGGCAGGGCTCTGCTCCCCGCCTGGCACAGCCGCTGCCGCGCTGCCCTCGCCCAAGGGGCTGCTGCCGGTGCCCCTTCCCTGGCAGGGATCTTGCTTCATGCAGGCTGCTGGATGGCGATGCCCACTCCCACCAGCTGCCACGGTGAGCCCTGGTGAGCCCGGCCGGTGTGTGTGCTGCGGGGCTGGCGGTGCTGCTGCATCCCCGCAGGGACGTGGGCCTGGCTTCCTTGGAGGTGATGCTGGAGGCAGATTCCCTTTCCAAGGCTCTCTCCACTTTGTCTTTCTTTTGTTCTATCCCACAGCAGAATCTGTGTGAGCTTCCCCCTGGGCCAAGCCACCCTTGCTGGTGGCACTGAGGACACTTGCAGCAGGGCACAGGCTGAGCTCCTGCCCGCGCCAGTCCCTGAGCTGAGCTCTCTGAGCACAGGGTCCATGGTTTGGGGAAGGGGAGCAGGCATTAGCACGGCTCTGACCACGGTACAGCAGCTCCTGGTGCTGCTTTCCCAGTGCAGAGTGATGCTGGTACAGCCTTCCCTGGGCCACTTCAGGGGAAGAGGCCTCACAGCAGCAATGTTAGGAGATGAACTCCCTAGCAGAGGCCGTGTGGCACCCGCTGCGTTATCCGAGGTTCATCCCACGGTGATGTGGTGAAGTGACATTGTCATCCTGGAGATCTGTATCAGCTGCTTCTGTCTGTGTCTCATTTTCTGCTGAGGGCAGTATCAGATTTATTGGAAGGTTTCCACTGTTTGCTCCTCTATTAGTGTGGATCGTTTACACCTTAAAATGCGTCTCCTTCCTCTCCCTGGGAACACGCCTTTGGGGAGGATTAGCAGTTCTTGCAGTCAAGTGATATCCCTGGTTATGAAAAAAAAAGCCATCTTTTGTTAATATTCATTGAGCACTGTGATGTCTCCCAGGACGAGGATCTTGAGGAGCCGGGTAAATCAGAGTTCATTATCATGTTAATCTGTCTGATTATGGTCTCCCAAAAGGATTCCACATATGGTCATTTCTGTAGCACAAATAGGATCTGTTTTGCCTTAATCACCAGCCTTGTGCTCATCTCCTCCTTGCTTGACAGCCTTTACTCCTGAGGTACAATACAGGCAGATGTAAATATTACTTGTTTGTGAAGCTGCCCTTAGTTCTGATTCCAAATCAGGGGTTTGAGTTTCTGCCTTGTGTTTGGATTCAGGACTTTGTGTTGATTTTCTGTTGGTTTATTTTGGTTCTGGTTTTAAGCCTGTAGGAGCGTGGCCAGTGCTCCCTCCCCTCTGTCCAGGACTGTCCAAATGAACATGTGTCGTGGGAAATGATTCTGGGAGCAGCTGTAAGCCCTGCCGTGGCTCTGGGTGGAGGAGTGGGGTGCAGGAGGTCTTGTTCTTGGCCCGTGGCTTCTCTCTGTTTGCTCAGAGGCCTTGCAGATGCTGCTGGCCCAGGGCATGAGTCAAACTTCTCAGAGTGGCTTAGACAAGGTGGTAGCAAAGGTCTCTTGTGGAGTACAAACAAATGAAACAGCTCGTTCCTGGGTGCACTGGGGTGCTCAGGCTCACCTGCAGCTCCCTCCCTGGGACATGGCACTCGAGCAGCCGGTGTGGGGCTGCAGAACCCTTGGGCAGGTGGAGGAAGAGCTGCTGTGCCAGGCAGCTCTGCTCTGGTTGCCCAGGGGTTCTGGCAGGCAGCTCTGCCCCTCTCACCCAGGGGTTCTGGCAGAGCCTCACTTCGCTTTCATCACAAGTAAATGTTTCATGAACCATTTATACTTTTCCTTCCTGTCTCCCGTGAGCTTTTTGCTGCACTCAGTGCTGGAAGAGAAGTGAGTTTCTCAGCAGGAACGTTGCCAAGAAAACCAAAGGTGTCTGGTTTTCTGGTTGGGAGTTTTATTTCTCTTGTTTGTTTTGGTTTATTTTTCACCATCTGTGTGAGCAACAGCATTGGCAACAAAGTGCAGGGCCCATTCCTGCTGGGTCTGGAAGGAGATGCTGCTTGGAAAGGGAGCTTCCCTATGGCACCTTGCAAATCCCTGTATCCCTCCATGGCCCTGCCCTCAGCTCTGGGCTGCCTTGTACCCATGTCCCAAGGGGTTTTCACAGCATCTCTATGCCTCTTTAGGGTCACAGGGGGTGTAAATGAGCGAGTGCTCAGGCCATCCTGCCCAGCAGGTCTGATGCAGCTTTGCTGGAGTCACAGGATGCTGAGATAAAGCTGACGGGTCTGGGATCCTGTGGGAGCTCAGGTCCAAGGAGCCCGACTTGCTCCACTGCCAGGCCTGCATGACCTGGCACCAAGCTTGTGGCGTCAGGTATTGCTCTGCAGATCAGAGGGCACCGAGGCTTCTGTTGCTCTGTGTTTGGGTTGGGAGTGCAGCCAAGCTGTTTGCAGCAGCAGCTCTGCTGTTGGCTGGGTCGTGCGGCCATTGCAAGAACCTGTTGCTGAAGCATTTTTGCTTCCCGTGTGCTACAAACAGCTTGTATGAGAAGTTCCTCTTTGTGTATGCAGTAGGTAAGGCTTCCCTTCTGAAGAGCATTACTATACACACGGCTTCAAATGATACAGAGCAGAAGTTGTTGCACCAGGGACCTTTTGTGTGCTAAGGGCAAGGTGCCAGTGTAAGCCAGAGCCCACGTGGAGCCTGCATGGATGGAAACAGGCAGTCTGAGTTACCAGCAAAACCAACTTGGTTTTATGGAGAGAGGTTCCCAGTGCCTCTAAATTACAGACTTATAAACTCTGAATTTAATTCATGAAAGTTACAGGGCAGCACTTTAGTGGCAAAATGTAAGGTGACAGCTCCTCAGTCGCTGGGGCTTAACATGTGGATGGCTGCAGAGCTGCATGCAGGGCTGCAGGGTGCTGCGAGGCTCTGGGGCAGGGCCTCCTCACCGCAGCTTGTGGTGAGCAGCTGGGGTTGTCCTGCCTCGTGCTGACTGCTGTCGGGATGGATGGAGGGAATGTTTCTGGTAATGGAAGAAATGTGTCACCCAAAGCCATGCTGGGGCTCTGGGCAACCCCCTGGGCGTTCAGGGCAAACAAGGAAAACGCTGCTTCTTGCCTTAAATGAAGATGGATCCCTCACAAAATACAGTGTCCGTACCTCCTTGTGGATTGAAACAAGGAATTGGTAATCTGGAGGTGAAGGCCTCGAGAGCCACTTCATTAGTAACTTTCCTTCTTAAAAGCTTTCTAAAGTTAAGGAGCAAAGTCTCCAGATAAGACTTGAAGACAGAAATTACTGTGTCAGCTAGGAAGAAGGATTACAGATAACAGGGAATTAATACTGAGATGCATATGCTATAAATATAACAGGATTACATGTGAGTGTGGTGTAAAACCCCTTTTCCTTGCTCAGAGTGTGCTCCAGTGGGCACCGTGGCCATGGGCTCGGGCAAGATGCAGGGGGCTACTGTGTGCCAGGGTTGCTGTGTGCAGGGGGCTGCTATGTGCAGGGGGCTGCTGTGTGCAGGGGGCTGCTATGTGCAGGGGGCTGCTGTGTGCAGGGGGCTGCTATGTGCAGGGGGCTGCTGTGTGCAGGGGGCTGCTATGTGCAGGGGGCTGCTGTGTGCAGGGGGCTGCTATGTGCAGGGGGCTGCTGTGTGCAGGGGGCTGCTATGTGCAGGGGGCTGCTGTGTGCAGGGGGCTGCTATGTGCAGGGGGCTGCTGTGTGCAGGGGGCTGCTATGTGCAGGGGGCTGCTGTGTGCAGGGGGCTGCTATGTGCAGGGGGCTGCTGTGTGCAGGGGGCTGCTATGTGCAGGGGGCTGCTGTGTGCAGGGGGCTGCTATGTGCAGGGGGCTGCTGTGTGCAGGGGGCTGCTATGTGCAGGGGGCTGCTGTGTGCAGGGGGCTGCTATGTGCAGGGGGCTGCTGTGTGCAGGGGGCTGCTATGTGCAGGGGGCTGCTGTGTGCAGGGGGCTGCTATGTGCAGGGGGCTGCTGTGTGCAGGGGGCTGCTATGTGCAGGGGGCTGCTGTGTGCAGGGGGCTGCTATGTGCAGGGGGCTGCTGTGTGCAGGGGGCTGCTATGTGCAGGGGGCTGCTGTGTGCAGGGGGCTGCTATGTGCAGGGGGCTGCTGTGTGCAGGGGGCTGCTATGTGCAGGGGGCTGCTGTGTGCAGGGGGCTGCTATGTGCAGGGGGCTGCTGTGTGCAGGGGGCTGCTATGTGCAGGGGGCTGCTGTGTGCAGGGGGCTGCTATGTGCAGGGGGCTGCTGTGTGCAGGGGGCTGCTATGTGCAGGGGGCTGCTGTGTGCAGGGGGCTGCTATGTGCAGGGGGCTGCTGTGTGCAGGGGGCTGCTATGTGCAGGGGGCTGCTGTGTGCAGGGGGCTGCTATGTGCAGGGGGCTGCTGTGTGCAGGGGGCTGCTGTGTGCCAGGGGCTGCTGTGTGCCAGGGGGAGCAGGTGGGAGTTGGGGCCATCACAGCTCTGCTCTGTGTGTCCCATGGTGTTTCTTAACTGCAGCTGCCATCAGCTCATTGGAGACTCTGCTTCTGGTCCCACCTTTGCCAAAAGGGCCTTTCGTGAGCCTTACATGGAGAACTGTTTGGCACAGGTGAAAATGTCTGGTAGCCCAGGGCAGGGGGGGCTCGCATGGGTCTGGGCAGGTACCAGTCCAGGACTCAGGGGTCTGGCTGGAAACATGTTGGTGCTCACCCCTCTCGTCCCTGCTGCCCCGAGCTGTGCTCTGGGCTCATCCTTATTGGGTCTTCTCAGAAACTGAGGGACCATTCCTGGGAACGGTCCTTTGGCATTCTCCCGGAGCCCTGGCTTCAGCAGCGGCTCTGACAGTGGCTTCCTGGGGGTGTTTGTGTCCCTGAGGCTCCTTGGTGGTGTAAAATCGTTTCTGGAAAGGGGAGGGTTGAGCCTGCAGCATGCTGGAGTGCAGGAGCCTTGCTGAGCTCTCGCTGCTGAGTGAGGGGTAGGTGAGGGACACGACCATCAGCAGCGAAACAGCAGCGAAACAGCAGCGAAACAGCCAACACTAACACATCAACACAGCCAGGAACAGTAAATCGAGAGAGTGAAGAACAGCAACGCTTCTTCCTGTGGCCTACTCACAGGTTTCTTTTGCTTGTTCCCCGCTTGGACATGAAGGTTCTCAGGCATAGTTTTGCCCATTTCCTCCTGGCAGCACAGCTCAGATGAGCCACGGGCGTGCTGTGAGTGCTGACAGAGCTGGCAGCGAGGGCTGTGCCCTGCCTGCAGACCCAACGGGAGCTGTGTCCGAGGGATAAGAAATCCCAGGCTCGGACGGTACGATGCTGAATGTTTTAAATGAGGCATTTAAAGCACAGTATTGCAGAGATCTCTTCATGTTGGCAGCGGAGCTGGAGAGGCTTTGATCTCTCCCAGCTCAGACGTCGCTGCCAAAGAGACTTAAGCTTAAACTTCACTTTGTAAAATGGACTGTTTTGACAGTTTCCTTTAAAAAATAAATCTCTTCCTAAGCTCAGGAGGCAAGGCAGGAGTGGCCAGCCCCACAATGAGATCTGCAAACCAGCCGGCACGGAAAGGAGCCACTTTCAGCTGCTGCTCTTTCTTCTGTAGGTCCTGTGCTTAATCCGCAGAGCGCTGGGCAGGGGGGGTGTCACTGCAACTCCAGCAGCACCAGTCGCTGTGGTGGGGCTGGGCCCGGCGAGTGGGCTCAGGGGGGGTTTCTCATGGCCACGGGGCTGTGGACTCTGAAACTCTTTGTGCCCTGAGCTGCTGGAGCCCAGGCTCGGTGCTGCCTGGCGCTGAGGTGCGGGTGCAGCAGGGGAGAGGTGCCACCAGCCTGCGTGGAAGGAAGCGCAACGTGATTACACAGAGGGAAGAGAGAATCTCTTCTTACGCAGTTGGGAGCAATCTGAGCTGTGTCTCTGGGGTTGCTGATGGAGCTGAGGTGCAGCAGAGCCCTCTCTGCCGCTCCCTTGGCTTTTCCCAGCAGCTTTGAACCCGCCTGTGCCTCTGTGCATCGGCCTGCTCCTGTTCCCCAGCGCCCAGGGATGCTGCTGCTGACGTATTTCCCTTTATCCCCTGGCAGCAGGCAGAAGGCTCCCAAGCCCCTCTGTGTTGCTCCCAGCCCCGCAGGAGCCTGTGGCCGTGGGATGCTTCCCCACAGCACGGCCTTCAGCCTGCATCCTGCCTCGTGGATGGTGCCAGCGGTGCCCTGCCGCTTCTCTGCATCTGGAGCACATCGTGTGATCACAGCTCCTGCTCCTCTGCCTTGCAGAGCCTCGGCTGTGAACTGAACTCAGCTGCTGTCTGCAGCCCCTCGTGCTTTGCTGGGCTCCCCACCACCATCAGCCTCTCCCCAGGACCAGCCCCTCTGCCCACTCCAGGCTGGGGCAGGACTGCGAGGAGGAGCCCTGCAAAGCGTGAGCTGGGCTGGTTTGGTGCTTTTGAAGCCGTTTCTTATCTCAGAGCAGTTTTGCAGCGTGAGCACACTGGAGGAGATGGGAGGAACCTGCTGCTGGGGGATTCCTGAGATGTCACACGCCAGGGGACCGCTGGGTGAGGCAATGGTGCAGTCAGTGTGTGGTACCCAACCCTCACCTTCCCCTTGCAAGGAACACGTTTAAGGTTGGCTGATGGGAAGTTTCCAGCAGATGTATCATTGTGCTGTTCTGTGTCTGGCTGTTGGCAGCCTTTGGGAAGGTGCTGGGCTGCTGAAGGGGCTGGTTGTGCTCAGCCTCATTGTGGAAAGCGGCCTTGCTGTTCTGGCACTGGTTGTGGAGATGGCAGCGGTGCTCGGGCTGATGTGGGAAGCTTATACCTGTGTGTGTGGCTTTGGACTTGGTGCTGCATGATAGCTGGTTAAGAAGCTGGAGTGAAACAAAACCCTCACAGCACATGGGAAGTGGTTTAAAAAAACAGTTGTACTACCAGTCTTTTGAAGCAAGTCTTTGGAACACGCCTGGGTCTGTCCTGCACTGCAAAGCTGTCCCTAGGCACTGTGAGCTCATGACTGCAGAGTGTGGCTGGGCAGGCAGCTGCTGCTGTGGCTGCAGAGTGTGGCTCGGCAGGCAGCTGCTGCTGTGGCTGCAGAGTGTGGCTCGGCAGGCAGCTGCTGCTGTGGCTGCAGAGTGTGGCTCGGCAGGCAGCTGCTGCTGTGGCTGCAGAGTGTGGCTCGGCAGGCAGCTGCTGCTGTGGCTGCAGAGTGTGGCTCGGCAGGCAGCTGCTGCTGTGGCTGCAGAGTGTGGCTCGGCAGGCAGCTGCTGCTGTGGCTGCAGAGTGTGGCTCGGCAGGCAGCTGCTGCTGTGGCTGCAGAGTGTGGCTCGGCAGGCAGCTGCTGCTGTGGCTGCAGAGTGTGGCTCGGCAGGCAGCTGCTGCTGTGGCTGCAGAGTGTGGCTCGGCAGGCAGCTGCTGCTGTGGCTGCAGAGTGTGGCTCGGCAGGCAGCTGCTGCTGTGGCTGCAGAGTGTGGCTCGGCAGGCAGCTGCTGCTGTGGCTGCAGAGTGTGGCTCGGCAGGCAGCTGCTGCTGTGGCTGCAGAGTGTGGCTCGGCAGGCAGCTGCTGCTGTGGCTGCAGAGTGTGGCTCGGCAGGCAGCTGCTGCTGTGGCTGCAGAGTGTGGCTCGGCAGGCAGCTGCTGCTGTGGCTGCAGAGTGTGGCTCGGCAGGCAGCTGCTGCTGTGGCTGCAGAGTGTGGCTCGGCAGGCAGCTGCTGCTGTGGCTGCAGAGTGTGGCTCGGCAGGCAGCTGCTGCTGTGGCTGCAGAGTGTGGCTCGGCAGGCAGCTGCTGCTGTGGCTGCAGAGTGTGGCTCGGCAGGCAGCTGCTGCTGTGGCTGCAGAGTGTGGCTCGGCAGGCAGCTGCTGCTGTGGCTGCAGAGTGTGGCTCGGCAGGCAGCTGCTGCTGTGGCTGCAGAGTGTGGCTCGGCAGGCAGCTGCTGCTGTGGCTGCAGAGTGTGGCTCGGCAGGCAGCTGCTGCTGTGGCTGCAGAGTGTGGCTCGGCAGGCAGCTGCTGCTGTGGCTGCAGAGTGTGGCTCGGCAGGCAGCTGCTGCTGTGGCTGCAGAGTGTGGCTCGGCAGGCAGCTGCTGCTGTGGCTGCAGAGTGTGGCTCGGCAGGCAGCTGCTGCTGTGGCTGCAGAGTGTGGCTCGGCAGGCAGCTGCTGCTGTGGCTGCAGAGTGTGGCTCGGCAGGCAGCTGCTGCTGTGGCTGCAGAGTGTGGCTCGGCAGGCAGCTGCTGCTGTGGCTGCAGAGTGTGGCTGGGCAGGCAGATGCTGCTGTGGAGCTGCCTTGCTCTGTCAGCTGAGGATCCCTGCTGCCTGCAGTGAGACTCAGCACTCATTTCTAGATGAGCTGCTATTTTTAAATAGATATTTAAATTTTTTTAGCTGTGGATGACCCTCATTTTGGCTGAGGAGCTTAGAAAAGCTAAGAATGCAAGGTTAATCTTCTTAGAGTTTAAAAATCATCTGGGATTCTTCTGTTTGCTGGTGCTGGAGGCACTTGTCTCCCTGCAGAAACCTTGTTTCTGTTTTGCAGCACGTCTTGCAAAATCCTTTTGGAATGCAGGTGCCAAATTCCAGCATTCTGCACTTTCCATCTTAGGAAACTTTGGGGATGCTGGTGCTTGGCATGGCAAGGTGCTCGAGGGCTCCTCTGCAGCGTGCCAGGAAGGGGACCATGGTGCTGGGCTGGCAGCACCCTTGCTGCCACGCTGCAGGCGTAGGGCCAGACGAGTCCCAGGTCGAGCTGTGTTGAGCAGCAGAGCCTGCACAGGGAGGTTCCCACTGCCGAGCTGTGGGATGGGTGCGTGTGCCACGGGAGTGTCCCATCAGGACATCCCTGCCGTGGGCACGGTGCTGTCTTTCTGTCCCTCTGTAAAAAGAGATCATGAAGAGCTTGTTCCCAAGAACACTGATGGAACTGTCTCCTCCCTGGGCAGAGAGAAATAAATGTCTGAATAAAGCTGTTGCTGACATGTTAATGCTCCTCAGATACCTCATAAGGATTCTGCAGGGCCGGCCGGCTCGGAAGCGCTTTGTAGAGGAGTGATGTGAGTAGCGATGGATTCCCGGAGCCAGCACCGCTCCTCTCCCCTGGCAGTGGCCCCTCCACAGAGTTTGTCCCTCAGCAGCTCCTCTCCTCCCCAGGAGGGAGGCTGGGGCTGGCTGGGTGGGAGGCAGGCAGGCAGGGCTGGCAGAGCGGAGCTCGTGGCTACGGGTGGACTCGCTAACAGCAGCTGCAGCTCAAGGCAGCACACACCTGAGCCCTTCCAGCCCCAAGTCAGTCTTGTCCTGGAGTCTGTCCCCAAAGCCCACCCGCTGCCCTAACGAGCTCAGCCACTCCACAGAGGTCCAACAAGGCTGTGCCATGGGTGCTGGGATGTGTTCAGGGCTCCAGAGATCCCACAGGAATGGAGAGTGCTGTGAGATCTGGTCTCAGCCTCCTGGGACAAGGCTGGGTGTGAGGGAAGATGTGGGAGCTGAGCTGAGGTGGGGGGTCAGGCCCCCCACAGCATCACCCCCTGCTGCCTCACTGCCCTGCAGTGCTGAATCCATTTGGGTTTCAGTGCACGGTGCAGCTGCAGGTTCCACCCCAGGAGAGCGCAGGTTGGCAGATAAGACACAGCACAGCCTCACCTCATCTGCCAGGAGGCTCCTACGGGTCAGAACAATCCAGTATGGTGTGTCAGGGGTGACTGGCAATCCGTGCTCTCCTCCTCAAGTTCTTCTACGTGGCAGGAGTTTAAGACAGAAAGAAGCCAAGGTGTTTCTATTCAGCTGCAAACCCCTGCGTGTGGTGCAGGTCAGGTCAGCGCATGGCACCCGGCGTGTGCGAGCAGAGATTGCTGATGGGCCTGGGAAGGCCGACCTCAAAAACTCCCAAACCTCCAGACAGATGTAAGTCTTATTTTATAAGAACATATAAAGATCAAAACATGGAATATTTAAGCTGATATTATGCGACAGACAGCTCTTTTAAGTTGTGATTTGTAAAGACAGTTCAGATAATGTCCTGAAAGACATCCTCATAATGATTAATTTAGGGTATGTTTAATTCCAGTTGGAGACATCAAAGAGAAGGCATCTTCCCCCTGTAATGCTGTTTGAGATGTTACACTTTCCCCACTTTCCATCAGACTGGGGGGATGCCTGCTTTGGCTCTCCTCGCGACTCCTCGGTGTTGAAGTTGCAGAGGAAAGCGTCACACAGACTCTGGTGCTAATCTGGGCTGTGGGCAGGGAGAGGGAGAAGAGCCTGGAGCAAACCCCTGCCCAAGTGCGTGTGGGAGGTGAGGAGGGGTGTGATGCTGGATGGATGGGAGCAGCCGTCCGTCGCCTCTGCTCGTCCAGCTGGAAATGTTCACGCAGCATTTTCCGTGGCCGCTGTCTGAGTGGCCTTCCCTGAGCGTGGAGGTTGGTCCCTGGCCAGCAGTGCCGGGCTGCTGGGGGTGAGCAGCGTGCGTGGCCGGGGCAGGGGAGGGAGGCTGCACGTGTCGTGGCAGCTGCCTCAGTTCTCACCACCCTTCGGGCCTAATTGGGAACCGTTTCTGAGCACGTCTTCATTTGTGCAAGCGCAATTGCTGTGGCAGTCAGTTGGTTTAACCTCTGTGTCTGTGTCAGATGTCCCATCAGCCTGCACAATAATGTTTTCTAAGGGAAGAGAATCAGTATTTATTAGTATTCTGTTTGTACCAGTGCTCCCAGCACAGGCTCTGGCTGACCTGGGAAGGCTGTTCTGTGGCAGTTAGGTGAGCAAGGCTCGGGTGCTTGCTCTGCTGCTCACCTGATGCTGCTGCAGTTTCTTTCCTCTCAAGCTCCAGGTTGCTGAATGTTTGTTTAATGATGGAACAATAACTTGTTCTAAGTCAGGAAAAGGGATTTGGGTCCTGGCAGGTTTCAGTATCCCCGTCCATCCTGCGCCCTTGTACCCGAGCCGGGCGCACAGCCTGTGCCGGGCAGCGGCTGTGGTTGGCAGTGATGGATGATCCATGCAGAGCCTCAATTGCCCTATTAATCAAGCACAATGTAGGCCAGGGTTTGCTAAGTCTGGCACCTGAGTGTGGACTCGGGCTCATAAGCGAGCAGCCTCGTTTCCTGAGCAGCCGCCAGCGGTGCCATTGACCCCCCTGTGCTGGTGGCAGGGCCGTGGGAACGGGTGGGCACTGCAGCCACAGGGTCTCAGCCCCAGGTCTCCACATCCTTGTTCCCAGGCAGCAGCTGGGTGGGATCTGCCTGCTCCTGGGCTGATGGAATAAATGTCTCTGCACAAGGGAGGTTGCAGGGCGAGGCAAGGGCTGCACTCTGGGATGTGCTTGCTTTGCCAGCCCAAGGAGTTGCCTTTGGCTCAGGCTGGAGCTGAGCAGTTGTGCTCAAACTGCTGGTTTCTGGTTCTCAGCCGTCTGGTGAGGGTGGTCCTGGGCACCCCTGTCCCTCCTGCCCCTGCTGCATGTGCTCTCCCCGCCGTGGACGGGGCTGTGGCTGTGGCTGGTCTCTCCTGGACAGGGGCTGAGGATGCTGCCCAAGGACAGAGCAGCACAGGGGTGGCCTTGCCCTTGGGAGCTGCTGCATGGTGCCTGTCCTGCATGGCTGTGGGGCTGATGTCCAGGCTGCAGCTTTGCCACTGGCTCCCTGTGTGGCTGCAGGGCCGTCCTGTGTCATGCCCCAGCCCAGGGAAGGCCCAGCAGCAGGGCAGGGCAGGGCAGAGCAGGCTGTGACCTGCAGCACCTAAAGGACCAGATACCAGATCTGAGTGTGGAAATGGGAGTCTCTTGGGTTTTCAAGTGCCAGATGCGTTTGGACTTCACAGCAAGGGTAAGCAGCAGCTTGGAGGAGAGGGGAGGGGGCTGCAGGAGAGGAGAGCAGGCAGAGATGGTTGCTGTGAATGTTGGCTCAGCGCTGTCAGTGTTGTTCCCATCGGCTGGCAGGACTTGCTGCCTGCAGGGAGTTCTGTTTGTTTACGGTCTCAGCATCTCCCAAGGACTGGGATGGGTTTGGCAGGAGTGCTGCCAGCACAGCTCCAGCCCAGCACCCCAGCCATGCTGCGGCTGCAGAACACTACAGCTGCCTCGGTGAAAACTCTCCTGGCACCGCTCTCAACCCTCCTGCTGCTTCACCTCTCTGCCCAGAACAGCTGCCTCACGTCTCCACTTCCACAAAGAAGAGCTCCTTAAAAACTGGGTAATAAACTGGGGAAGAGCCTGAGGCAGCTGAGCTGAGGGTGAATGGTGCCACACTCAGTGGCCTGTTTGATGCCTCTCAGAGGACCCTCTGTGGTCCCTCCCAGGGGATTCACTTGCAGGAAAGGGAAACCTCACTGTTACCCCAAGCGTGTGAGGGCAAAGCTGCAGACCTGTTTATTGACCCAGAGAGGTTTTACAAACCACAGAACAGAGGAGCTTTGTGTCCCACAGCGCTGGAGTGGCTGGTGCAGAGCACAGCCGAGCAGAGCCCGCTCGCCAAGTCGGGGTCTCAGCAGCAGCAGCAGCTCAAAGTCGTCTCATCTGCTCAAACAAAGCTCTTCCGGAGTCACTTTTCTCTTGCACATACACACAGCCTGCAGGGACGCAGCTACAAGGCTACTGGGAGGGCTCTGTTTAATCTGCAGAGATGTGATGCTTCTGAGAAGAGTGAACGTGCCCCTGGGCCAGGGGAGGGACATCTGAACGCCTCCAAGGGCTCAGGCTGCCACTCAGTGTCTTTTAACTGCGTGTGTTTTACAGTGCATCCCCTGCTGCATGAAATGCTGCCATTGGCTCTATCCCAAACAGATCCCATCAAACACATTTGCCACAGGAGCCTTCTCAGGAAGCTTGGCTGATGCCCAAGTGAGTCCCATCTCATTCCACGAGCAAGGGGCGAAGGAGGGGAAAGCAGGAGCTGTGAGGCTGTGCAGATCTGCCTGTGCCTCCCGGGCAGGGGAGGGCAGGGAGGATGTCTGAGACTGCAGGGTGAAACCTCAGAGGCAGCTGATGGATCCTCCCCATTGCCTCTGGGTGTTTTGGTGAGCGTGCAGTGAGCACAGAGGCAGGCTCTGGGAGATGCAGGTGGCAGAGCGAGGGGAGAGCTGAGGTTTGACCGCGAGGGCCCCAGCACCGGGGCAGAGGCTTGGGGCACAGTCACCTGCAGCAGTGGAGGCTTCATGTCAGCGATGGCTCTGAGGCCATCTCCCCCGGGAGTGGCAGTGCCCCTGCATCCCCTGCACTGGTGCTGGGCAGCACCGGGCTCTCTGCTCTGCGCCTGGCACAGGGGCTGCCCGTCCCCCTGCCCTGTGCTTCAGCTACTGCACACCCCGTGTCCCCAGCCCTTGGTGCTGCACGGCCGGCCCTTCTCCTGCCCTGGCTGCCCTGGCTGCCCAAGCTGCTCCCTGAGCCGTGGCCACTGGCCCCACGCCAGCACTGCAGCAGCTGAGCTGAGCTGAGCTGAGCAGGACGGGCTCTGCCCGCACGGCCCCAGCAGCCCGGTGCCTGGGTGAGGCGGCTGTGGCAGCGGCACTGCCCACGGGTCACCCCTGGCCTTGGGCTGCCACCCTGCCTGCCGGGCACCAGCACCCAGGGCAAGGGCTTCCAGCAGCTGCACGACTGCAGCCTGAACTTGGTGACTCCCTGCACAAAGCGCCGTTGATTTAAAATGCAGAGACATTTCTCACCCTGTACCAGGGCCCAGCAGCGGGTTAATGCCAGAGCTGCGGGGTTCCCTGATTGCAGGGGCTGTGTCTGCTCGGAGATTATTTGATCAGATAATGCAGGTGTTAAATGTATTTGTCAGGAAACAGAAACCTGTGTCATCTGACAGAGGCAGCATTGGCTGTCAGGAACAGCCTTTGATCTGCAGAGATGTGTCGCTGCAGAGCAGCTCCCCATCCCCTGCAAGGCAGAGCTGCTCCCCATCCCCTGCAAGGCAGAGCAGGTCCCATCCCCTGCAAGGCAGAGCAGGTCCCCATCCCCTGCAAGGCAGAGCNATCCCCTGCAAGGCAGAGCAGCTCCCCATCCCCTGCAAGGCAGAGCAGCTCCCCATCCCCTGCAAGGCAGAGCAGCTCCCCATCCCCTGCAAGGCAGAGCAGCATCATTAGTGTCACCTCACAAGTTTTGGACCCTTCACCCACCGCAGCTCCTGTGCTTCCACCACCCTCCTCCTGCCCCTGTGTAAGTTCATTTCTTTGTCTTGCAGAGAGATGCCAAGGGCCAGTACCTGTTCGACCTTCTGTGCCACCACCTGAACCTGCTGGAGAAGGACTACTTTGGCATTCGGTTTGTGGACCCTGACAAGCAGAGGGTGAGAGCCCTTCCTGCCTGGGCTGGGCGATGGGGCTGGTGGGATCAGCCTTGTGCTCGCTGCTGTGGCCCAGAGCTGGAGCGAATGGCTGCCATAGAATTGGGTTTAGACAGTGATGGCAGTTCCCAGCACCAGGGACCAGACCCCAGGTAACTGGCCATGCCGTGGCCCCCTCAGCCCCTGCCCTGATTTGTGCAGTGCTGCAGCAGCCAAGGGCACCCCTGGAATGCAGAGTGAACCTCACCCCAGGGGGTGCAGCCACACAGAGCCAACGCTGACTGGTTTTGTCTTGGTGGCAGACATTAATACTGAACATCTGAAGCTGCTTCTTGACTGACAACACTTTGTCCCCTGAGCGTGGCTGCCCAGGCGATGGCAAACCACAGCAGCAGCGGTGCAGGGGCTTGGCTGCAGGCAGAGCTTGGTGGTCTCTCATTGATGGCACCCAAGTGTCATTTCAGAAGTACAGGCTTGAACTCAGCCTTCTGCTGCAAGCACAGATCCCAGTGGCTGTTGGTGATAGTCTGAGTGATTTCAGAGCTGACTTCTGGGCGATGCAGAGCCATCATCCTCCCAGTAGCACCATGTCTCAGCCCCAGGGTGTTCTGGAGGGCAGAGTGTTGAAGGAGCCCACGTGCCCCAGAGGCAGCAGCCTGGGGGCTCAGGCCATGCTCCAGCCCTCCCCTGGCTGCTGGGTGGGCAGGGGCTGCAGCCCCCTCCTGCCCCTCTGCCGTGCAGCTGGCAGGTCTGCACAGCTTAGGCTTTTGTTCCAAGGAGAAGAGTTGGTTTGGTTCTCTAATTTTGCCCTGGAAAGTCGATGCTAACAGTTGAGCTCAATTGTTACTGATTTGCTGTAATTGCCTTCGTTTTCCTTTCAGCATTGGCTGGAATTTACCAAGTCAGTGGTGAAGCAGATGAGGGGTGAGTGTTGCTGTGAGCACACACCGCGTGTGCCCTTCGGTTCAGGTGTATTTCCCCTTCCTCCAGCCCTTGGCCTCTGGAGGCAGCTTCTGGGAAAGGGCCTTTTTATGATGCACAAAGCTCTTCTGCTGAGTGGAAAGCGGGACCATCCTCCCTCAGTCCCACTGCAGCCACAGCTGGCTGTGCCCTCGGGCACACGGGCACAGGGCATGGTGAGGATGGGCACGGGAGACTGGGCAGCACCGAGGCCTGTCTGGTGAGCAGGGTTGTGTGGCTGGTGCCACAGGTGCCTCCCCTCGGGGCTGCCCGGGACATCAGCTCCTGCCATTGCCCCCACAGTGGGGAATGGCACCGTGCCCCACTGCTCCCTGCTCACCCAGAGCAGCTGGGTGTTTGGGGGTGAGGGGGTGGGCAGGTGAGACCCCCAGCAGTACGTGGCTGTGTCCTCAGGCGGGGTTGCTGGGGAGGGGACGGGCTGTGCCGTCGGGTGACCGCGCTGTCGCCGTTCTCGCTGCAGCCCAACCGCCCTTCACCATGTGCTTCCGTGTGAAGTTCTACCCCACGGACCCCGCTGCTCTGAAGGAGGAGATCACCAGGTAAGGAGGGAGCCCTGGGGCAGGGAAGCAGCTGGCACTGGGCAGCAGATGCTTGGCCAAGGCAGGAGCACACTCTGAGGAGCTTCTTTCTGTAGCCAAGGGAGAGCAGCAGCCGTTTCGGTTTCCCAGCACACTTGAATGTTTCTAGGTTGTCCCAGTTTGGGTGGAGGAGTGTGGAAATCTCACCCTGTGCTTTCTGGAGCTGCTGTGGAGCACTGGCTGTGGGTTTAAACCCACTGGCTCAGTCTTCAGCTGCAGCTGCCCGGGTTTGCAGGGCAGTGCTCAGAGCACTGCTCACTGTAGCATCCATCACGGCTTCGGTACCATCCCACCGATGCAGAGGGCTCCTGGGCTGCCCCAGATCTGTCTGTCCAGCTGCAGCCCCCTGCACCCAGCCACTGCAGAGAGGTGGGATCAAGCAGGGAGCAGCACTTCTGCCAGAGCCCATGTTCTGCTTCTGCTGACACTCTTGCCATTTCTGAATCAGCTGTTCGTGCCACGGCCAGAGCACATCCTTAGCTCAGGGTGTCATCCCGTGTACTTGCTCTGTCGGGAACGGTTTGAGTGTCTCCAGTCCCCCTGACATCCCCTGCAAGTAATTAGCTTCATGCCTGTTATGTAAGGGGGCGATAAACTGCGATGCAGAAACTTGACAGCCCTTCTCTCGAGTTTCTATCTTTAGGGGCTCTTCATGCTGCTCTTCCTGCCAGAAGGAAGGACGTGAAGAGCACTGGGGAGAAATGGCAGCAGCTTTGGAAAACAAGCGGTGTCTGTGGAGCCCCAGGGCACAACAAACCCAGGCTGATTGCCCCCAACCCCCCCTTCCACCNGCCCGAGGCACAGAGGCTGGCAGCTTTGCTAAAGGTTTTGTCCCCTGGAACTTTTTGGCCATTATTGCTGCAAATAATTCGTTGTTGTTTTGGTGAGCCCCGGGGTTTGTTAGGGAGAAGGTAATAAAGATGCCCTGGCCCTGGTGCAGGCAGCACGCCCAGGACCCAGAGCACAGCCACGGCACGAGCACCTGCAGCCGCCACCAGCCTGGGAGAGGCTCGTGCACCTCCCCAGGCAGCACCCCTTGCTCTGCCTGCTGCTCTGAGGATGCCCAGGGTGCGGGCTGCAGCCTGTGTGTA
Organism: Urocolius indicus; assembly: GCA_013401255.1. NCBI lineage: Eukaryota > Metazoa > Chordata > Aves > Coliiformes > Coliidae > Urocolius > Urocolius indicus. Next base: position 281,958 of record WBNH01003891.1, read on the forward strand.
CTGGGACAGGGCAGCTCAGAGGAGGCTCAGGGTGCAGGCTGCAGCCTGTGGGTGCTGGGACAGGGCAGCTCGGGGGATGCCCGGGGTGCAGGCTGCGGCCGGTGTGTGCTGGGACAGGGCAGCTCGGGGGATGCCCGGGGTGCAGGCTGCGGCCGGTGTGTGCTGGGACAGGGCAGCTCGGGGGATGCCCGGGGTGCAGGCTGCGGCCGGTGTGTGCTGGGACAGGGCAGCTCGGGGGATGCCCGGGGTGCAGGCTGCGGCCGGTGTGTGCTGGGACAGGGCAGCTCGGGGGATGCCCGGGGTGCAGGCTGCGGCCGGTGTGTGCTGGGACAGGGCAGCTCGGGGGATGCCCGGGGTGCAGGCTGCGGCCGGTGTGTGCTGGGACAGGGCAGCTCGGGGGATGCCCGGGGTGCAGGCTGCAGCCTGTGTGCTGGGACAGGGGAGCCAGAAGCCCTTCAGCCTCACTCGAGGCTCCCTCGTCACCCACTCCTCCCTTTGCTCTGGTTGCCGTGGCATAGCTGGGGTCCTCACTGAGTGTGTTGAGAATGAAATCGACTTACTGACAGAGCTATGTATATTCCAGGGTTTAATTCTCAGGATTTTCAGTCTATTTCTGCAGGCAGAGAGGATGCCTGAGCTCCTGCAGCCTGATATGTAGCGTGTTTGGAGTATACCTGGGCTCAGCATGTTACTTCAGTTTTGCATTAATAACTGTGGGGTTTTGGGGCAGATCACTCAGAAGCAGAGGCTGGTGAGGTGTTCCCAAAACAATTCTGGTGTTTGTTTTTTCCCATGCTAATGTACAAAACTAATGGAAGCTTTGCTTGTGTCTCACAGAAGGACACAATAACTAAAAACCCTCTTAAGATGCTGCTGGAAGCCTGAGAAGGTTTCAGTTCTTTGGCTCTTATCTGCTTGGTTTGCTTCAGAGGCATTTCTTTAGTTTGCAGCCTTGACACCCCCTCCCAGCAGCTGCAGCCCCTGCAGCCGGGGCTGAGATTTAAATGTGAAATGGCAAAGACAAGAGTGAGCAAGGACAGCCGTTCTGTGGGCATTGAGCTGCACACACAATGTGGTGATTGTCTTTCTTTCCTTTAATTGGAGTTTAGCAAAGGTCTGCAATTGTCAAGCACAAGGAGGAAGAGAATTGAAATGCAGGTCAGGGATTTACCCCTGCAAGGCTGGAAGCCAGGCCCAAGGGCATCAGGGAGGGAGGGAAGAAGGGGAGAGGAAGCCAGCCTGGAGCTAGAGGCCTTGAGCTCAGAAGACAATGTTCTTCCCATGAGCCCAGTTTTAGGCCTGTGACCCCTCCTGCCCGGTGGGCATGTGGAGCTGTGCAGCCCAGCTGGGCTCAGGCTGCCTGCCCCAGGGCTGGTCCCCTGGCTGGGGGGGCTGCTCCTGCTCCAGCCATTCCTGCAAATGCAGCTGAAACCTGGCTTTAACGTTCACTTTCCCTGGACTGAGGACACTTTAATATCAAAACATGTTACTTGTGAAAATGAGTGGCTTATGATAAATACAGCTTTGAGGAATAAGATAGTGCAGAGTGCAGGGCTGGTGACTGAGACACATCTCTGAGCGCTCACTCCTGCTCCTGCTTCTTCACTCTGAGACACGTTTCACCATCAAAAGCTTTTCCCAAACTCATTGCCACACAACTCAGCCCAACTGTTTCTTGGGTTTAAATTTAGTCAGATGTGATCCAACATCTTTTCACTGGGGTTTGGTGTCTGGAGGTAGAGATGGGCAAGCACAAGAGGTGACTCGCCGTGGGTGACGTGGGGTGGGTCATGGGTGACACAGAGGAGGGAAGCAAGTGCTTAAGCAGAGACCTGGAAGGACACAGAAAGTTGAGGAAGGAGAAGGTCACGTTGTGAGGGAAGCTGAGCCAGCTGGGTGAGGATGCAGGACTGGGAAATGCAGCAGCCCTTGGTGAGCTCAGGACCATGAGACCCCCTTCAGAGCATCATCCTTGGGCACCTCAGCCCTGGCAGCCTTGGGATGAGATGGGATGGGATGAGGTGCTTGCAATTGCTTTCGGGGCACACGGGGGCTGCTGGGGGCTGGCAGGCAGAAGGGACCAGCAGCTTCTTGCCTTGGTGGGAATGCACCGAGTGTCACCGTGTCCAAGGAGCTCTGGCTCTGCTGGCAGCTCTGCCCCACTGCTGGTGGCTGTGCCAGTGGGGAGCCACCTCAGTAGAGACCTCCATCAGCTCATGGGTTGGATGCCAGCCCTGGAGCAGGCAACGTGTCCCTGCAGGTTGGGGCAGGGCTGAGACTTGAGTCTGAGACCCAGCTTGGCCCTGACCCAACCTGGGAGCTGCCTGGTAATTAGCACTTCACTCCTCCTTAACATCCCTAAATGGGCTGCTTGGAGGGAAATGGTAAAGCAAGTGTCTAGTGGCAGATATTCTACATCTAAATTGCCTGTGTAGGTAGTTTAAACTTTGCTTATTAAGCGTCCTGTCTCTTCTGTGCTCAGGTATTTAGTGTTCCTGCAGATCAAAAGGGATCTGTACCACGGCCGCCTCCTCTGCAAGACCTCGGATGCCGCTCTGCTGGCCGCCTATATCCTTCAGGGTAATGCTTTGTGACAAGACAAATTTGCTTTTCATGCTCAGTGCTGATTACATTATTTCACGTGCAGCAGATCACTGCACTAGAATACAGATGTCATCCTGCCAGCTCGGGGCTCACGCTTCGGGCCGTGCCGGGTCCCACCGCAGCGATGCGCCGCGCTGACGGCTGCTCCCTGCACGGGTCCCCAGGAGCATCCCCGCAGCCAGGGCAGCCCATGGCACCTGTGTTCTGTGTGTGTCCAGGGGCAGAAGCAGCCCAGTGACAGCCCTTTTCCTTCTGGCCCATGGTAGCTCTGGCAGGTGCTGTTGGCAGTTGCAGAGGGCTCCCGAGTGCAACATGGTTGTGTTGGTTGCTGGAGTGGAGGAATGTGGCTCTGTCAGCCCCTTACCTCCTGCTGAATGCCTTGGAGGTGCTTTTGTCAGCATGTTACAGAGGTGCTGGTGGAGCCCAAAGCAGGAAAAACTTTTAAACCTTCTTCCTGATCTGCCCTCCTGCCTGTTTTCCTGCTGGCACAGCTCTTGCCTCCACTGCCCATGGCATGGAGAGCATGGAGGTCACCAGTATCTGCCCAGTGGGCTGCAACACCCAGGTGCTCAGCAAGGATGTCAGGCTGTTTGGAGTTGCTGGGAGCTGCTGGTGTGGTGGAAAAGCCCCATGGTGTGCCGTTAGCACCCTGATGCCGGGCTGTGAGTAGGCTTCCCCACGCCAGGCTGCTCAGCCCAGGGCCCCTGGGGAGAAGTGCCCCAGCAATCAAACCAGACAGATTTTGTCTCCAAGGCATTCTTGAGTTATTTCACAGTGCTGGTGTGTTTCCCCTCTTTTAGTGTTTTAAGCAGGAAGCATAAAAATTAATGCAATGCCTACATTTCACTTAGGACCTGAGGCTGAAGGAGGAGAAATGAGAGCAAGGTGCTTTCACCCTCCATGGCAGGAGGCTGCTGGGTTACTGTAAATCCCAGCAGGACACACAGCTACATGAAACGCCTGCAGCCACTGACACCCCAGGGCAGTGGGTCAGAGAGCAGGGCTGAGCTCTGGTTCTCCTGGGTGTTTCTGTGCCCCAGTGTCAGTGGTCAGTGTGGCTGAGATGGTCCTGAGGCCAGACCTCTGGCCGCTGTGCTTGCAGCTGGTGCAGCCCTGCCACAGGCATCCAGACGGGTCAGTCCCTGCCACAACCATCACAGCAGCCCCTGACCCTGTGGCACACAGAGCTCTGGCTCAGCCTGGCCTCTGAGCACCCAGCAGCACTTCCCTGTGCGAGGTAAAGAGGGGAAGGTGCTTTTCTCACTGTCCCTTTACAGATTACCAACTAATTGTGGTTTTATGAGGCACAGTTGCATCCACAGGATGAGCAGAATTCCCTCACTGCCTTGTTCCCAGCGGCTGGGCTCGGGGAGGAGTTCAGGGGTGCCCCGGGGTGCTTGGGGCTGGTTCCCCGGGAGCTGCCGATGCACAGGCCCAGCGCAGCTCCCGGGAGGGGCTTGGCAAACAGCTTCAGGAGTTAATGCCTTTGGGACAGTGACCATCTGCTGCTGGGTGGCTCCCAAGCAAAAGTTAATTGGGGGCAGTTAATGCCTCCAGTCAGTCCAACCCCCATGCTGGGTCCCTGGGATGCTCCGAGCCCTGACCCTGCGGCCGGACACCGCCGGCTCCGCTGCCACGTCACCGTGGGCTGGGCTGTGCTGCTGTTCCTCACCGGTTCTGTCTCCTCCCAGCTGAGATTGGGGACTATGACCCGGGGAAGCACCCAGAAGGCTACAGCTCCAAGTTCCAGTTCTTCCCCAAACACTCGGAGAAGCTGGAGAGGAAGATCGCGGAGATCCACAAGTTGGAGCTGAGGTACAGCCGGGGCTCTGCCGAGCGGCAGCTCCTCACGCCGGGCTGATTGCTGCCCCTGGTTGGGGTTTTCAGTCGTGGCCTGTCAGATCCAGCCAAGAGCTCTTGGCAGCACTGCCAGTGCAGAGCAGGCTTTGGGAGAGCGGGTTGTTTGGCAGCGTAGAGGCAGCACAACAAATCACCCTGCGAGAGGAGCTGCCAAACCTCTGCTCGCTGAGCAAAACGTGATGGAGCGGCCAAGGACAGGCTGCAGCAAGCGCAGGTGAAAAGCCACAGCAGCAATGCGGCAGCCAGCTCCTGGAGCAGCACCAGCTCCAGTCCCTCCTGCTCCAGGGAGGCCCGAGGGATCTCTCCTGCTCCTGGCTGGTTGCTCAGCTGGCCAACAGCTTGGGGAGAGTCCCTGGCCTTGCAGGGGACAGTGGGATGGAGATAGTGACCAGCCTCCCCAGAGATCTGCCTTCACCCTGCTCTGGGGACATGAGGTGTGAGAGACCACCAGCAAAGCCCCATCCTCCCGTGGTACCAGCGGTGCCCCAAGGCCACGGCCCCACAGCAGCCCACACCGACACCTGGGGAGGCCCCAGGGCCTTGAACCTCCCAGAAACTGGGCTGAGCTGTGCCCTGATGTGCTGTGAGCTGCTGCCTTCTGCCCAGCAAACTCCCCTTTCCTCCCCTCCTTGAAGAACTGCCTGTGTTGCACGTAGGAAATTCAGCCCTAAATATTGCAGATGCTCCTGAATTTTGGTCCTTCCCACTGCTGCTGGGTCAGTGTCCCTCCTGCTGGGTCAGTGTCTCCTGCTGGGTCAGCCTGGCAGGAGAGGGAAGGCTGCACTTGTGCTAGTGGTTTGTGATTGATGGTGCTGAGGCACACAGGGAATGTGCTGTGAGTGGTGCCTGTTCACAGGAGCCCTGTGCCTGAGGGCTCACTTCCAGCTCTCTCACGGAACGCTCTGCTTTCCCCTCCTGCAGCGGGCAGACACCAGCGACTTCAGAGCTCAATTTCCTCAGGAAAGCCCAGACTCTGGAGACCTATGGGGTTGACCCACACCCTTGCAAGGTAAAACGCTGTTGTGAGCACTGCTCCTGTGCTGGGTTTCTCTCTCCAGCTGGTAGCAGGGTGCAGAGGTGCCGCTGCTGGTGCTGCCTTTGTCTCCCACCCGCAGGCTTTGGCACTGGCAGGGCCGAGGGCTGTGCTGGAGCCAACAGCTCTCTCCGGCCTTAAACAGCAGCCCCAGCCAGGCACATGTGTGCAGAGCAGAGTGGCTGAGTGCTCCCAAGTTGTAAGAACACATTTTCACGTGCAGAGAGCTATAAAAGACAGTGGCTGATCATCTTCTGCTAAAGCATGTCACTTGGAGGCAGTAACAGGGTCACTAATGTGTCTGAGAGACCAACAAGCATTAATCTGCCAGAGACAGTCTATCACTCTGCTCTTCCCTGGCCAGTAATCCAGTTTTCTGTTTGAAACAGTTTTTATTGACTGTAGATGTCATTGCATGTGGCTCTCTCTGGTCCCTTGTAATCCCATCACATGCAGATGGATGTGGGATGTGAAGCAGATGGAGAATCCTACTCTAAGGGCAGTGGCTGCCTGCTCTCCTGGAGCTTTTCACCACACGATGCCACATAAACACAGCCTGTGGCACACACTGCTGGCCCCTTCACTGCCAGTCTGGTTGCCACAGAGGTTGCCAGGCTGGAGGAGCTGGTTGCCCACACAGGGACAGCTCTCCTGCAGTCCAGGCTGGACGGGCCGTGCTGGCTCAACCTGACTCAGCACCGGTGCTGGGGGGGTCTGTGCTTTGCACTTGTTTCTCTGCTGCCTGCCCTGTGCCCCCTTGAGCATCCTGAGCCTGGCATGCACCTTCCCTTTGTCTCAGCATCCTTTAAAAGCCAGCGGGGTGCCTGCAGGCCAGGTAAAGGTCAGGGCATAACAGTTGCTGAGGGGCCGCAGCTCTTTCAGAGTGGTTTTAGACTCAGTGTGTCTGTGTTTCCCCACACCAGCGCCGCTACTGACACTTCCCTGGGGCTGAGGTGTTCCAACGTGAGCCTGAGGAGTGATTTTCCAGTGCCTGGGTGCAGCCCAGCTGTGCTGGGCTCTGGGGCAGGCGAGCAGGCAGCCTGGTGCCGTTGCCGGTGTGGTTGGCAGCGGGAGGGCTGCTCCGTTCCTCAGCCGTGTGCTTTGCGGGGTGCTGCGGGGGCTGAAGCTGCCTGAGGGTCCCACGGGCAGGCAGCGTGGGGGGTGCTGTGCTGTGGGGGCTGGGGGGCACCCCAGGGGTGTTGAGCTTTGCTGACCTTGGTGAGGAATGGCTGTTGTCTTCCAGGACGTGTCAGGGAACGCGGCGTTTCTGGCCTTCACCCCCTTCGGTTTTGTTGTTCTGCAGGGAAACAAGAGAGTTCACTTCATCAAATGGTGAGTCCCCCCTCCAGGACCTCCCACCCTCTCCAGCTGCTGGGTTCTGGGTTCCCAGGGTTGCTCTCACTGCCCCGTGGCTCCTCACAGGGACAGAAAACAGGGAAGCTCTCTGCCTGCAGCCCCCTGCCAGGGCTTCAGCCGTGCCCTTGAGCCAGCTGGGTCACAGCGAGCTCCGTGGCACCTCTCAGCTGCCTTTGTCCTTGTCCTTGCAGGAATGAAGTGACCAAAATGAAATTCGAAGGGAAGACTTTCTATCTGTATGTGAGCCAGAAGGAGGTGAGTGCTTTCCCTGCCCCTGGGACTTCCTGGGCACAGCTGTGACCTCAGCAGCTTCTCCCTGAACTTGTCATTGTCAGGCTGCAGCCTGCAGCAGCATCACCCTGTGCCTGGCCCTGCAGGGACACAGGCACCACAGCCCGGGCTGCAGCTCAGGGTCAGCTCCTCGCTCCTGCCACACTCTGGGCATTGGAGCCCATGGATCTGAGAGAGCCCCAGCTGCACAGTGAGAGGGCTCAGCCCTGAGCAGCAGCCCAGGGCCTCCCGCAGCTTCTCGCTGCTCCTGCCCGCTGCCACGTGCTGCTTCGGGTGTTCCTGTGGTCATCTGCCACTGCCATTGTGGTTCATGAAACCAGCCCCAAAACTGCAGGCTGAAATTGGCTCCCACAGGGCTGAAATTGGCTCCTACACAGGTGAAATTGGCTCCCACAGAGCTGAAATTGGCTCCCACACAAGCCATCAGGTGGTTTGTTTATAAAATCACTTTGGGGCATTCCAAAGGCAGGTGAGCCAGAGGAGATGGGGGGCAGGTCACTGACTGCCCATCCCTCATCCAAGGTGCTGTGCTGATGCTCCAAAGTCTCCCTGTGTCCTGCACAGCTCTGGAGGAGGATGTGCCCTGTAGCAATGCTGCTGCCCAGCCCCAGCCTTGTCCACCCTCCCCACGTGCTGCCCTCCCTGCTACTGGTGCCGGGCTCCGCTCACTCAGCCCCTGATGACTCCTCTCTCTCTCTCTTTTAGGAGAAGAAAATTGTTCTCACGTATTTTGCCCCAACCCCAGAAGCCTGCAAGCACCTCTGGAAGTGTGGGATTGAAAACCAGGCTTTCTACAAGTAAGTGCCAACCCCTCAGGGTGTGTGTGGAGGGGTGCCCAGCATTGCTCTGCACAGCACTCGCTGAGGGCTCCATGCAGGACCAGAGCTGGGCACTGCCTGTGGCACCACTGGCAACCCTGGCCCCAGCAGGATCTCTGGCTGTGCCCAACCCCTCCTCAGCAAACCTTTCATCAAGACATTCAAACCAATTGTTTGGAGATGAAGCCTTTAAGGTGGGTCCTGCCCACTGCTGAGCTGTGGTTTGGCAGTGTCCTGGGCAGTGGAGCTTGCTGGGGTTGTGCACGTGGATGCTCCACCACTGTGAGTGCAGCACGTGGCTGGTGCAGGATGCAGCAGGGACAGACACCATCAAACCCCAGGGAGTAATTTCTGACCTAATATGCAAGGGTGGGTTTTCAGAATGGCTTCAGTGGATCTGTTTGTGCTGAATCCTGCACAAAAACCCCACTGAAGTGGAGCCAAGGCCGCAGGGTGCTCCAGAACAGCCGCCTTTCCCTGGGGATGGCTCCAAAACCTGCAGGAACCATGTGCTGCTGGGCTCCTGGGGAACGAGTGAAGGATTCCCAGGGAGTGAAGGAGGGCCCAGGAGGTGAGGCACAGGCTGGGCTATAGCCAGCAGCCAGGGCAGCAGGGACAGCCCCACCAGCTGCCTGGTGTTAGGGTCTCACCCAGGCAGTGGGAGCTCCTGCCTGGGGAGCTGGAGGAAGGTGTCGGCCTTCCCCAGCAGCTCTGGGCTCCCTGCTTCGTGGCCATCAGGGTGGCCTTGGTCTGCTGCCCCTGCTGTGGTTAGATGGGCTGTCAAACACAAAGAGGGGCTGGAGTGTGTGCCAAAAAGGCAGGGAGGTGCCAGGTGGAAGGGTTTGGTTCCGTCACCCTGCTCGTGTTGTGCTTAAAAATAGGCAGCTTTGTGCTTTGTAATGAGTTTTATTTTAATCAGCGAGCTGCGAGATGAAGCTGTGCTGGGCTCGCTCTGGGAATACTGCAATCAGCCGCTGCCAGCAGCAGGTTTCAGCCCTCATTACATTAACATGAAACGAAATTGCAATATTGCTTTACAAATGTGTTTGTGATTAATCGTGTCGGCGCATTACCCCGGCACCGCTGCCGGCACCGCGCGGCGACGACAGGGCAGCAGGGCTGACCCAGCCAACCTGCCCAGGACACGCTGGTTCCACACCTTGCCGTGCAGGGCTCGTGGTGAGGGCTTCACCCACTCCCTTGCAGCTCCTGTGAAGCTCCTGCTGCCGGCAGGGACAGGGTCATAGAACCACTACGGTTGGAAAAGACCTTTAAGGTGATTGATTCCAACCGGTCACCTCACAGTGCCAGGCCTGTCACTAAACCCTGTCCCTCAGTACTTCATCTGTGTGTCTTTTGAGCATCTGCAGGGATGGGGACTCCCCGCCTCCCTGGGCAGCCTGTGCCAGTGCTTAGGAACCATCTCAGGGACAAAGTTCTCCCTAATATCCAGTGTAAACCTCCCCTGGTGCAACTTGAACCCATTTCCTCATGTTCTATTGTTTGTTACATGAGAGATCGACTCCCACCTCACTTCAGCTCCACTTCAGGGAGTGACAGAGAGCGCTCCTGTCTCCCCTCAGCCCCCTCCAGGCTGAACACCCCCATTCCCTCAGCTGCTCCCTCTCAGAGCAGTTCTCTAGACCCTTCCCCAGCTTTGTTGCCTGTCCCTGGACACGCTGGTGCTGTGCTGCTGGAGATGGCTGCAGGGTGATGCCCTGACGGTCCAGGGGCTCGTGTCCCAGCAGCCAGTGCCACCCACAGCAGTTTGTTTCCCTCCTGCTGATGCTCTGCATCTCCAAGGCTTTGCTCTTGCAATTTGGCCTCACTGCCAGCAGCACACGGCCCCAGCTCCCACCCTATGCTGTGGGGGGTCACCCTGGCTTGGATGATGCCACAGCAGCAGCAGCAGCAGAGCAATCTGTCCTTGTCACGCTGGAATTCAAACTGTGAAGGCTGTGAGACGGTGCTGGGGCTGTGCCCTGCCCGGGTGCTCAGCACAGGGTGCTCAGCACAGGGTGCTCACACAGCTCTCGGTGCCCTTGCAGGCTGGAGAAGTCGAGCCAGGTCCGGACGGTGTCCAGCAGCAACTTGTTCTTCAAGGGAAGCCGGTTCCGATACAGGTAAATGCTGAGCGTAAGTAGCAGCTCCTGGATGTGTTTTTGAACGCTCCTTTGGGGAGCAGCTCGGGGCTGCAGCACTCCCAGGACTTGCTGAGGGTCCTTCTGTCCCAGAGCTCCTCCCACGGCAGCCACAGCTTCTGTTTCACTGCTGACATCCCTCTCACCAGCCCCTGAGCTGCCCGATTTCAGAGCAGCAGGCAGGGAGGAGGGGAGAGGAGAGGATGGGGGGTGGATTTGGGGTTTGGATTTGAGAACAGCAAGGAGCGAAATGAATCAGCGTGATTCCCACATTCCTTGGGGAATGTTGCTCTTCCCTGTCCCTGGCACGAGAGCTTGGGTCTGGCACCTCTTATCTCTGCAGGGCAAGAGACAGAGGCCCCAGCACATCTCCAGCTGCGAGCTGCACGGTGCCAGCACCCTGCTCACTGCCATGAGAGCTCTGGGTGCCCATGGCGTGTCCCCCCCTGCCGGGGAGGTGACCCTGCAGCGTCCAGCAAAGTGTGGTGGCAGAGGCACCCACCCTGCTCTTCCCGTCGCCCCGATTTCCACCAAGCGCTTCCCATCGGAGCCACGGGGAGAGTCCTGGCACCAGCCCCTGTGTGTGGGGTCCCTGTGCCGGGGGCAGCCCGTGGCTCACAGCCGCTCTTGTCGATGCTCCCGCAGTGGCCGCGTGGCAAAGGAGGTGATGGAGTCCAGCGCCAAGATCAAGAGGGAGCCGCCCGAGATTCACCGGTGAGAGCCCGGCGGCGCGGCGCGGTGCAGCCCATAAGCCGAGGCCTCCGGGGCTCCGGCGCCCAGCGTTGGGGGGAGCTGCCCCCACTGAGGCCCCGGCACCATCCAGGGCTCTGACACTGTCCCCATCTCGTCCCCAGGGCAGGGCTGGTGCCGAGCCGCAGCTGCCCCTCCATCACCCACGGCCCCCGCCTGAGCAGCGTGCCCCGCACCCGCAGGAGAGCCGTGCACATCTCCATCATGGAAGGTAGGGCACAGGCAGCTGGGGACAGGGGGCAGCCCCAGAGCGGGGACACACCCACACACACATAAACACTAGACAGTGGTTTTGTGGCTTGGGGCTGGTCTGGCATCACCGGCTGAGTGCCAGCAAGGCTCAGGGCTGGCTGTGGGACAGGTTCCTACTGCAGAAGCAAAGCAGAGGAGGATTGCTCAGCAGTGACACTGGGATGCTGGGAGCAGTGTGTGTGTGTGTGTGTGCCGGGGGCTTGCTCTGCTTCGGGGCCACAGGAGGTTGCACAGTAGTTTGGAGGAGTGGAGGTGGCCAGGGGAGTGTGGGGCTGGGTTTAGGGGCATCCACGGTCCAGCCCTGCTCCTGGCCGGGCCGTGGGGACAGCCCCTGCCCCGGCACAGCCACACCAACCCTGCTGAGGGTATGGGCACAGACAGAGCCCAGAAGTGCTGCCTGCCCAAAGGGACAGGGCTCTCTGAGCAGGAAAGGGGTTTCTTCCCATCGAGGGAGCCCAGGGCTGGTATCTGTGCTGGTTTTTTGGGGCAACAGCCCTGCAGGCAGGGTCACCTCTGCCACCCAGCTCAGTGTGAGCCCCCTTTCCTGCCTCCCACACCTGCCCTTGCGAAGCAGCCAGAGCATTAAGTAGCCTCCCACAATAAATTCCCCCGAGCTGGCACGGCGCCCTGGCACCCCCTCTGCCCGGCAGCTGCTTTTCTTCACTCTCACTTCGACTTGGTCCCGTGGAAGTGCAGGAGCCCAAAATAGCCCTGACGCCGGGGCTGGCGGCACCTCCCCCTGCTCCAGGCCGCCCCGTACCCCTCCGTGCCCCAGGCTGCCGTGCCCCCGGCCATGCCACCACCCGTGCCGCCATGGTGAAGTGCCTCATACACATCAGAACCAAAGTGAGCGTCCGCCTGCGGCTCGTCAACCACTGCTGCCGGGCCGTGCGGCTGCGGGTGCTGGCCCTGGGGCCGCGGCTGCTGGCCCATGCCGCGGGGGCTCCGCATGGCCCCAGCGATGCAGCCGCCGCAGGTAACGCTGCGCCATGGCTTCGCGTCGCCTGGAGCCTCCCGGGGGTCCCCGGCACGGCCCGGCCCCGGGGGGGTGAGGGGATGTGGGATGTGTGCTGTGGGGAGCGGGCTGGGGGCCCCGTGCTGCCAGACTCTGGGTTGCTGTTGCCCCGAAGCAGCAGGTTTGGAGACTGGACCCAGCTTTCCTCAGCTGCTCCAGTGCTTTAGGTCAGTCCCGTGGGGCAGAGCAGCGCGGGCCGGGGGGCACCAGCTCTCCTGGCAGGGACGAGCAGGGGAACCCCCATGAGCTGCCCTCCCTGTCGGGGGCACAGCGGGTGCTGCGGGGGGCTGTGTGTGATACGTGAGAGCTCGTAACCGTCGGGGTGAGAACGTGCCGATTCCTCTGCCGCGCTTGTCGCCCGTGCAGCGCCGGTGCTAAGTAATCAGTGACTCGAGGCATCCGGGGAGTGTTTGCCAGCGGCTGCGGAGCCCCGGGGCTGGTGGGACACACACTGCCACAGGGCACTTACAGCACAGGGCTGGCTGTGATGGGCTCAGGCTGAGGCTCCTGCCCGCTGTCCGGTCACAGACTCCCGTGGCTGGTGCAGTGAGAGCTGCAGTGAAGGGGCTGCTCTGGCTCAGTGAGGGGCTGCAGCTGCCGCCCCGAGGGACCGAAGACAAGCACAGCCGAGCCCCAACCCTGCAGGGACACAGCCTGGGGCAGCGCTGGGCCAGGGGAGGGTTCCGTTGAGGGAGGGCACCCCTCTGTCCTCTACACCCCTGAACCATCTCCCTTTTTCCACCCCACCCCGCTGTCCCCCAGGCCTGGAGTCGCTGCGAGACAGTGCCCACTCCACCCCGGTGCGCTCGACCTCCCACGGCGACGCCTTCCCGGCCCCCGGCCGCAGCGGCCGCGTCGAGAGCAGCGAGCGCGTGGCCGTCATCGCCGACGAGAACTACAGCCCGGCGGACAGCGTGCTGCCCACGCCCGTGGCCGAGCACAGCCTGGAGCTGATGCTGCTCTCGCGGCAGGCCAACGGTGCCCCGTGCAGCATCGAGGAGGAGAGGGAGTCGGAGGCCGGCACGCCGGCGGCGGGCGAGGCGGAGGAGGCGAGCGGCGAGCTGCGGGCACTGTGCCCCGGCACCGGCGGCCTGGGGCCGGCGCAGGCCGAACAGGTGAATAAGTTTGTTTTAAGTGTCCTCCGTTTGCTCCTCGTGACAGTTGGACTCCTCTTTGTTTTGCTCCTCCTCCTGATCGTCCTTACCGAGTCCGACCTTGACACTGCCTTTTTCCGCGATATCCGCCAGACCCCCGAGTTCGAGCAGTTCCATTACCAATACTTTTGTCCCCTCAGGCGATGGTTTGCCTGCAAAGTCCGCGCCGTGGTAAGCCTGCTCATTGACACCTGAAGGCAGGAGCCGCCACGTAACTAGCCGCGGGGGCCCGGGGAGAGACCTGCCGCCATCCCCGCGCGTGGGACCCGCCGGGGCCGCCTTCGGCACACGCGCTCATCCTCCCTTCCCAGCCCGGAGGTGGCTCCCGGGAGCAAGAGGAGGGTGGGTGCAGCTCCCCCACCCCCCCGAGACCTCCTCCTGCCCGTGCCCGCTCCCACCCCTGGAGCCCACAACTCACTTTACCGTTTCCATCCCGGCCGCCGCGCGTCTGGCTTGGGAAGCGCCGAGCGCAGAGAGGAGTCGGGTTTGCCGGGCGCGAGCGGTGGCCGGCGGTGCCGCCTCACACGGGAGCTTTAGCAATGGTGCTACTGAGGGTCCGGCTCCAACACTCGTGTCTCAACCGTTCCGTCACGAATCCACCACTGTGCACCCGCCGGCTCTGCCCCAGGCGCCGCTTCGCAGCCCCGTCCCGCCGGCCCCAGGCTCCTGCGCAGCCACCGGCGCCCGCGGCCGCCCCGTTATCCCAGCGGGAACGGGAGCCCTGGCATCATCACACGGGAGCCACAGCCCCACGGGAACGGGAGCCTTGGCCCCACACTCGGCCTTTCCTCTCTTTCTGAAGCGTGGTGGCTCCCAAGGGCAGGAGGGCAGGGGGAGCTCAGCCCTCTCCCATGTGTTGGGAAGACCTTTGGCCTCCGAAAGTCGTTCCTTTTTTTGTACAAAACCCAAGCAAACAAACAAAAACCAAATCCCACAGAAGACTGTTTGAAGGTCTATTTTAACAACAAAATGCTATTTTGTTATGGAATCCAATCAAGTGTGTTTTTTACTTGAGGCTGGGCTGCTGAGCCCGGGGGCCACGGCCGCCAGCTGGGTTTGTGGCTGGGAGCCCGGCAGCAGATGAGCCCGGGGCTTGCTCTGGGATAGCGAGAGGAGCCCTTCCTGCACCTTCCTGCGCCGTGACTCTTCTGAAGCCCAAAAGGACAGAAGCACAGGGGTGGAGGCGCCGCTGAAGAAGCCACTGGGCAAAGCTTTGGACCTGTCTGTAAGCAAAAAAAATAATCAGTGAAAGCATCTCATGGTACCAGTGCCACAGCCCCCCCCCACCCCCCGGGAGCTTCCCTGCCCCGAGGCAGCCACCCACCTGCCTGGGGAGCAATAACAGCCCACGGACACAACAGCCACAGCAGCAGGGTGACGAAGCAGGTGAGCAGAGTTTTATTTCATCTCAGGGAGAGATCTGGCGTAAGCCGGGGCCGTGGCTGCAGGGGTGAAGCCTGACGTGGTGACGTTGTCCGGGAGCATCCCGCCGGGGCACTGCAATAACGAGAGAGCCCCCGGTTCCCACTGTCCAGGGGGGCAGGGGGGAGACAGAAAAAGCTGAGCTGCGGCATCCTCCCGCTCCAGGACCCGGCAGGGCTGGGGGCAGCCCCGTTTCTACAGGATAATCCTGTGTTATGCAAGGTAGCGCCGTTAACTCTTAGCGTAGTGTTCCTACCTCAGCCCGTAGTTCATGGTGTTTCTATGCAGTGTGTGGTAGTCCCAGTCCCCACGTTTCTCACCCTGGGTTCAAGACGCAGCGTCCCCTCCTCCGGCGGCTCCCAGCTGCCGTCCCGTGTGGTGCCACACACGGTCCCAGCCCCACGTCCTGCTCCTGGGACCCCACGTCCTGCTCCTGGGACCCCCGGCCATTGCTTGCCGTAGCGTAATGGGCAGCTCCAGCCCCCTCTTTCCCTCTGCAGGTTCCAGCGTTTCACAGCAGCCCCCACGCTCGCTGCGGGTCTCTCATCGTGCGTGTGTCCCCCCCCCCCAACCCAGTCCGGCCCGTCTCGGCGTCTCGTGCTTCCCTCCCTGTTAGTTCTGCCTGTCTTTATATCGAGCTGTTGTTCCCTTGGCCCCTTCCATCAGCGAGGCGGCTCCTGCAGCCCCGCTCGGGAGCTGGGAGAACACCTGGAAATGTGAATTTCTTAGTTTTTTCATAAAAGAAAAGAACCTAGAACCCGACCTTCCACGTGCCAAACGCCGTCACGTCCGTCTTTCCTTCGAGATGTACCTTTTTTCTACATGCCCAGTACCTTAGCTAGCAGAAAGCTCCGTGGTGCCATCCCAAGTATTTTTAAATTGAAATAAATATTTAAATATCCTGAAAACAAAACTGGAGTTGCTGCAAGGTTTGTTCAGCCCCCTGGGGCCAGGGCCCGAGGCACGGCAGGGTGCTGAGGGATGGCTGCTGGAGCAGGACACTGAGGGATGGCTGCTGGAGCAGGACACTGAGGGATGGCTGCTGGAGCAGGGCACTGAGGGATGGCTGCTGGAGCAGGGCGCTGAGGGATGGCTGCTGGAGCAGGACACTGAGGGATGGCTGCTGGAGCAGGGTGCTGAGGGATGGCTGCTGGAGCAGGGCGCTGAGGGATGGCTGCTGGAGCAGGGAGCTGAGGGATGGCTGCTGGAGCAGGGCGCTGAGGGGTGGCTGCTGGAGCAGGACACTGAGGGATGGCTGCTGGAGCAGGGCAGAGGGATGGCTGCTGGAGCAGGGAGCTGAGGGATGGCTGCTGGAGCAGGGCACGGCCTGGGGGGGAATCCTGCTGGAGCAGGATACAGCCTGCCCTCAGAGCCCAAGTGCCACTGAACACCAACACCATGGTTCAGGAGCTCTGACAGGGGGGGTCACTGCCTGTCCCTGCTGCACCAGCCTGCAGGCACCTGCCCCAAACCCCTGCCCGGGGTATCAGTCCATGAGGAGTGAAGGAGCCATCAGCGCTCTTTGGGGATGCCCTCACCGCAGGCCTGGAGGCTGCACACCCGCCTACCTCAGAGAATAGGGAGCTGTGGGGACTGGCACCCCTGCTGCAGAGCAAGGGCTCCGAGGAAGGTCAGTGAGTGCCTCTTGCACACAGCAACATCCCCCCTGACCAGCATTTGGCTTTGTGACAAATGCCTTCAGTCCTGGGGGGAAAACAACCTGCGTTTTGGTGCCAAGGGTGAGGGCAGGATGCAGTCAGCAGGGCTGAGGTGTTTGTGACCTGAGGATGCTGCCACAGGTAGCTTACACAATTTATTTTAGAACTTTAACAATAACAAAAAAAACCCCACTTTTGTCCTGAGGAAAACCAGAGTGAGCTGAGGAGCAGCTTCATCTGGATTAAACAAACAATGCACGATGCACCTGAGCCGCCCCTCTTCAGTCTTTGAAGACGTGAAGGCGGCCGCTGGAGTTGGCACCCACCAAGACGTTCCTGCTGGGGTGCACCACGTTGATGGAGCAGACCGAGGCCAGGCAGTCGGGGTTACAGAAGCAGTGCAGCAGCTTCCCAGTGTCCTGGAAGACTTCGATCTGTCTGGGCTGTGCCATGCTGCCCACCACAAAGCAGCCTTCCTCCTTAGGGTCCCAGATGGCTCTGAACCTGGTCAGCCAGCGCCCCGTGTTGTTGTTGTGTCTTTGGAGAAACAAAGAGGGAGAAAAAAAGAGAGAGAAACGTTCCTCCTGCCAAACCCAGTGGTTTGAAGTGTGGTCATTTATGTCATGTTTGCTTAAACCCATCTTCCTCCCCTTGGAAACCATCAGTGCTTTCACACACTGAGTCACAGCAGCACTGAGGGTGGAAAAGACCCTTAAGCTGGTGGAGTCTAACCGTTCCCCCAGCACTGCCACGGGCACCACTCACCCACCTCCCTCAGCCCCACGGCTACAGGGCTTTGGGATCCCTCCAGGGATGGGGACCCCACTGTTCCTGACTCAGTGAGATGGACAGACAGATGTAATGGAGTGAGAGGATAAAGCAGAGGGTCCTTTAACATCAGCCATGGTAGTTGTTGCCTCATGGTTGCACGTTTTTGGTAAGAGCAGGACAAGCAGGCACAAGGCCATGTGATAAACAGCCAACTGGGACCAGCCCAGGCCCAGCTCCTCAGCAAACAACTCGCCCTGAGCCACACAGGGGCTGTGGGACAGGTGCTGAGGCCCTGCTCAAAAACCACGGGCCTCACCGTCACAGAAGCAACCTCTGCTGGTTAAAACATGCACCAAGACAAAGGGGTTTGGAACCAGACTTGAGAGGACACCAGCGGCCCCACGCGAGCGCAGCTCACCTGCGGCTGCACAGGAGGGACGCGGGAGCCGACAGCGACGTGGTGTCGTAGACCCTGGAACAGAGCAGCACATCACCAGAGCACGTGGCATGGCACAGAGAGACCAGGGCTGGGTACAGAGGACATGCCATGGCACAGAGGGACCAGGGCTGGGTACAGAGCACGTGCCATGGCACAGAGACCAGGGTTGGGCACACAGCATGTGCCATAGCGCAGAGAGACCAGGGCTGGGCACAGAGCACGTGGCATGGCACAGAGAGACCAGGGCTGGGTACAGAGCACAGGGCCAGGCCATCAACACCCCAGCTGCAGTTATTAAATTGGCCTTTTTACCTGCATTTGCTTTTTCACCCTTTCCACAAGCTGTTGCAGGCAGAGAGCAAGAGCAGCTCACTGGGACAAATGAAACTCCTCTGTCCTGTCTGCTCAGACACTGCACACAGGCTGCCCAGGCTCCTCCAGGCAGGAGGAGTGAAATCCCACTACTAGCAACTTCCAGCACCAGCGCCAGTTCTCTGGTAGGAGTGAGCTCACCTGACAGGGAAACCATCACCTCACCTCCTGTTTCAGACTCTCCTTTTCCCCAGTGAGCCCTCAGGATCCCACCTCCCCAGGGCAAAAATCCAGCAGCTGCCCTGTCAGAAGCTGTTGGCTTTTTCCTCTGGAAGAGGCAGCCAGTGAAGCTGTGTGTGTGTGTGTGTGTTCTCTCCCTTCTGTGGAGCACAAGTATTCAGGCTACTCCTGCCCCTCTGGTGCTCAGACACCTGCTCTGTCAGTGCCAAGGCTTTGCCATCCTCAGAGAACACACCTTCAGAGGCAGTAAACCCATCACAGGAAAGCAACTGTTAGAGCAACACAGCCCTCACCCAGGAGAACTCCTTCCTGGGATGTGGAGGGGGAAGGACAACTGAATGTCCAGATAAAACTGAGTGTTCTAACAACTGCACCACACTTGATCCTCCCCAGAGCACAGACACTCAACCAGCCCTTAAGATCAGCTGCAACTGGCAGAGGCTGCTCTCCAGCCTGGCCCTGCCCACCCCTGCTCTGTCCCTGCTGCTCTCTGGGGCACCTCAGGACGTGCAGCCACACAGGGGATGGCATCAACACGTCACCTCAGCTGTCACCAAACTACAAAGGAGAAGTAGCCCCAGGTGTTTCACCCAGCACAACTCACAGCAGCTGAAGCTGTCAGGGGTAATTGGTCACACAGAGCTGACAGCATCAGGAGTTCAAGCACCAGCAGCCAAAGATAGTTCCCAAGCATTTAGTGTTTGTCCTGGTCAGGTCAGGCAGGCTTGGGGCTGGGCTGAGCTTGGCTGGTCTCAGGTTCTTTGGCTTTGTTTGTTTTTAAAGACTAACAGTGTCCCCACGTCCCATGTGAAATGTTCTTCAGGGAAAAGAGTCAGGAAAAGAACCCATTGAAAATAACACAAAAAAGGTCAATGTGAGGGAATTCTGCTGGGAGTGATGACCAGGAGGGTGTCAGCAGCTGGGGAACACGAATTAAACCCCAAGAGCTGGTGCTTGAACACACTGGCACCCCAGCCTGTCATCAGCACACACCATCACCCCATGTCCCTGCAGCCTCCCCTCAGCCTGTCATCAGCACACACCATCACCCCATGTCCCTGCAGCCTCCCCTCAGCCTGTCATCAGCACACACCATCACTCCATGTCCCTGCAGCCTCCCCTCAGCCTGTGTCCTGCAGCCTCACCTCAGCCTGTCATCAGCACACACCATCACCCCATGTCCCTGCAGCCTCCCCTCAGCCTGTGTCCTGCAGCCTCACCTCAGCATGTTGTCAGCACACACGGTCACAGCCCGGTGCCCCGTCAGGGGTGAGAAGTAGGCAGAGGCGACGCTCTTGCTGTGCCCCTGCAGGGTGCTGACCGCGCTGTTCCTGGCCGGCCTCAGGAACCGAACGTCGTACACACAGACATCCCTGCAAGGTAACAACACAGAGCACATCAGGAGCAGGCAGTGAGCACAGGCTGCTGCTGCCCCTGCACCCCCAGGCAGTGAGCACAGGCTGCTGCTGCCCCTGCACCCCCAGGCAGTGAGCACAGGCTGCTTCTGCCCCTGCACCCCCAGGCAGTGAGCGGAGGCCCCTGCTGCCCCTGCACCCCCAAGC
>WBNH01003891.1:310921-330103 GCA_013401255.1 Urocolius indicus
ACACGGGGCGCGGGGCGCGGGACACGGGGAGCGGGACGCGGGGCGCGGGACGCGGGACTCGGGACACGGGTTGCGGGACGCGGGGCGCGGGACACGGGTTGCGGGACGCGGGACACGGGTTGCGGGACACGGGACGCGGGGCACGGGGCGCAGGACACGGGACGCGGGACACGGGGCGCGCTGGGGCCGGGAGGGAGGCTGCTGCGGCACCGCCGCACGCTGCGGAGCGGAGCGGGGAAAGGGGGACGTGGCTAACAGCCAAGTTAACAGAAGCAGCCCCAAGGGTCGCAGGATGGGGCTGAGGATGCGCCAGAGCAGCCCCGCAGGGCTCGGCCCCCTGAAACTGAGCGTGAAACCCGCGGCGGGGCTCAAGGAGGGTGTGCACACATTGCCCCTCCAAAGCCCAGGGATGGGGAAGGCGAGGGCAGCTCCCCCAAGCGCTTCCCTGCGGCCGTGGCTGCAGCACAACTGTGCTGGTCCTTTTAGATGCTAGTAATGCCCCAAAAAAAGCAAGGCAACACCCAAATAAAGCTCAGACAAAGCCCAGGCTGGGGCAGATGCTCCCCCAAGCCCCAGCGTCTAAGAAGATGGGGAACTGACCCACACTGGGGAATCCTTGCTAGCTCAGGTGAACAGCCCCAGAGCTGCGGTTTGAGGAGCACAGCTCAGCTGCTGAGCTCCCAAGGGCCGAGACAAGCAGCAGGGGAGAGAGGAGGCAAAAGCAGAGCCGGGGGAGGTGCTGTGCCAGGAGCAGCATCCAGCTGCGGGCTTGAGCGTGGCCCGAGGCAGCTGCAAAGCAGCGTCGCAGGGAGCATTCACACCCAGGCAGGCGTAGGGGATGCAGAGGCATCAGCCCTGGAGTTGCCTACAGCAGAAAGAAAGGTCCAAAGAAGCTGAAAGTGTAAAAAAACGTTTATTCAGGTTTTTGTACAAGTGTCAGAAAATTCAGGAAATGAAACAAAGGCGTGTTGAACCGAGTCAAGCTCCTGGGCTTGCTTTTATACACTATTTACATCCTCCTCCTTACAATACTGCATATGAGGGCTGAAGGAATTGCCTGGCTTTGGGTTTGGGTGGTGCCATAATCCCCAGCCTGGCAGCAGCTCCCGCTGTGGCACAGGCACTGGAGGATGCCGAGCTGCAGCCCGACGAGGCTGGAGCCCTGGAGCCCGGCGGCCTCTTGTTCCTCCTGTTCTTGCTGTAGGCACTGCCAAACACAGAGAGAAGGGATGAGTGTCAGACACCAAAGCCAAGCTCCCTCTGCAGCACCAGGAAGGGTTGGAGAAGGCTGTGCCTTCAGTTTGGGGGTTTGATTACACAGGGCTGCAAAAATGCTTTGCACATGTAAATCAGGTGTAGCTGTTGCTCTGGCGTTTGCCTCAGGGCAAGCAGCAGCCTGACCCAGGGACAGAGAACGCTGAACTAACCCCAGTCCCCTTAATCGACACCAAGTGACAATTCAGGGCCAACAGCATTTAAGGGCTAGTATTTTAGTATATGTGACGGTGGAGAGAGTGGGGAGAGTAAAGCCTCCCGAGCTCAGAGCTGCCATTTGCTACAAAAAGCCCCAAGGACCAGAGTGAAAGCAGCAGGGTGGAAGAGGAGGAGAGGAGATGTCCTTGGAAAGGACAGACAATGGCAGAGGGAGTTTGGATAAAGTGCAGTGGCTTTCTGGTGCCGAATGCCACGTTAAAGCAGTCAAATGCAGGCAGTTAATACAGCAATAAACCCCAGCAGTCACTAAAACCGAGGCACAGCTCTCCAGGTGGGGATCTGACAGGAGGGTTGGGGGGCTGTTCCTGCACAGGGCCCGAGCTGCTCCTGGCTGAAAGGGAAGGCAGTGCCTATGACACGTGCAGACTCAGTAAAACCCCACTCAAAAAATTACTGCAGCAATGCAAGACACAGGTTGTCCACATGATTGCTCTTTCCTGCCTCATGTTCTCTCTCTCACACACCAGCTAGGCTGAGGGA
This sequence comes from Urocolius indicus, assembly GCA_013401255.1. Lineage (NCBI taxonomy): Eukaryota > Metazoa > Chordata > Aves > Coliiformes > Coliidae > Urocolius > Urocolius indicus. The sequence continues at coordinate 312,896 of WBNH01003891.1, forward strand.
TTAAGTAACCTGCCCATAGCACAGCACAGGGAACTGTAATTCCTTTCTGTGCAAGGCAAACTCTGAGCACAGCAAGTCTTGAACAGGCATGACTCTAAAACCCACAAGTTATTGCTCACGTTGCTTCCTCTGTTTCTAAAGAGGGTTTGGGGAGGGCAGAATCTCTCCAGCCTTCTCTCCTTTTTTGTTTGTTCCCTTTCAGCACTGACTAATCACCACGTTTTGAAGCCTGGACCTCCAGCACCAACTGATACTCCTCGAGTTACCAGATGAGCTGCTAAAATAAAGACACTGACTCCAAGGACGTGGCTGAGCCTGTCTCCGTGTCTCCATCATCCCCTGAGTGTCCAGTGGTGGATCTGCCCAAACAGCTCAACCACCAACCAGGCTCCTGGATCCAAGCGTTACGCTCTTGATGAGGGCACTGCCTCGTACAGGACAATCAGGGGGAAAACTTGAGTTAACAAGGGACTGAATATTCCATCAAACTTTAAATCCAGTCAGCCTGCCAATAAGAGTTATGGCAGCACTGAAAGTCAGTGTCACCCTGACAGCCAAGTCAGCCAGCGTCATCCTTAGCTTGTGGCAGCCAAGAGGGAGAGACAAAGGCTGGTTGTTAGATATCCTTCTTCACCAGGAGCTTTCTAAACAAAAACCACTATGAAACCCAAGTAGAGCAGTTGTTCCCTGCATAATTGCAGTGCCATTCCTGAAGCTCTGCTTGCTCCAGAAAACACAGCAGGGCCACAGTGCAGTTCCAGGGTCACCGTGCTGTTCTGGATAAAGAGCCGTTACAGATGACCACGAGCAACGTACCCTTTGGGATGAAGCTGCTGGCTGCCACCAGCACTTGTCTTTTTCCTCTTTGATTCTCTGAGGTTCGGTGCCCTTTTCCTTTTCCTTCTTTGGCACGTGTTATTGCCAAAATAGCTGGAGGTTGTCACTGCCTCTTCTGCCTCTGTGCTGCTCTCAGGCGAGCCGGAGCCTCCTGTGGCTCTGTCGGCGCCGGGGCCCGCAGCATCTTCTGCAGACAGACAAGGAGTCAAAGCCAACCCAGCCACGGCATTGCTGGGCAGTGGGAACTGTCAGCCAGAGCACTCTGGTTGTACCAAAGCCTGTCTTGTGCTGTTGAGACCCCGCTTTGCACTGCCTTGAGCCTGCTGGTGCTGCAGGCTCAGCCACAGGACATTCCCAGGCTGGTGTAAACAAGGGCAGAAGGTGGTTTTGGCCTAATCTCTTGACATAAAAGATCACTGGCCAGCCCCATTTTCTGAAGCTCAGCTTCCTGTCTACACTGTTTTGGTAACTAAGATCAGAGCTGTGCAAAGGTCATTGTAAACCACCACCATTCCAGCCCAAATGCTCCTCTTACACCTGGCTTGGAAAGCTCTTCCCGTTGGAGCAGGGCTAGTCAGTGAGGACCTGAACTTGCTGACCTCGATTGCCATGAAGAGCAGTAGGGACTGATCATCTCACTGTGATCTGTCACCCCACACACAGCAGATGCAGCTGGAAAAATACACAAGAGGTGCGAGACCTTTAAGGCTAAAGTCAGACTTGTCATTGTAGCTAAGCACGTGACATAAATGCCAGTCATCAGTGAGACAGGAGCAGTCTGCTTAGCTCTCCTTTTCCAGTCTTGGAGAGACATGCTGGATTTCACCAGTGAGCAGACAGCAAAGCCCTGTGTATGTTCTGAAAGGGTACAATTGCTGTCTCTCTGGAACTATTAAATGGCAAGGGCTAGTTATTTGTATTTAAAACAAGGCAACTTTTGAATGGAGCTACTGACAGAGGAGGAGAGAAGGGCATTCAGAGGCAAGTAAACATTCAGCACAGGGTATACTGAACCTGCTGGGGTGCACTCAGCGTATTTATCCATCACTTTGATTATTTCTGCACCATATTTTTCCAGTTTGTCTTCTGTGACACCATCAATCTGCAGCAAAACCTCCACATCAGATGACAAGCTTTCTGTAACACAACAAGGAGCCAATCAGACGTGTCAAACAAGGTAACCTGGTGTAAGACAGACCGTGGCAGGGTACTCTGGAGGAGACTGATTCCCTTCAGTGCCACCCTCTGCAGTCAGCCTGCGTGAAGCCAGCCTGTATTCCAGCACACCTGCCTCTAGTTGTTTAGCACCAAAACGAGCCCAAGAGTTTTGTCTGACAACACCTGGGAGGTTTTTCTGTGACACTGTTACTTGGGTGGCTGCTGTGCTCACGCAGCAGGGCTGGCCCTGCATGAGCTGAGGCCCAGGGAGTGAGTGTGCTGCAGCAGCTGCTGCCAGAGGCCACGCTCAGTGATGGATCCTCAAACCTGCTCTCACCAAACGCTAGAAACGACATTTTCTGACAGAACAGGCTGCTGCTGCCCACAGGTTCCAAGCAACAAGAAGCTGGCATTACCTGCTATTTTCTTCAGAGTTGAAGTGCTGAAGATATTGAAGTAGTGGACATCAAAGACTTTGCCGAGCATTTTGCAGGTGTCTGTGAGCTCCCCAAGGCACTGCTTGACCAGCTCTTCCCGCTGGGACATTTTAGCCAGGGAAGCCCTTTGCTTTCTGATGGCACTGGCACTTTCTGTCTCATGAAACTCCACCTGTTGAAACAGAGCAAGCAGTACCTCTGTCAGGGGAGTCACTAGAGCCAGCATCACTGGTAACACATGAGAACAGTGAAGGAAGCCAGAAGCATTCTCTGATGGGACCACAAGGAGCTGTTTACCCAGGGAACACCTTTAAAGTGGGTTGGGTTGGTTGTTTACAGGCTTCTGTAGTAATAAATACATAAATAAAGCTGCTTCTACAAGGAACTGGCAGAGTGTAAAAAGCACAAAGACAAAATCCTGAGGAGCCAATTCACAGCTAGCTTTAAACAGAGGTCAGGAGGTCTAATGCTGAGGGCTCTTCTCCAAACACAGCTTAATGCAGAGGAGGCATTGCCTCCAGCAGTTCTGGGACTGGTTCCATGACCTTCCTGAAGTGCATTTTCTGTAAGAGCTCACCAATGACTGGAAAAAAAATAGAGCAGAAAGTGCAGGAGAAGTTAGCACTGTTCCCTCTCTTCTTCTCATATAGCTTTTTTCTCATGTGGTGGTAGTAACTTCCTTCTTGTCAAGCAGGAATCAGATGGATGGAGGGAGAAGAGAAGCAATCCTCTCCAACCCTCCCAAATTCACCTTTTGGTTCACAACATCATTATTGGAATCCTGCACTAGAAGTCATGTTTGTTTTGTGTTCTGTTCCCTGCATCTGCTAAAGATTAGTGCCTGTACTTCAGCTGGTAGCAAACTCTGTTTGAACTGCCCTAGGGTTTATGCCTCATCAACCAGCACTTGCAGCACGTTCCTTACAACTGTACCTCCAGGGGAAAAAAAAGCCCCAAATGAATATTTCCCCACCTGCAGTGACCCATCCAGCACGGCCTGAGCTTTCTCTCCCAGAATGACATATGCCACAGCTTGGTCATTAGCAGTGATGTACAAGTCTTCGTCCAGAATCTTGTCCAAGACCAGTTTTCTGAAGAGCCTCTCAGCGTTGTGCCTGGAGTAGGCAGCTCCCTTCCCAAATATTCCAGACTGAATCTTGGCACTCGCTGTACCTGTGCAACAGAAGCCACAGGATTAGCCTGTGCTGGCAGAGCCTCCATGCATCCAGATTTGCAGACCTGGGGAAGATTCCCAAGGGTATTCCATAGTCTGTGCACATCAAACACAACCCTCCGAGCACCACCAGGAAACTAAAGTGATCGCTATAGCAACCTGAAAAGGATTCAGCCTCTCATCTCATTTATTTTGGAACATTTACCAGCAAGAGGTTCCTGGGAAGAAGAATTTTGCAAACTGTATCTTCTTTTAAAGCAGTGCTGGTGTTGCACAGACCTCCTGGCACTTAGGAATTGACACACCATGCTCTCTAGGTGTTGTTTCAGGAGGAGCAGGTACTCACCCAAGAAGATGTCCACCATCATGTTCAGCGTGTATCTCCCAGAGCCTGTCCTTCCCTTGCCATTTGTCCGTCCCCTTTGCCCACAGTGCTCCCGGACAAACCTCACGATGCTCTTCACTTCCTCCGTGGCATTCTTTGTTTTGTAATCCTGTTAAAACAGACTCGGTTAGGAAACAGCACTGTGCGCTTCTGCCCTGATGCAAGGTGTTACTGACAGCTCTGGTTCTCGTTACTGAGCTTCTCCCAGTCATGAATTCATTTTGTTCCAAACAGAAACGGTGATTTTCTAGTTAGTGCATCTGCGGGGACACAACACACCCCAGTTGCAGGGACACAAGACACACAGTCGTGGGGACTCTGGGTTTGAGGATGCTCTAGAAGATGCAATAGCAAATTCCAACTGATTGTGCAGAATCTCTTGTGTTAGTGCTATAGGGGGAGCTGCAGGAGTGCTGCCTCAACACAGGTCATCAGGGTAAATCACGTGGAACGTGTTTCCCCTGACGATTTTGCTGCCATGCACAGGGACTGACACTTCCATCAGGCATTGCAGTGAGAACACGGGGCCACGTGTGTTATTCTCATCAGATTTTGTTATAGTTACAGCCCCTAAGGTGATATTTCAAACACAGGACTGAGAAGCAACATTATCAGATGTAAAACTGATCTGGTTTATAGGGATCAGTAACCTTCCCTGTCTGCTTCAACAGCTGTCTTCTCTTCTAGCCCTGTTCATGCCACTAACCTGATGCACAAACCTTAAACCTTTGGGCCACCTGGAGCAGTGAGCACACATCTCTCAGTGTGGCCCTCACACTACTCTGGCAGTGGAAGGGATTTGCCCACAGCCAATCCAGTGTGTCTTTCATTAGCTCCTGTCTCCTGGAAGCACTGTAGCCAAGAAACTCCATGCTATGGAACATAGAATCAGAGAGTGGTGGGGGTTGGAAGGGACCTTTAGAGCTCATCCAGTCCAACTCCTTGCAGAAGCAGCTCCCACCTAGATCAGGTCACACAAGAACGTGTCCAGGTGGGTTTTGTAGATCTCCTAAGAAGGAGCCTCCACACCCTTCCTGGGCAGCCTGGGCCAGGGCTCCCTCACCTCAGCAGTGAGTAGTTTTTTCCTTATGTTTCAATGGAACTGTTAGTGTTCCAGCTTCATCCCATCACCCCTTGTCCTGCCACTGGATACAACAGAAAGAAGTGCTGCCCCAACCTCCTGACACCCACCCTTCAGATGTTTGTAACTATTAATGAGCACTAGTGCTCCTCTGACAAACAGGAACGCCAGAAGTCTGTGGACAGTCAGTGTGATCCTCCTCATGGTTAAGCCCTGGAAGTGATCCCAAGCACCCAGCATCACCAAAACACAACACATCTCACTGCTTTCCTGCCTTTGCCTCCCTCAACGTCAGGCAACCACGATGCAGCTAAACACAAGATCAGTTTAACACCTCTGTAAGCAAGAGCAACGATCTTTACCTTCTTCCTACTGCAGTTGTCACAAATGACTTCTGGGTGTTCCTTACAGAAGTTGGGGTTGAAATCCATTTCCCCAAAGTAGGCCAGGAGCTGAATTCGGCGGCAGTCCATGACATTCTCGCAGTAGTGCACCATGCTGTACAGGTTGTTGAAGTGCGTCTGCCTCGTGTGACTGTTTCCATCTTTCTCCACTGAAATGCAAGACATTCAGCTGTGTTTGTTAAATCCACACCTCTGCACTTTCAGGTATTATCTGACAGACAAAACACATCACGTTTTTCTGCTTAAAAGACAACTAGGTTAGTCCAGAACTCGTCTGGGACAGATGACATCTGTGAAGTGTTAACGACTGGAGAAGGGAAAGGAGAAGGGAATGACAAGGATCAAGAGATGGATACACATGAAGCAAAATAGTTTTGATTAAAATTAAGTACATGTGTCAAAAATCTTTCATGACAGAAAAGCAGGTGAAGACACACAGTTCTCCCACCTTTGCAATGTGGCACTTCTGAGGGAGAAAACAACACAGTCTAAATGAAACAGAGACCAGCAGCTAAGTGACTTCAGAGAAATCACAGCATGGTTTCGGGGAGGGACCTTAAAGCTCCTCATGTTCCAACTCCCTGCCTTGAGCAGAGACACCTTCCACTAGGCCCAAGGTTGCTCCAAGGCCCATCCAACCTGCTCTTGAACCCCTCCAGAGACAGGACATGTACAGCCCCTCCGGGCAGCCTGTGCCAGGTCGTCACAGATCTCACCCTCACAGGGAAGAGCTTCCTCCTAACACCTCCTGCAGATCTCCCCTCCTTCAGTGTGGAGCCATCACCCCTTGTCCTGGCACTACAGGGCCTCTGCCACATTTAACATTTAACTATTGCCCCCATGAAGTGACAAACGTGAGAACTCACTCAGTATGAGCCTTCTAAGCCTGGTTACATCACTGTAGCTGTAGAAGAGCAGACAGTGAGACATTTCACCATCTCGCCCAGCTCTGCCAGACTCCTGGTAGTAGCCTTCGATGGACTTGGGCAGGGAAGCGTGGATGACGTAGCGTACATCAGGCTTATCAATCCCCATCCCAAAGGCAATGGTCGCACATATTACCTAGGAAGGAAAGAACCATTTATCTCATGGAGTGATGGAAACGATTCAGGCAGCGCTCTGCACTGAAAACAGACGGGTGATCAGGCTGACACAACCGTGCAGAACCTCGAATGGCAATCCTGAGGACAGCAAAGCCACCTCTGCTTTCAGAGGAGCTACTCCAGACAGAGGGAGAACCCAGTCCCTTCCTCCTGGAGTACTGTGCCCTGGTGCAGTGCTGCAGTCTGGTTTGTGACCCTCCTGCTACCCAGATGGCTGCTGTGTTTTGGCAGACCTGTTCAGGTCAGCCGTTTAATACTGCACCTGGCTGGGCAATAACATCACACAACTTTGCTGTCATTTCCTAGGCCAGGAGGGATAAAAGTGCTCTCAATTCTATTCCGTTTTCCCCCTGCAGTCGCTTTCCTTTTACCTGGCATCCTTCTTGATTAATCCACTTCTTTTGTACGAGATCCCTGTTGGAGTCAGTGAGGCCAGCATGGTAGGCAAGAGCAGCCAGACCTTCCTTCTGCAGAATAGCTGCTGTTGTGTCACATTCGTGACGTGACAGGCAATAAATGATCCCAGAGTCATCTGCAAATGGATGAAAGAGATCTGAGCTACAATACAGCTTTATTCCCTTTCATCTGCCTAACAATCCTACCTGCCAAGCAGATACACTTGCCATCCTCTCCCTGTTGGAATAAATGCAACACAACAACTGCTTCATAATCAAGGAAAGTGATTTTATCCATAGCAGATGTTTTGGTAAGTTTTCCCTCACACAATTTCCTGGCCTTTTGGTGAAGTGGAATCGAGGAAGGTTTTCCTTCTCAGTGCTGTGCAGTCTTTGCATGTAAAAGCCATGAGTAAAGAACTACACAAATCACGAGCTGGAGCAGTTCAGTCAATGATAACCCAGGTCAGCGCTCTAGAGAAGCCGTGAGGGGAGCTGGTGTTGGCAGCTCCAGCAGCAGCAAGACTCCAGAAGCGAGCTTAGAAAGGTGGGGAGCTCTGAGGAGATCTTCAAGGGGAACCATAGATAAGCAGATCGACAGAATTAAACAGTTAAAGTGGGCAGTAGATGACCTTTATACTCTGAAGACGTGATGCCAAAAGGTCTGGCAACCTCCAGAAAGATTTCTCCTGAGCATTACACCACGATTTACTTTTCCATCTTCACCCGATGACGCCCTTAAATCTGATTCCCATTACTGGTAATATCACTCTGCATCAAGTTTGCCTTTCACATAAATATATCAGTCACTTGGAGAAAGGCACTTAGAGAAGTTTGGGGGTTTTTACAGCATGGTAAAAACTCCTCCTCCTTGAGAAGCAGTTAATGGAAACACACACACACACACACGAGCACACTGTGCTGCTCAGTACTCACGGGGATGATACTTCTTAATCCATTCCAAGCAGTCCATTGCCACCTTCTTTGGCTTCTTGGGCAACACATCATATTTCAAGTTGTGCCTGTTGAAGCTCATTGTAAACCTAAAACATGACAGTTCAAGGGTCCCCCATCAGCTTTATGGGTGCAGCAATCCTTTCAGCAAGCTAGGTACTGACTGGAATCTCCCAATTCAGCTAAACCCTACTCATTCTGCACTATCTGCAAAGGAACCCTTGCTCCACTATGCCCACAGAGATCCAAGTTGCCCTTGCTTAAGGTCTAAAATTCCCACATTTCTCCTGTGGCTCTAAGGAAACCAAAGCTCCCTGGCACTCTGTAGAAGGAAGGAAAGCCCATGAGCCAAACAGGCACACAGACACTTGCTTCACCTTCGTTTTCCTTTGGAATGCCAGCGCCCACACCTGCCTGATCAAACCTGCCAAACACAGTGTCACCTCCCTGCTTCTGCCCCAAAATACGTTTCTAAAGTGAGAAATTCAGCAAGACAGAATGCCTTACTTTGACATTGTGTACAATGCAGATACTGCAATACAATCCAGGCCCAATGGCACCTCATTATCTGTGTTACTGCCAGTGATAATTAAAACCCTCTTCCAGCTTTTGCCATTTTCCAGCAGTCTCCTGGAAGCCACCCTAAAACACAACTGGCACGTTCTGTCAGGGAGACGGAAAATGCCATGATGTTATTTCCTAATGAACAGCCTCCTTTAATCATGCAAGGAAGAGTTGATAAGGCTTTTTTCTTCTTACTTTGGTGGTTTGCCTGTAACTCAGATGAAGTTGCAGCATACCTTCTCACTGAATCAGCCCAGCTACCAGAGCGTTTCAGACAGACCCGCGATGCTTTCCTCACTTGACAACGTTTTCCAATCAAAACCTCTACAGCACAAACAAACTGTTTCAGGGAGCTGCTGAGCAACTTACACTTGTGGTTTCAGCATCTCAAGCTGATTCTGAATATCCTTCTGCACTCTGGGGTTAGCAGTGGCAGTAAGAGCCATCATGGGAACGGAGTGGAACTTCTTGCGGAGCATGTTCAGCCGCTTGTAGTCTGGTCGAAAATCATGACCCCACTAGTTTAAAAACACAAACTGTGAGTATAGCTCAGTGAGATGCTCCAGTTGAAGCCTTTTGCCAGGAAGGTTCTTACCTGACTGACACAGTGGGCCTCATCAATGATGAAACGCGCCAGGAGTTTCCTGTTGTAGAGATTTTCCAGGGCTGACATCAGTCGGCCGCTTGCGCAGACCTGGGTGCACATCCAGCAGTGGCATCAGAAAGCAAATCAGAGCAAGGTGCCACCCTGCCTGAATAAGAAACAACTGCTCTGCACAGCAAAGTCAGTCTTGACTGCAGAGGTACAGCTTGAAGGCATAAAGATGGCAATCAGCTTCATTTCAATTGGCAACGAAACAGCCGGTGTGGGATTGCTGCAAGGTGCTGGGATCATCTATCCACAGCTCCTACCATCTGAGCCAATTTAATGACTTATGTCACAAAAGACAGGGAAAGACAATGCTGAAGGACTGTAATCAGCACACTGAGCAGTCCCCTCTTACAAAGCTCTTGTACTTAATTATGTTCTGCCTTTAAACGTTATGTTACCCCACAAGGCAATCCTTCACCAACCATGTAACACCTTCACACACAGGTATTTTTTTCCCCCCCTCATTCATTGTAATCTGGAGACTCTAATAGCTACCTGACAGCAATTAGCCCCTAATACCTAGTTAAGATGTATTGAAATGGATGGGCATGGGGTTTTAAAGAACTGAGATCACGCAGACATCAATCAGTTCCCATTCCTGGTAAATCACCGGCTGAGATCCGTTACATCTCTACAGAGGCTTTAAGGAATTACCTGACAAACGGTTGGCAACTCTTTTTTTTTCTCCCCTCAGAAGCCTACTCCTAAGTTCAGTCTTTCCCCCTTTAATACTTCATAGTACTCTTCCTCTTGTTGCCTCCATGCTTCGACAGTCCTAGTTGAATACAAACCTTCTCAGGGGTAACATACAGGAGCTTTATGACAGGATCCTTTTTCGACAACTGCATATATATCTGTGAAGCATCAGCATCTGTTCTGTCACCAGTCAGGTATGTTGCAGCAATCTATGGTAAAAAAAGATACGTATTAATATATGCCAAACAGAAGAACCTCCAAATACAGTCCTATGTCTAACTATGAAGCAGATTAAAAAGCATTTGCACTTGCTACCCTCTGTGAACTTTTTCAGTGCTGCTTTATGTAATTCCGAGTAGCAGTTGAACCTCTGCTCTGACGTAGACATTGCACCATTTTTGTAGTGATAAACCCTGTAGCCCAAATTCTGTTCTTCTGCTCCCAGACTGCAGACCAACAGCTGATTTAGGGGGTTTGTCTCTGCTCCTTGAATTCTCTTTCTGGTCAAGTAAATAGATGTGAAGTTCATTTACTGATCAATGCACTGCAAGACTGAGATTGAATTCAGAAAGCAGAGGTCCTGAGATACTAAAGTTTCCAAGAAGCACAAAAACGTGGTAGTACCCCCAGTAACAGTGCCCACAAACACAGGGCAATGTTGCACCAGGAGAGACTGACCACAACTTGCAGCAGCTATTTAATGTTACATTTGAAAGCACAACTTACTGATCACGCTGCACAGTAACAGAGGAATTGGATCCTGAGGACAAAACAACCAATGGATAAGCAGGTCAATAGAACCAATTCTGCCTGCTTGTTCTCTCCTTGCTATGGCTCTGCAGAGGAAATTCCTCAGGAGTGACAGAGCTGCTCTGCCTGATCTTTACAGCCACAGCTCCCCACAGCCAGAAAGAGCAGAAAGTGCAGCCAAAGCATGGTGTAAGATCAGTAAGTGGTGGGTGACCATCCAAGGGCCCCAGCTAGTTAGGCTATAAGAAACTGTACCTGATGAGAGAAGGGTTTGTCTGAGCTTCATCATATTCCCTTTGGTTCACAGTCCCCAAAACCTCTCTGTATTTTTGCCCCAAAATGCGTTACCCACCTTTGCTTCCCCGATCTCTCAGTCTCAGAAATACACTAAGGGCAAAAAAAAAGAAGACACTTCACCGAGGCAAGAGCGATGCAGAGGTGAGTTCCTCAGGAACCAGTAGTGCTGAGTTCTGCCACAGAGCCAGGCTACTCTTACCTGAGTGTCTAAATACAACCTGCAGAATCCAAGGATCAGGCACTGTACCTGAAAACTAAGCTCCATTAACAAACACACACGTGCACCTGATTCAGTTATCTGCAGTTTAACCCAGTGAAGCTGTTTGGACTTACATCCAAAGTCTTCAGTTTCTGAACTTGATCTATGATCAGCGACCTCAGTGGAGAGATGACAATAGTGACTCCAGCAGACACACAGGCTGGTAACTGGTAGCACAAGCTTTTACCTCCACCTGTAAGGATTAGACAGGACACAACAGATGTTAAGATATAGAAAGGAAAGGGAGACAGTACGGAGGAGGAGCTCCAGAGAACAGACCTATATCTTACTTCCTATTTCACAGCACTTTCAGAGACAATAAACTTTTACCAGAGACCGCCTCTAGTGCTGTACCTGTGGGCTAAAGAGTGATCACGTGAAATGTTACGGAAGGCAGAAATCCCATCACCTCATTCAAAACACTACAGTGCATAAAATCCTGCAGCCACAGAACTCCTCCAGCACGATTCATCAGCACCTCCACCAAGGCACAGAGAAAGTGAGTTTGTGACAGGCCTTGCAAAAGGGGCCACAGAGGTCCTTTTTGCTTAAGTGTGTGCCAGACCTCAAAAGGCAGCAGCTGAGACAGGTTTGGAGGTGCGTACCAGTGGGCATCAAGACGAAGCAGTCTTCACCCAGCAGAGCAGCGTTGATGGCCTCCAGCTGGTTCGTGCGGAAACAGTGCAAACCAAACTTTCTGTGGAATATGTTCATCATTTCCTTAGAGTGGGGAAATGTCATGCCCCTGAAGCGCTGCAGGGCAGGGTTATTCACTGCCAGCTCTAGGAGACAAAGAAAACGTGCCTGCAGTAAGTTACAATATCAAGTTGCAGCGTCCCTCCAGCAGCACAGAACTGTTTCCCCCCTAACAGATGGCTCAGCCACCACTTCAGCCCTTTCAGCCACTCAGGGGAAAGACACTGCATGCATCTGCAATTCAAAGCCAGCTAATGTGTGAATGTTGATTATATGCAAATCCCTGGAAGTGAGCTTTCTTTCCCCATGCCTGTACAGAATGCACAGCCTTATGCTGGCGAGCTTCATCTCTGCCACAGAGGAGGAGGATGATGCCCAGGCTCTCACCCATGGGTACCTCCCAGGAGGCTCTAAGGCAGTCAGCCACAGAGCAGCTGGGGAGATTCATTAATGTGCTCACCTCTCCTCTCACTAACCCCTTCCTGCAGTGCCCACAAATAACACTGACCCCAGAGGCATTGCCTTCACTTCAAGAAGTGCCAGGTTTTGAACATTTTGCATAAAGAGCTAAAACTGTCGTGCAGCTCTGAATCAACAGCTGCACGCTCGTCATGGAGAAACACCCCAGCTTCCAATTTTAGCAGCTCCATCTTCCCAGCGACCTGTGTAGCAAATAAACATTCCAGAAGCTTGGCATCACTTGGAGGGGAAAAAACAACCCCAAACCAGAAGATGGTTTTGCAAGAAGAATCCCCCATCAATTTCCACAGAAACAAAAGGCTTCGGCTACAGCAACTCCTCGGCCTGGAGCTTAAAAAGGAAGAGTAATTGAAAAAGGGAAAGACAGTAAATCCTAACGAGCATCATTTACCTGAATGGCTCTTTGTTGCTATTGAGAAGCTTGATTTTGGAGCAGCAAGATTTGAGACAGCAGCAGATCCCTTGGCTCTGGACATGATCTTTGACAAGAGGGAGGTGGCAGGCTGCCCTTCCCGGACGGGCTGACACGGGGGCTCGGGAGGCCTCTGGGGTGCAGAAACACTCACTGAATCCTCCCAGCCCTCATCAAAGTCCTCAATGTCAAAGTCATCGATATCAAAGTGATCAGGTTCAAAGTCTGCACGGTTTACCCCTGAAGTGCCTCCTGCAGGGGTGCCAGCAGAGGCTTTGCTGGGGGCTTTCAGGGCTGTGCTGGTCAGAGGCTGCTCCAGCAGGTGACGGTGGCTCAGCTTTTCACACCAGCTGCTGTCGAAGGGCGTCTCGGGGCGGAGGCTGAGGGAAAGCCTCTCTTTGCCATTTACCCTGGAAGATGGCACTGTAGCTTCTGAGCAGGTGATCTCCTCCACACTTTGCTTTGAGGCATAAGAGGTGTCCAAGGTTTGATTTACCCGGATAGAACCACTTGAATCCGCAGTGCCAGGAAGCACAGGTGGGAGTTTTGTGGCTCTTGGAGAGTTTCTGTCAGAGCTGAAGCTCCAGTTGGGGCCAGCACTCAGAGCAGCACCAGCACCCACAGTAGCAGGGCCCCGCTCCACACATGCCTTCCAGCCTCCAGGAAAAGTGCCCTTGGTCCTGCTTTTGTTCCAGCTGAAAGGATTATCTAGCAGTTTTCTCCTGGCAGAGATGACAAGGGAAAGAAGAAGGAAAAATAAGCGTAGTCCCAAGCAATGATTTATCCAGTTCTACCACATCCATTCAACAGTTTTGCCTCTCTCCTACTGAAAAGGTGAACGTGGTGGCAGTTACATCAAACTCTGGGGCACTAGATATTTTTTAAAGGCTTCAAACAAACCCAGGGAAGGGAAAAATAACACCAGAACTCAGCTAAACGAGAGAATCCCATCTCCTCTGCTGACAGAACGAAAGGAGCTGATCCAGGCAAGGCAGAGCTTAAAATAAAACTCCTTTGGAGGCACCAAGCTGAAGTTCAAAAAGTAAAATCCTGCTTGAGCTAAATTATGTTTTTATGTACCCTCTAGAGATTAGAGTAATAAGAGGAAATAGAACACGTTAGTTCTAGTGAGAGTGTTCAGGGAAAGCACACGGTCCCAGTCCAGTAAGAAAAAAACAGACAAAAATCCCAAATCTCAACAGTTTGTCTGTGCACTGTTGTCATCAGGTTATGCAGAAGCTAAAGCAGCAGATTGCAGCAGCAGTAATCACATTGAAAGATGACAAGTCGATGGATATTAGAGGAAGTCACATAGTCACTGTGGTCAGTGATAGTGAGTCTCAGACAGAATATGACATCGATGCCTCCAGTTAAAGGAAATCAGGATGACACCTGCCTGGCAGGATACATCACATCACCCTGCTGCTTTGGAAGCATCTGGCACTAACCACCTTCCAGAGACAAGGTCCAGGATCCCTGTGGCTCTGCATGTGGAACTGGACCCTTCCTCCTGGCTGGATTGCTGGTCCTTTCAGCAGCACTGTGCTATTTTCTCGGTGCAGTGGAGACACCTGCAGGCACGGCTGGGCCTGTGCCGGGAGCCTACCTGAGGTCTCTCTGCTGGAGAAGCTGTTTTGCACAGGACAGAGACTGCAGCTCCTGGAGTGGAATGGCATCCACCAGCTTACAGATCTCGTCCATCACGCCGTACAGCTGCTGCTCCAAAGGCAAATCTTTATCTGCTGGAGGGAGCAATTTGAGCAGAAACAGGAGTTCTTGTTAGAACATGCAACGAGATGATCTCTTTCTCTCTCTCCCAAAAGACAGTACATTTCTATCTGCAACTCCAAGTAACTTGCTTTCAGTAGAATTGGTTTAGATCCACTGTAGAACAGTGCCATAAGTGACATTTTTACGTATCCTGAAAGTCTGAACCCAGAGCCTTAAAGCCAGGCTGTGCCAATGGCAGTGAACTCTGGCACATCCCCAGCTCACAAGGCTGTATCTGTGTCCCAGCTGGCTCAGGGAGCAGTTTAGCTGATCTGAGCTTGTGAGCCCTGAGGAGGTTTGTGCTGTATCCCAGCCAGGCACTGACAAGCCTGGAGTCAGGCTGTGCCAATGGAGCACCCAGGTACCCCGATGGGACTCAGTCCCTGCACCCCTGTCCCCATCAGTCCCAACAGGCTCATGCTCTCAGTGGGTTGCAATTAGCTACAAACCAACTCCAGAATCCAAGGAGTAAGGCTGCACAGTGTCCATGTACCTGCATCTTCCACAGCAACGGGCTGTGTCCAGGCAGCCTTCTCAGCTCCAGTCTCGGTGCTGCTCGCCACAGACCTCCCACCAGCAGGAGACCCTTTGAAGACATTGCTAACAGCAAAAGAGAAAGTTACCACCACACAGATATCTGTAAATCAAGGCACTTCCACATGAGTCATTCACCTTTTAGAATAACAGCAGTTAAGCTGTGTCTAAAAGAGGAACCAAGTCCCCAGACCCCAGGATCTGAGCACTTTGTCACTCACCCTCTGTGCCAACCTGCTTCAACATTCTTTTTTTTCTACCCTTTCCACCACAGAAGAAAGATCAAATCTCTGCTTTATCTGAAGCAAAACCCACCTGCAACCTCAGCCACTAAAACCCAAGGTATGTGATGAAACACGAGGAGCAGCTGTGACCCGCTGACCTGCCCAGCAGCACGCAGTCACACCTGCACAAGCACCAGTCCCACCTCTGCTTTGGTACTTCCTAAACACAGACACTTTCATCAGTGAACTGGGCTTTACCTAATGCTTTTCACAGAAGGAGAGAATGAAGGCAGCTCTTCTTCAGGGGAAGGTGGAATGATGTCTAAGTAATCCTCCTCCTCCTCCAGCCCGGTGCCTGCCAGCAGCTCAGCCTCAGCCACTTCTGGGGGGCTGTTTTTCTCATTGCTGCTCAGCTTCTGGCTCTCAACACTTTCACCTGAAGGAGAGATGTGATAACGTTGTTGGGTGACACTAAACTCATTGTGGTGTAAAGAAAAACGCAACTGGACGGAGGGGAAAAAAGAAAATCAACATCCAGACTGCAAAGTGCTCATCGAATGCAGCTTCTGACCCCCGAGAGTTACTGCTCCCTTTTTCTCCCCCACTAAAAGCCCACGGACAACAGCACCACAAACCCTCTTTTAAGGGGAAAAGTTATATAACTTGCCTACAGCCACCTTTCCCCGTCAGAAAGGAAAAGCTTAAGAGGTGCATTTTCCTTCCAGATGTTTTCTAGAAGGCTATTGTATTAAATCCTGGCTCAGGAGGGCAGGCTCATCACTGCAGTGACTGACAGCCAGGGACTTTCTGGTCATAACCAAGGCTGGAGGTGGTGGTTGTTTTAACTTGGAAGAGTTCTCTTTTCCTGGGTTAGCGTTTCTCATCATCACATTTAGACACGAGATGATTTTTATGTCTCTTGCTTGAATTTCAAAGGGATTTTATTTCTATAAGACCCCTATAGGTTATTGCTCTTTCGTTCCTGGAGGGCCGTGTGGCAGCTCCAATGCCACCATGAGGCCAGGTCTTTCTGCCACAGAGACTTTGCACTTTCACGAGCCTCGAGCGCACGAAGGAAACTCACACGGCCACGGCTGCTTGTCAGCTCCCAGCACGCAGCCTCCTCCCATTGCCAAACAACCCCCAGCCCTCTGCGGGCACACACCTTCCCCCAGCTCCCTGGAGCTTCGGAACAAGTCGTTACCTGCCTGAGCCTCTTCCCCGCCGTCACCCGAAGCCACATCAGCAGATGAATCCTCCCGCGGGGACTCACCCTCGGCCCCGCTGGGGCTGCGGGGATCCAGCTCCCCCAGACAGATCAGGGACTGCTGCGACAAGGGCCGTCGCTCGGCCTCTGCGGAGGAGTCCCCCAGCTCCAGAGCAGCGTTGGGCCCCGCGTTGTCCCCAGCAGCCACGGGAGAGCCGGGGGGCTCACGCAGGCGGGGGCCGGGCCCTTGGGATGTGTTTCGGGGGGTCGGCTGCCCTCTCGGGAGCAGGACGGGCGCTCGGCAATACTTCTTCTCGATTCCCGACAAGTCGAAGTCGTCCATGTCGTCCCACTCCTCCGCTGTGACGCTGCCGGGCCCGGGCGGGGGCTGCAGGGCCGGGGGTCCCCACGGCCCCTCACCCGCGCTGCTTTCGCGAGGGATGGCCAGGGCTGCTGTGCCCAGGCTGCGGCCCCGGGGCCCGGCTGCTGCGGGGCAGAGAGCCCGGGGCTTGTCCTTGTGGGCAGCGAGGGCCGAGGGGAGCGAGGCCAGAGACACGTTGACATCTTTGTCCTTCAGCGCGGCGGCCGGGGTCGTTCTCTTGAAGGTGAAGCCCCTGAGAAGAGAAAGAGCCGCGGTGTTAGGGGAGGGGAGGGAGGGGGTGGGAGAGTCTGAGGTGATGGTGGGGGGAGCCCCGCGAGGGGAGGGGAGGGGGGGGAGAGACCGAGGGGAGGGGGGGGG
>WBNH01003892.1:5866-66355 GCA_013401255.1 Urocolius indicus
TGGAGAGCAGCTCTGCAGAGACAGACCTGGGAGTCCTGGTTGACAATAAACTAACCATGAGCCAGCAATGTGCCCTCGTGGCCAAGAAGGCCAATAGCATCCTGGGATGTATCAAGAAGAATGTGGCCAGCAGGTCGACGGAGGTTCTGCTCCCCCTCTACTCTGCCCTGGTGAGGCCTCATCTGGAGTCCTGTGTCCAGTTCTGGGCTCCTCAGCTCAAGAGGGACAGAGAACTTCTGTAGAGTCCAGCATAGGGCCACCAAGATGATCAAGGGACTGGTACATCTATCTTATGAGGAAAGGCTGTGGGAATATCTACAAATATCTAAATGGTGGGTGTCAGGAGGCTCGGACATCTGTTTTTTCTATTGTAGCTAGCAACAGGACAAGGAGTAATGGGATGAAGCTGGAACCCAGAAAGTTGCATTTAAATATAAGAAAAAACTATTTTACTGTTCAGGTGACAGAGCCTTGGCACAGGCTGCCCAGGGAGGGTGTGGAGTCTCCTTCCTTGGAGATCTTCAAGACCCACCTGGACATGATCTTATGCAACCTGATCTGGGTAAACCTGCTTCTGCAGCAGGGATGGACTAGATGATCTCTAAAGGTCCCTTCCAACCCTGCCATTCTATGATTCTCTGATTCTTACTGGATGGAGTACTGCCTTGAAAAGCGAAGTGTTAAGAGATTTAATACATGGCAGTATTGTTCTGAGGGAAATTTTGGTTCTTTCAGGTCAACTCTTCATATAATTTACATAGAAAAAAAACAGCTTAATAATGATTTTGCCCGTAATTAAATGAAACCTGTATTCTTTCACACAGGTACTTTATTTAACAGCAATGAAGTATTAGTAGGCTGTGAAATATGACAAGAAGTCATTTCATTGTAAATTGAGGAACAAGGTCCACCTTTACAAGTAGCCTTGTCTTACCTGGATGACATGGTACAGTTAATTCCCATTCAGGAGGGGGTCTGCATCATTTGTTTGGAAAGATTTACATTAACAAATTGTCTTTAAGTAAGAACCATATATTATTGAAGTAGTATATACATCTATTTTCCTTGAAACTGGAGGAGCATGTCTTTTGACTCCACTTTACTTCCCCTACCTTTCTTGGAACTTGTGATCTTCACAATGGAGCAAAATATGGTCTGTAGTGCAGTCAGGGGTAAGAAAATTTATTCCTTGTTCTGCTTGTGCACCCATGCTATGCTGGACAGCAGTGCTCTGCAGGATACACTTGCAAAAGAACGCTCAAGACACCAATGCAAAACTGTCATTTTTAATACCCCTCTCACGATCATCTATGGTGATTTTGTTTGCAAGGGGTGATCTAGGGCCAAATACAACTCTGCAGCGGGGGGTCGAAGTGAGGGGCGGACTTGCCATGGTGCCAGGGGTGCGATTAGCCTCTAGAGAGTGCGCTGTGATCCCTGTTGATCACACAAAAGTTCACTGTGAGAAAAGCAAGCAGGCGGGTGAGTACAGCCACTTAGATACCAACAGCAACATCACGCACCAGCAAAAGCTATAGAGGCAAAGCTCTCATCTTATGTAATAAACCATTTCAGCTGATGTGTACTCTTCAGAGATGGAACCTGCCTCTTTTTATTTTTTTCCCACTGAGTGGGGCGTTAGGTATTCAATCAGCATTCAGATTTATGCTTTAGATGCTCATGAAGGAGGATGCTTTCCTTCATGTCCCTGTCAGTGGTGATGCTTGCATTTAGTTTTCATATTTTTTTAGGTTTTTTTTAAAATATTAACATAAACATCCTGCCATGTAGACAAATCAGATATTGAAATCTGAAGACTTAAGAAATTTGCAGTACAAGGTTTTATTTTACTCTTTGGCTTCCTTATAAATCCTTGTTGTTTTGGGTTTTTCTTTAATGTGAAAAGTGTCTTCAAGAACATAGCTCATCATTTTCCTGTGATATATGTTTGCTTTAAAATGTAGTCTAAATTTGTTGAGAGAAAATCACATTCAGGATCCAGTAATACAGTTGTATTCAAGACAGAATAAAAGGTTTATATTACTACATCTGATTCAAAACAATAGCTTAATTGGCCAGGAAAATGTCGTTATCAGATGATAAAGATATGAAGTCAAGGGCACGATATGCCTGAAAACAAGCATTTTACTGCCTAAAATTAGGCAAAGTTAATAGGTTAAATTTTGTTTATTGAATAAGAGAACCCAAAGTTGATTGATATAGTAATTTCAGTGTTTGCTATGGCAAATATTTAGCTCATTATCAGTTTTAATAGCATTTTGCGGAACAAGCCTTTTCTTGACATGCAGAAAATACTATTAAATTTCCTTGCATAGATACATTGTTATGACATGCAATAACTACTTGAATATAAAGGGGATTAATAATTTAAAAGGTGTTAACAAATTAGGGCCATCATTAAAAATAGACTTTGAACCATTTTGTAGAAAAATCAGATTGAGGTAATGCTCCGTTCTTATGATAAAGAATTACAGCATTAATTCTGCAAAGTGAACTTATTGCTCCTATTCGTCTCCAAAACCCTGGAGCATTAAAAGACAGGAAGAATGAAATGATCACTGCGTTTTTTCAGGCACAACAGCTCTAATATTTCCATCACAGTTTCACAGCTCAGCTTGCATGGTTGTGCTAGAGAAAAAAAGCCCATAAACATCATGCTTCCCTTTGTTTTGTTTTTGCTGGTCTTATGAAATCGGGTCAAATTTTTTCAGACAGTTTATATTGATATACTGAGAATTTTGCTTGTACAGCATCTGTGCAGAGTATAAAGCAAACATTTCTTCTGTACAGAAGCTGTTCTTTTCTTGATTTTAAAATGTAATCCTTGGGTTTCTTTTGAGTATTATTTTTCCTTTCTTGAAACAATTGATGACCAGAGGCATTTCAAGGTTGAATTCTTGTTGGTTTGCAAATTATTAATTTATTTTCTTTTCAACTTGAGATAAGCAGAAGTCAGGTCACTTTTGAAGCTTTTTCTGCATTGTTTTCTATTGCATCCATGAAACATGCTGAAAAAAATGGATGCAATTTTTTTTTTTTGTCATAAGTGTATTAGGAAATATATTTGTATTTCTTGCTCAAATGAGTAATCTCTGCCCATTAGAACAGTTTCACTGAAGTAAGGATCAGGAGTGGACCCTTATTTTAGAATTAGTTCATTCAACAAATTTAAACAAGCTTTAAAAGGCTAATATTTTCTTTTGGCTTCATTGCTTTTAGTTTTTACTTTCAGATATATTTTGGAGGAAAAAAAAATTCTGCAATTTAAGTAATAAAATTCACATTTGAAAAGTAGAGATATCAGGAGCTCTTTCAGGCCCCGAAGGTAGCAAAATATTTGTCCTCTCACTCCCTCTCTCTTATTCTCACTTCCCATGGCAGTCATCACCCTTCATAACATTTCCCTCTCATCCCCCTTCCTGAGATTTCCCTCCCCTTCTCTGTGCACTTTCTGAGACTGGAGAACCCAGATGGTGCCCTCACTGTTGCCAGACCCTGAGGGAACTCTTTCTGTTACACCCACCTCTCAGTAGCTCTATTGAGAAACATGCCAAAAGTCTAATGCTGAGATATGTTTCATTTCAATACTACTTTCTTTCCAGCAAAATTGTTTGTCAGCACTGATTTTTATTCTTAAATTCGACTTTCCAATATCAGCAATGGTGCAACATCAAGTTTAAATAAAAAAAAATAAGTTTCAAGTCATCTGGTTATGATTTTAGACGAGTCAGATGTTCAAGCACCAATCAATAAATGCTTAAAGTATTGTTTATATAGTACCTCTATTCCTGCTAATACGGAAAAATTCATAACACCGGGATGTTTTTCAGGCAGAAGTGCATAGGATGGTGCAGACGAAAAGAACATCTTTAATGTACCAATATACTGGTGTTTGATTTTTTTTTTTAAAAATCACAAAGAATTAAGTGGGAGGAAGAAAGTAGAACATGTGGCATAGGAGAAAAGATTCATGTTCTGATAAAGTATAAAAATAAAAGTAACTGTGGTAGAGGTACAGTTAGCAGGGGACATCAAGGATAACAAACTATTAGTACGTTATTAGCCAGAGGAAGATCAAGGGGAGTATTAGTCTGCCATACAACAGAGAGGAGAAACTCTTAATAGATGACCTAGGGGAAACCAATGTGCTTTAATGCTTTTTTTGCTTTAATCTTCACTGAAAAGGTCAGCTGGGATCATGTGGCAAACAGAGTTTATATCTGCCACAAAAAAGCAAAATCCAAGGCTAGAACAGGAGAAAGTAGGCTAGAGAGTACTCAGGGAAGTTAGATCTTCAAATCAGATGGGCTTCAGAAACTTCATCCTGCAACACTCACAAAACTGGCTGGAACAATCTTGAGGTCATTAGCCATTTTTGAAAACTCATAGAGGTCAAGTCAGGTTCCAGAGTAGTGGAAAAAGACAAACCTGATGCCTGTTTTTAGAAAAGGAGAGAGGAGGAGCCACCAAGGAATTTCAGATAGATCAACTTAAGATTCTGTCTTGGAAAAATACCGGAATGTACAATCAGATGTTTAATAGATACCAAGGAGAAAACAAGGAAATGTGTGACTGGCAAAATGAATTTGCCAAAATAATTAACAGGGCAACAAGTCATCCAGGTAAAGAAGTTGAAATAAGAATATACATGATGTAGTATGTCTGAAGCTTTTAGCTTACATATAAATACGCAGCATTTATAAGCAAGTAAGAAAGTATGGACTACATGAACCTGCTATCAAGTAGGTGAAAAATGGTTTGTTGGGTTTTTTAAAGTGACTATTAAAAGCTATCAGCAGCTGTTAGAAATGAAGGCTGTTTAGCATGTGCTTCTACAGGTATCTGAGTCTGTACTATCTTGTATTTCCATTCCTTAGTGGTAGATTTTGAGCCTCTGTGTCTGCAGAAGAAACCCAAGGAAGGCACAATAGCATATTTGAGATATATAGAATTTTAAGAGAGAGAGAAAATAAATAATAATCCTTTTAGTTCAATTTATCATGGACAAAGAGAAAAGAACAGCTCAGGAAAATGCAATTACTGGAGGGATTCCTCTGATTAGACACTGGGAAAATCTTTATAAAGGTTTAAGGAAAGGCATGTGTGATGTCCATTGCAGACTTATGTTTCAACGGTTTGAGTTACCATTTATGATGAGGACGATTTTTACACATATTTGTTCACTCATGTCAGGGAATAAAGACAGCAGCATTTTCAACATGCTGTAATTCTGGAGATAAGGCTGTGAAATGCCAGTGTCAGGACTTTGTGGCCTAGCAGAGAGCAAAAGAAAAAAAATATATTTTCTGAGAATAAGTAAACTTGCATTTTATTGGAAAAGAAACACTCAACTGTCAAGATAGTTTGTGTAAATAGATTAATTTATTTGTCCCTCAGTTTGCGTATTTGTGAAATCAACTTTAAGATGTTGAAATTATTTTATAAAACAGCTTTCCAAAGTACTCCTTGACTTAAGCATAGTAAGAGAGAGATATTTCTTGCTTACCCCAATTAATCCTCTCATCTTTTTCTCCTTGGAAGCTCTCCAGTTCTTTCTTCTCTTCTTATTTCTGCTCTTCTCTTCTGTGGAATCCATTTGAAGGCTACCAAAATATTGAATTTTGTCATCCAGTAGATTCTTAGGGCAACAATATTCAGTTTTGCCTGGAATCAGTTTCATGTTCAGGTTTAATGTGAGGGAAAGCTATGAAGACTAACTTTTGCCTCTTGGGAGCAAAGTTCACATCTGCAGTTTATAATTTTCACTCCTTCCACTGCCTGCTTCTCCTCTGTAGCTACAATAACAAAACAGCCTTCTCGTCCTGCTTGAACAGGCATTACCAGGTGTTCCTGGTCCACTTTCCAGCCCAGATCCATTGTGTCTCTCTTCCCATTATTAGGCTCTGGGCTGCCAGGGCTACAAGTAGGAAATGCAATATTTTGCATTTTCAGCTTTTGTCTCAATGTTTCCTTCCAGAGCATCATCTCTTGGGGCTTAAGCCATGTATATGACTTCACATTAAGATGCTACTAATGGCACTTTCATGAACATGCTGATTACATAGTACAAAGTTTTTTGTGGGTTTTGTGTGGTTTTTATCCTGCAATACAGACATTTTCAAATGCCAGTATTCAAGTGAAGAGAACATATGTATTCTAAATTCACGATCTCTTTTGCTGATCCCTGGGCTGCATGGCCAAACACTGACAAGCCTGTCTTAAGGGAGTATCACCATGCATTGCCTTCAACATCCATCCTTTCTGCACAGAAACTCAAGACTAACATTGACAGCTTTGCCTAGGAAGGGTGGGAGACTGGAGTGTCTAGCAGCAATTCAGTATATTAGGTATATGAATGGTTTAATTGTAAGCAAAATGAAGCTATAGGTACTTACACTCGATATATGTGAGTATACATTGGTGAACACCTTTTTGTCTGCAAATGCTGAAAAATTTCCATCCTCTGAGAAAGAGAGGTGCAATTATGGAATGGTTTCTAAGACACCTTTGTGCTCAGTCCTAGGATTGTGAGAACTACTGAAGATCCTAACATTTGTGTAGGATTTAGTTATGAAAACCAGAATGTAGCATCCTTGTATAATCAGGACATGTCAAGGAGGGGCTCCAATGCAAATCTTTCTGGAGAGTGGGATACAGATGCTGTTCACAAGGCATTGAGAGCATCTTACAAGTAGTAGTGTTAAGATCAAGAGTAGCTTGGAAGTAAGAATTTGGGATGTACATAATTTCCTACTTTCTTGTTCTTACGTCATTTTATGGAACTTCCTTGCCTCTTTAAAGGCAAGTCAACCTTGCCTTGATATGTTTTCCAAACAATGCACTGTATAATTATTGGTTTAAAGCTGCCTCAAAGTAAAGTGTTCTGGTATATGTATCTTTGAATCCTAGAACCTCTGGTGATTAGCATCTGGAGATGTAACCGAAATGTGTTTCCACTGACTGATACAAACCAAGAGATACATTTTCTCATTCAATGTTTTATATGCACTAACAAGATTGTTTCTTTGACTGCCAAGTCTTCTGATCTAGTATTACTTTCATTAAAATGTATTTTTCAATTTAAAAATGTTTCCATGATAATTCAACTTTAGGAACAGGTAACTAACAAATAAGATGAATTTGACATAAATTCTATTGGGTCAGAGGTGTTTTCTCCCTCTACTCAATATTAAAGGATTTATAGCACAAGAAGTTAAGGCTTTTGAAGGTAAACTAAGCAAATAGGAAAATAGGGCAGGGAGGTGCATATTGTAAAATATTAAATATATCAGTATTTTTCTATGTCTTTTGGCCTGTAAAAATTAATCATATTTACAGTTTTAAAATCCAGACAACTATTTGAAAAATTGAGTACCATGCTTTATGGTTAAACTGTATCTTTAATTTTACCAGTTTCATAGATGCTTTTAGACTATTGCTTACATTTTAGATGAAGAGAAAGAGGAAAGGGCTATAGAATGATGGAAGCTGGTTCAGAGCCTGACTTAATAAATGTGACAATCAAATATGAGGATTTTTGGAAACAGAGATAAGTGACGCTAGCCCGAAGGCTGAACTTAAAGAGGGTGTTCATGCAAAGTAAAACAGTGTATCTAGTAAACTAGAGAAATATCATCTTTGGAGGAAAAAATCTCTAAAGATTTTATGCCATTTTTAACAGACAACAACAAAAAAACCCTAGCTGTACCTCAGGATATGATCAGTCTTTTTGAAGTGAATTTGTTCAGTGCTTTTTTGTTCTTCAGTGCTGTCTGCAAGCATTCCCTGTCTCAGTCATAAGGCTCAGAGTTTGGCAGTTTTATTTCTTTGTTATATTTTCATCATGTGAGATTAAAAGTCATGGATGAGTGATATAATGGAAACAAATGTTACCTGTGTCTGCACAGGAGGATAAAAGACCTTAGTTGCACTGAATCCATGCTTTTTTTTTTTCTTTTATAAAATTATTTGGAATTTTTTTTAAATGATAAGTGATTTTTTTTTTCCTTCTCTGCTGACCTGAACTGCCTCTCTACCAGAAGTGAAGTGCAGTAACCACCTTAGGAGTAGCATTTCTCAGGATAGCTGAGGTTGAGACTGTTGTTGGTATGATATGTTCAGACTCTGCAGGCGGGGATGAAGGCTGCATCACTCTGGAGTAGCCCCTGGAGGTTAGCTTACAGCAGCAGTACAGCTTTGGAGGAAGCTGTCAGCCCTCTGGGCTACAGGGATGTGCTGTTTTTAATAAGTACATTACACGAGACAGTACCAATGAGTTGAAGTGGATTTTCTCACAAGAAAATCTTTTTAAAAATAATGATTAGTAAGTCCAAAGCTGCATAGTTAATTTCTGAAGGATACAGTGTGTTCAAAATACCAAATAGTCCTAGAGAATTGAATTTGGGCTCTATTTAATAATTGTGAAGGAGTTAGAGACGTGAAGATCATTTCATTCCATTCAACAATGGCTCTTCAGCTAAATCATATTTAGTTTGATTACTCAGCGTATTAATTTTTGTGGAGGAGGAATTTAAAGGAGGATGAAAATAATAGGGACTGTCAATAAATATGCACTTTGTAGATATCACAGTGCCATATATACTGCAATAAATTGCTTTTTAGAATGTGGTATGCAGCAGGTCTTTGAAGTTTTTAAGTTATTGTATATAACTTTCATTTCTTGCTTTAGTATTTGGTGAGGGCAATCATTTATTCAAGTTTAGCTACCTATGCTCTTCATCAATTAGTTACTGGAAGATTAGGCTCTTTTTTTGGAGACGGAAAGTAAACACATCAAAAAGTTAATCAAAAATTAAAACTGTGCCTTATGTAATCAAATTTGTATGTTCACAACCAGTAATTGAGATAAATCAAACAATACTTGAAATATGACGTGACACAGAATCCCTTGCATTTTCTTTCACATATTTTTCATTATTATAAAATCTTATCAATCTGGTGTTCATAGGAACGATTTACTGCCCTACACGTTGAATGTGAGCAGTCATAATCCAAAGGTCCTGCAGAATGCCCTTGACAAACTGGTCTAAAATGAGACCTAAATATTTCCAAAGAAATGCACATCTGCCAGAAGTGATGAGGTTCTGGTTGTCCTAAAGTTATTAGGAGTGGGAGATTATACAGACATATATGCTAGTGATGAACAGAGATCAGAGAGACCAAAACATCAAGGGAAAAGAGAAAGGGGAATTAAGAGATCAAAGATTGTAGAGAAACTGGAGAGAAAGCTTTGTCTTCTCTGCCAAAAAAGGTGTGTTTTTTTAATAATAAAAAAAAAGCTAACAGTAGCATTAGTTACTTTGCTGTAGAAGATGACAAAAGCTCTATAGCTTTCACTGTGATTTAGCTTAACAAGTTCAACTGCTGAACTGAACTGCAATACCTCTGTTCCGTGTCTCCATTTTAAATTAAGAGTAAGATAATTTTTAATGAGGGAACAATGAAAAAAATTACTCGGTATTTCTTTGGTTTATTTCACTGAACACTATTTAGAGAGGAAAAGGCTAACAATAAAAAGCACTCTAACTTGGACAAAAATTACAGTCTGATTTTGATACTAAACCAGCATTTAACACCACAGGAAGGACTCAGACCCACAGAAAAGCACATAGGGACTAGCATCTGGAGAGGACAAGGCACTGAGGGCTGTGCTGTGTGAGGCAGCAGTTTATTTTGCACTTTGCTGCAGATTTTCTTTATAAAAGTTGAAAATGCACTTTTCCTCTTGTTTTTTTTCTTGTTTCTTAAATAATCACAAAAAAGCACAGTTATTCACTCATTCTTCTCTTAATCTTTCATTATTCAAGAAAGAGCTTACTGAAACCTAAGGTCAGATCTCTTTAATATTGACTGTTTATAATTAGGCAGTGAAAGCCATACTTAAATTTTTTAAGCAGTTTGAGATGTTGATTACTGATAAGTCCCAATGGAAATAAACATTTTATTTCTAAGAAGACTAGAGAGGGAATGAAATCTGTGTATTTTTGGGGGTTTTGAAAAAGTGTGTTAGGAAAATGTCTGCCCAAAGTGATTCAGGTACAGTTGATTCTGATTCTGACCAAAAGTCAGATTTTTTAATTATTATTTTGTGCCTTTTTTTTATTATTGTGTGCTTCTTGGATTTCAAAGATGTGACATGTAATGCCTAATGTAGTACTCCAGTTTTAAAGACATTTCCTACAAATTATGGCCTTTTTAATAGTTTCTTATATAAAATTAACCTAGACTTTGAGGAAACTTCTCTATCAATTCCCCATCTCATCAGTAGTAGACAAGGCTTTGTCAGATATCTTTGTATAACAAAAGATCTCGGAAAACAAGTTTATTCTGCATCATATCCTAAGTTTCATTTGTCACACAACTTTCTCTAGAAGGAATTTGCACAACACAAGTATTTGCATGACATTAGATCCAGCAAGAGTAGAACTTCTTATGCATGAGCTACATTGGAAACAGTTGGTACAATTTGGTGAATAATTTCAGTTTTGTGAAACTGGGAGCCCACATATCTACCACAATGTTCTTCTTACTTTCTAGAAACTATAGTATATAATTCACATATTTAGTACCTGAAAATGACTAAGAGCAAAACTTCCTCACCCCTAAAGTCAAAAAGCAACAGCCAAATTGTAATAGCTTTATTTTCTGGTCTTCAGGAAAGACCTTTTAGTGATATCCTCTTAAATTCACAGCAAACAGGGAAAAAAATTAAGACATTTTCCTCCAGGATTATGTGTTTAACAGATGTCTACTGCGCACCTTATCTAGGGAGTCGATTCTTTGTTTAGTATAAGTAGCACTGGGATCACAGTAAAAGAGAGGGCGAGCCTCCTTTGCTGTCTGCAGACTAGATTGCCTTAAGAGACATCGAGACGGGTAGAGAAAAAAAGAAATTATACTGATCCAACAGATATACTGCTGAGAAATTTCTATTATATTCTTACCTCAGACATTGTACCACCATGAAATTCACTCTTTCAGGCCCTGGGAATCAGGTCAGCATGACAGAGAAGTTTGGCTAAAATGAATGTGCTATATTAGTTTTTGTGAAAATGATTAAGCTCTGCAGGTTCAATATCAGTACTATTTTTCAAGCAGTCATTGTTTCAAAGCTAGGCAAATAAACCCTAATATAAAAGAGAAAATGATAGGAAACTAAACAAAGATAAAATTGAGTAGCAAACAAACTACCTGAATACATGATCTCAAATAAAAAAACAACACCAGCAAGTCTTTCATTTGGCACAGTTAAAAATCAGCTGGCAGGCAAAATATTTTTTTAAAACTATTTTAAGTAGACTGCCCATCAAATAAGCATAATTATAATCAAAATTCTCACAACGTTCTCAAAATTCCTAGAGGCAATCAGTTCCACTCAAATTAGTAACTTGGATAAATCACCATTAATTAGCTAATATAAGCCAGCAGGTGGTTTTCAGCCCAGAGAGATTCCCTGGTTATTTAAATTATGTATCCTATACTACATGAAACATAGAGTAAGTGAAGGGGGTCTGTTTTTTTTTTTAAAAAAAAAAAAAGGCAAAAACAAAACAAAAACACACACACAAAAAAAATTGAAACCCACAAAAACTGCTTAGGGATGATGCTCAGCTGTGTCTTCTCCAACTCCCACATCCTACCCAAAGGAATACAGGGCAGCTCAGATGATATAATACAGGAATGTTCTGCATAGTTCCTATTTCAACACTATTTCAGTACATACAGGAAATAAAATATACGTTAGAAGCTTGCTTAAGTAGGTTTGTTCTAAAGATATCATGATTACTAGAAGAATGGACATAGCAGTGACTACATTTTCTCAAAAAGCATCATTGGAGCCGTAAGGACAGCCTTGTCAGCATACACATTCATCACAGAAACAGGGTGATTCTTTTTTATGAACTTGTGGTGCATGTTTATTATAAATAACTAAAATAAAAATTACATCATTTGAAGAGATTTATGTTCAGTCCTCTGTGACCAATGCTGTCATGCTCATTTGCGGATAGGAACTGTTAGGAGCCAAATGAAACACTTTTACATTAGTACAGCAGAGGGAAATAATATATTTTTTTTAATACTGGCACCAATGACTTCATGAGATTTTGAGTTTCTTTGAAAAATCTGACCCAAATCTGCATGCAAATCTATTGTCTTGCAATAATTTCTGTTTCCATGGTGTCTTAACCTAAAAATCACAGATTACTGTAAATTACTGCCACCCACAAAGCTTATGTTTGGTGATTGTGCCAAATCAAGGCTCAGCTATATTTTCCAGTCTTTGATTGAAGCTAATGACATTGTGTGGGAGGAAATAGCAAGATCAATACTGATATTTGCATTTGTCCCAGCGATAGCTTCTCTGGAAGTCTGGATTTTGATGCAGTAACAGTACTTTGAAGGATTAAAAATCCTGCCAAGTTTTACTGAATAATGTGCAGGTCTGGTAGTAATATTTAATCCCAGTGCATGCTCTTGGATCATCCGTGCTTTTCACAATAATCAACTCAGTGTAATGCTCTGCTTACAAAGAACTAAGACTGTATACTACATTGTATTACTGGTTCTGTGTCTGGCAAACTCATTGCTGGCATATACTTTGTGCCAGGTGATTTATTTTGATGAACTTGTTTTCATAAATTTATGCAGGTTTCTAGGCGGTCACAATGTTATTCACTGTAAATGATAAATCATAAATCATAATATATTATCAAAAATTATTTAGCATTTCCATTCAAACAAAAATGTA
Organism: Urocolius indicus; assembly: GCA_013401255.1. Classification (NCBI taxonomy): domain Eukaryota; kingdom Metazoa; phylum Chordata; class Aves; order Coliiformes; family Coliidae; genus Urocolius; species Urocolius indicus. The sequence goes on from WBNH01003892.1 coordinate 18,657, forward strand.
TCTAAGATGAATCTGTTTGATATTAGAAAGGATAATGCAGGAAGCTGTTTTCATTGTAACCAAAATCCTGAAGTCCTTAACATTTTGTTCAACAAAAAAACCACAAAGCTTCCTCATACCTATGTCATCCCTGCCTCTGCAATAAATAGCTAGTAATCAGGCATATCCCACATAAAAGAGCAGTCAGGGCAGTTCTCGAGTTATCTGGGCAAGCCTCAAGACCTGTTGCACGCTACTGTGCAGTCTTCACAACATCATTTCAATTAAAAATGCTGTTCTGTGGACTCTTTCACATGGCTTCAAAGACCAATGCATCCTTAGTGGACTTGAAGTCCCTCACAGAAGAGGGCAATAGCTATGTAATGATTTGAAGCCTGGAGTCAGGTGCATACTGTCCAACTTTCCAGCTGTGAACAGAGACTCAGATAAAAGATGATCCAGACTAGAGATTTATTCATTTTCCCATGGACTTCTTTACCCATCACTGTTCTTCATGGTCCTGCCACAATTGCTTTAGGTAATTCTGCCCAAAATGAGAGGGCCTGAGCAAAAGCCAGTGCATGTGTGTGTGAAAGCCTGGACAGCACAGAATTCTGCAAAATTTGAGAGCAATTTTGCCTAGTTTTTAAAAGATTTCCTCAACCTTATTCCCTAGCCTCTTCCACTGAAAAAGCGAGTTAGAGTGTAAGCAATGATTTCGGAATATATGCTCAGTCAAATGCAAAATATGTAAAAATGGTAACAACCACAACTAATTCAGTAGGTAAAATTAATTCCATGTCTACACAAAAGTAATATCGCTTTTTTTTTTTTTTTTTAAATGTCCCCTGCATTGAATTTTAAACTACCCTTCTGGCCATGGTATAGAAACAGGTATACAACTGTTAAGGGAAAAAAAATGCAGACTTGTTGCTCAACACATGCAACTGTGCCCTTTGATATCTTTTTTTGGACTCTGTAATAATGCTGTGACTACTACTGTTCACAAATATTTTATTTATAAAAACTGTCCTCCCACAGGGCAGCTGCAGATGATCTGCAAGCTGAAGACTAGCCTAGGAACTCCACCCACTGTAGGAAACTGTGCTTCTCTTTTTAGATATCAGTGCTTGGGTTGGGATTTTTAGTAACTAGGGTGTGCTCCCAATTTCAGTATATAAAGCAAGGCAGCTAGCTCTTGGGTAGAGTGTTGAAACAATAGTTTAGTGTGCAGTCTTTCTATGATAATGCTGTTATGCTTTATTGTTGATATAAAACTGTAAAAAACCCACCAGTCTGATTGCCTTTACAATAGCACAACAGGTAGAATTAGTGTTATTTTTGCAATTAAAAATAATCATTCATTATCTTGGAAAGGTCAGTACTCACAATCCATCGTTTGTTAGTAGCGTTTGGATGGAAGCCAAATAGGTGTTAATGCTCAGAAAATGTCAAGTTTAGTAGAATGAGTTTTAGTGTCCAGAAATCAGAAATGTAGACAGTGATAAAGACCCAGGAATAATGTTAAGCAGAGGTAAGGTAAGCCTTATTTCATGTTGGGAACAATTGAAAGAGTTCCTATGTAGGTTTTTTTTGTTAACCCAATTCTTTTCTCCATGATTAGAAATCATGCTTTTCTAATACTAACATGATATACTGAAAAAAAGGATTGTACTAAACCAGATCAAAGACCTATTTAGTCTGATATCTGTCTAGCAGTGGCTAATAGATTGGGAAAAATGTTAAGAACAGCAGATTTAGAAGTGATACCCTCTGGTATTCTTTCCACTTCTTCAGTAGTCTACAAGTTAGGGACTTTCTGAAGAAGATGAATGTAGATCCCACTGTATTTAATACTTTCCTGTACTTGTCCATGAACTTGTCCAGTGTATTTCTAACTGTTGGCAGCAAATACACCTCACTGAGTTTAACAGCTAAATTATAGCTTCCTTGAATCTGTCCTTAGCTCATCATTTTGTAGTTTCAATTATTCCCCCTTGTGGTGGTTTAAGCCTGGCTGCGTGCCAGATGCCTATCAAAGCTGTTCTGTCACTCACCCTCCTAAACTGGACAGGGGAGAGAAAAATATAAAAACAGGCTTGTGAGTTGAGATAAGGACAGGGAGATCACTCAGCAATTAGTGTCATCGGCAAAACAGACACAACTTGGGGATAATTGGTTTTATTTATTAATAATCAGTCAAAACAGATTAGGGAAATGAGAAATAAAAACTGAATCTTAAAACACCTCCTGCCTGCCCCTGCCTTCTTCCCAGGTTTCTACCTCCTCCCCTCCAGCAGCACAGGGGGACAAGGAATGGGGGTTACGGTCAGTTCATCACTGATGGTCTCTGCCACTGCCTGTTCTCAGGGAGAGGACTTCTGACACTTCCCACTGTTACAGCGTGGGATCCCTCCCACAGGAGACAGTCCTCCACAAACTTCTGCAACATGGGTCCTTCACATGGACTACAGTTCCTCATGAACTGCAGCAGTGTGGGTGTCATCCATGGGGGAAACGTTTGTTCAGCATCAAAAGACGAACTGCTCCAACATCGGTTCCCCATGGAGCCACAAGTCCTGTCAGCAAACCTAGTGTGGTGTGGGCTTCTCTCTTCATGGGTTTGCATATCCTGCCAGGAACTTGCTCCGATGAAGGCTTCCTACAGGATCACAGTTTCCATTGGGCATCCATCTGCTCCAGTGTGGGCTCCTCCATGAACTGCAGGTGAATCCCCTGTGGACCTCCATGGACTACAGCAGCAGGGCCTGCCTCACCATGGTCTTCACCACAGTTCACAGGGAAATCTCTCCTCCTGTGTCTGGGTACCTCCTCTCTCTCCTTCTTCACCTTGATGTCTGAAGAATTGTTGTTCTCACATTCTCACTCCTTTCTGCTGCTGCTACATCTGCACAGCAACTTCTTCCCCTTTCTCAAATATGTTATTCAGAGAGGTGTTAATCTCCATTGCTAATTGGCCAGGCCTTGGTCAGCTGCAGAGTCCCTCTTATCGCTGACTGGCATTGGCCCTATCAGCTACAGGGGAAGCTTCTGTCAGCTCTTTGTTTAAAAAAGTCAACTCTGTAGCAACCCCCACTTCCAAAATCTGGCCACGCAAATCCACTACGTCCCTCAACTTTTGTTCCATGAGAAAGAGTGAGTTATGATTTCTCACTCCTTTCCTTAATGGTGTTCATGAAAATACATATATCTCTATACTCCACTATCAGTCATCTTTCTATCAAGCTGAAGTTTGCCATCTCCTTGTGCATAAAAGACTATTTTCTACATGTGCATTAATTTGTATTTATCAACACTGAATTTTATCTGATGCTTTATTACCCAGTCATAAAATCTTTGTGAAACGCTTCAAAGTTTTGATTTTGATTACCCTGTGTAATTTTGTATCAGTAGTAGATTCTGTCTTTAACATTGTGGTTTGGGTATTTTTAACGTTAAACTGTACAAATTCTGCCTTAGATCCCTGTTGAGTTCACTAATGGCCTGTCTTCATAACGAAAATCAATCCATCCATTCTTACCTTTATTTCCTACCTTTAAGTAGTTGTTAATCCAGAGAAAATATCTGAAGTATGCTGGGAATCTAATCAACTAGGTAATATTCATCCAGATCTTCACGCATTCCTGAAAAAAAACAGTAATCTCATGAGACTTACACAAAAGCTATCATGATTTCTTTTCCTCATTATAATGTTTTAATTCACTTATATATGGTTATCTCCTTTCTTACAGTTGTAGCTAATTTGCCTAGTATGGAAGTCAGATTTTTACAAGTCTATCCTCCCATTGAACATTCTTGTTTTAATTAATGTCTTGTCTAACACTTCATGTTATTCTGGTATTGAGGCCGATTTAAACAATACCTGTGTATGTGTCCTTTAAACCTCTTGAGAAAACACCACATTCTTGGCCAATTCATTTACTAGTTTATTCTATTTCTCCTTCAATGCTGTTTTGATTTGAGACAGTTCCACTCAGTCTCACCTAGAGAATAAAGATGCTGAGGTAGATCCCTGCTGCAAGTCTTCCTTAGTGACCACTATCCCTAGAATGCATTTCACCTTTCTGCTGTTATGCTGTTATGTTTCTGCTTCTATGTATGTTTTTTACTCTTTTTGAGTGTGTGTTATTCTGTGGGGAAAAAAAAGGATAAAAAGAAACCTTAGTCTTTTCTTAGCCTTTTCCCCACTATTTTACTGTAAGTACACAAGTAGAAAAACAATGCCATGTGTGGAGATGTGGTATGTGAAATCTGTGCTCTGTTATCTTTGTGTGGTCCTTATAAAACAAAGTTGAATTTTTATGCATATACTCTGAAATCTTTCGGCTTTTCTATTTTAGCAAATTGTCTCAAGTATCTGGGCATCGTGAAAGTTAATGTTAAAGTTCAGTTTAAAGCTGGGAAGTCATCACCTATTTGTAGGTGTGGTAAGGTTGATGTTCTTGGGTTGCAGCAGTGAGCAGATTTCTACAAATGAGGAAGATACAGAACAATTGCAAAACAGCTATGTTCTCCTGTGCTATGCAAGAGAATTTCTGATAGGTATGTCAAACTACAAAGGTCCTGATTCTGCTTTTAATTAAGAGAAACATACACCTTCCTGTACCTTCCTCCTTGCATGTTGAATAGTACAGTGAAACCCTCACAGTAATCAGGCCAGCATACCACCTTATATGGTAACTAAAATGACTTCCTGTTTCTTCACTGTATTGTCTTGTTCACTAGTCATTTGAAAAAAAAATGCTGTGTTATTCATGCCTGTTTCCACTCCTTCCTTCCTCCTCCTTTTCACATTTTTTCTGTCTTCATGTTTTTCTTCCATTTTTTTGCATTTGTTTCCTCACAGGGACTTCACTGCCAGTTGTTTTCTCACAATACTGGTTAAATAACCAGAAATGAAGTTTGGCTCGATAGGAAAATGTCATTATTTTAATTTAAAGATAGCATCCTAATCAAATTGAGAGTGGAAGAAGTAGCTTACTCCTCAAGGGACATTGCTTTAAGTTGTCTGCCGACTTAGGCAAAAACCACTGCATTAGATATTCATTAGTCAATGGAGGGAAAATTTTAACCTCTTTGGGGAAAAAAAAACGCAAGAAATAGTTCAATGAAACTCTCCTAGAAGTCTTTAGGTATTTTAGAGAAAGGGAGAGAGAGAAAGAATTTGTCATACATAAATGTAATAAAACAATGGAAAGCACTCTCACTCAAAGAAGGGAATATTTGTTCCTTTCAAGAGTTCTGCATGGTTGCCCAAAATGGGAAGCCAGAGATTCATTACAAAAATAAATGAAAAATTCAAATTGTGAACATTTATGTCTCTTTTTTGGCTGATCTGTCTGTAAAGGAGTCCTGAAAGTTTCTAGGTTTGCTGGCTTGTTTTAGAAATTTCAGAAACTGTGGTGTGTGCTCTGTGGCATATTGTCTGAGCTTTTCAAAGTTATCCTTGAAGCTGGTATATTATATATTTGCTAAATTGCATTTTCTCACAAGTGTGTGATGTATGCTTAAATTACAATGTCATTATTTGTTCCCATGTTCAAAAAATATCAAAGGCAAAAAAATGTGAAAAGTCCATGTCTTTTTTTCAACAACTTTTAATCTTTTATTTTACAGTGTCCTAAGCTTGCTGGGTTTTCTATTTACTTTCTTTACATAGTCAAGACCTACATGTATCAAAGTATGTAGGTAAGAATGTGACCTTAAGTCATCTTTTTGTGATAGGGCCTTATCTGCAGATATAAGACCTCTTTTCCTTTAAGTTAACTAAGTAGCATCAGAATGCAGTATTTAAAAAAAAAACAAAGCAGACAAGCAGACAGATATCCCTTTAAACTTGTTGATGGAAGCTCTGCATACAAGGAAATACTTAGGGCACATTCCAAATCCCACCCTATTTATCAGGGTGCATATTCATACACAGATAAATAAACAGCAAGTTAGAAAATGTTTTAAATTAAATAATAATGTTGCCACAAGAACAGATTTGTTTGTTTGTTTGTTTGTTTGTTTGTTTTTAATGAATTGGCTGACTGGTATGTTTAGGTCAGAAACTAAAAGAAGTAAGGTTTTGAAGAAAACCCTAAAAGGGTTAATACTTCAATGAACAAGATTATATTATGCGAATGCTGCAGTTGAACTATGATCCTAAAAATTCAGAGTATTGATTCAAGCTTTTAAGGTGAAGGGGAAAAAAAAAAAGAAAAATCAAGATCCTCAAATACTCCTTGATGCTTGGATTCAATGATTCAGTTTTGGAAGAATAGATTATGATTCCCTTTATAGCTTAGATTCAAGATAGCTGTTTATGGTCTGTTTTAAGACTGTTGAGGATCTAGTTGGTGTGGTTTTCATTTCTCTCTCTCCTTCTTTCTCTTCTATTTGTTGACTTGGGATTTTTTGTATAGCAACTTTAAAAGTGAGATTCAGCCATAAACTTAGTATAGTTGTAGAGAGATGGAATAAAGCTATAGTTTTAAAATTTTTAATTTCCTTGGTGACTTAAGTGCAAGGTAAAAGCTTTGACCTAATATTTTACAAAAAATATCTCGCCATACAAAAAATGTTTAGTTAGAATCAGGCCTGACTGTTAAAATTACAATAGTATAGTACCAGTTCCCTCAGTGGTCAAAGAAGAGATTTGTGGACTTTTACAAAGTCAAAATCCGGTACAGACCTGAACTGCTAATTTGGCAATGATGCAGCTCACGTTAAGTTGTTTGGCTATCCTTACTTTTAATGAATAGATATTACCTCAGCAAACATATTTTATACAAAATGATTAATTAGCATTGTCTTAATAAATTTAGTTGTCCATGAAAGATTTAGAACTCCATAAAACAAATCTCTTACATTTCATAATTCAAACTTTTCTGCTAAAACTACTTTTAAAATGCTAGTAGCTGTAGTTTTTATTTATTTGTAAATCCTTTGTGTATGTGGGTGTAATTAAACTTCAGAATAGGTTATAATAAAATACTGTGCTTTATTATAACATTACTTAAAAACTCCCAGGGAACTGAGTTGTAAATACTGCTCTCTGTGACATGTTGTTCTTATAAAATAAGAAAACCAATTTTGTGCTAAACTTGCCTTTTCATATAATCATTAATTGTGAAGACTTTTTGCCATTGCAAACAATAATGTGAATGTAAACACACCAAAAAGACGTGTATTTTAGAAGTTTCGAAGGTTTTTTATATGGTTGAATATATTTTGTGATCTCTAAAGTAACAGTCTCCTAGAAGACCATAGAATGATTCCTCTTTCTGGATATCACGTAGACATCCAGGATATTGAATATTAAGAAAGATTGACCAAAATTCAGAAGTGATTTATCTAATGTGCAGATGTGTCTCCATGGATGTAGTTGTTCTGGTCTGAATCAGGTAACATAAATAAGACATCAAAATGAGACTTTCAGTTGTGCAAGACAGAGGTGGCTGAGTCACCGTGTCAGGAAGTGTTCAAGAGACAAGTGGGATGTTGCACTTAAGGAAATGGTCTAGCAGTTGATAGGACAAGGACAAAGGCTACACTTGAAGATCTAGAAGGTCTCTTCCAGCTGAAACGATTCTATAATTCTCTGTCTTGCTGACTTTTGGTCTGTCTAATCTGATCTTTCCTCTCTATATCTGTACCCTTTTGGGAAAGAATCTGTGTTAAAGTCTCACTGTTGACTTATTGCAGACTTCATCCGTCTGATTGAGATGAGACAGCAAGTTTTTGTGATGTTGAATGGTGATGAGCGGTCCAAAGAAACAGCTTTTCTGTTTGTCTTCCATGTGTTCATAAAAAGAAATCTGACCTCCCTGCCTCATAAGGCATTTTGGTTCCATGTCTTGACTTGAATTTATACTGTACTGAATCTCAGAGTAGCTCCTAATTAGAAACTGCTTGCAGCAAGTCTTTGAATATACCATCTTATGCCAACTAGAGAAGATGTTTTGGGGAGACTACTTGGTTGCAAAGGAGGTATGCGAGATGAAGATCTTTAATATATGTTAAAAATAGAGGAGAATATTCCTTTTTTTAAGAGATACTGTTTATCTCAACTGTGCTCAGAACAGAGTAAAACCATACAGAATTAAATACCAGTAATAACAGTATTTAGGGATGTAAGTTGGTGTACATAAGATTAGTGTACATATCAATAAGGTGCACAAATTGATACTTAGATTTAGATTAGTAGAGAACTAATAATTGTGGAAATTATTTTATTTGCTTATTAAACAATTACATTACTGAAGAATACTAATGTTAAAGGAAAAAAATATATGTGGTTAATGTTCTTACCCAGAACACACAAAAACTAACACTTTGTTTTCTACTCTTTCAAGTTAACAAACTTGCAGATAGGTTAAAAATATTGAATTTAATTACTATTAAAATTGAAGTCAATGACTAGAAAGGGCATCTAGTGAAAATGTGCATTGCATCTTACCCTAAAGGAAGACATATTGGTCCAATAAAAACAACCTATTGAGAAAGTGAAATAACAGGCAAGTGCTAGCATTTTAGGAATGTCTGCTCATAGATGTGCAAGTTTTATTTCACGTTGTCCTCACCCTTCTCAATAAGAATGACTGATAGCTTCACTTCATGATTTCCCAGCTTTTAAGAGTCTGTTTTTATTTATTTTTTATGACCAACCCTATACTTGTTAAATGTAATTTTTGCTTTATGTAACACAAAAAAAGAGCACATCTGCAGTATGCTGTCCCATGAATTAACAAGAATGACTGGACGTAAGACAAGAAATCCTTTAAAAACATACGTCCACATTAAATATCTGAGCTATCTCAGTAAAGGAGGTCTTATGGGGTCATTTTTGATGCAGTGCAAGTAAACCATTTCTGCTCTTCTGAAATAGTTTCTTTCAGGTTTATATTGAGCTTGTACAAAGGCATATTACAGAAATAAAAGCTTAGTTTGTACATTAGTCTTTTACATCTTAGATTCTTACTAAATCCGTGTTTTTACCAACTTGATGCTTAAGAGACATTGATTTCTGCTACACATATCTATAGTGTTTATTTTTATATATCTGGGATTAAAAACAAAATTAGCACGCATAATCAATTTTCTTACCATTTAAAAGGGTGCCTTAGTACCTTTGGTTACGTTCTTCTTCTGAAGAAGGAGACTAAAAGAGCTGTGACAATAAAGGGATCGATTTATTCAATCACTGGTATAAAAACATTAGTCCTGGGAAACGACGTTCCTCAAAGAGCTTTAGCTGCCCAATCTCACTTGTGTGGCACAAAATAATTTACATTTTTAGAGAAATTTCATGTCTTCTGTGAGCTCTAGTGAAACATGAATAAATTGCTTTCTTTTCCCTTTTTTCTGATTTTATAAAGCTGAATCCATTAGGGGCTGAGTCAAACTGTAATGAAAGAAAGGCAACAACTGAGATGATGGAAACCCTGGATTAGATTTCTTAGTAGTCCAAGTCCAGCTGTCATGGCCTACATGTCAAGTTAGTGCTCTTTGGGGAGGCTCGACAGTACATGTGAATATTTTTTTTAACTGCTGTGTTACAACAGGTCTCTAAAGCAGCTAGGAATTAAACAGAGAAGCAAAGATTAGGAGTTAAACAGAGAAGCAAAGATTAAGAATTAAATAGAGCCACAGCAAGCAGTTCACCAGAGATTTGCAGTCAGGCAAGTAAACCTTTCCAAGCCTGTTAGCCCACTGCTATCTGCCTGACAGGCTCGCATGCAACCCACCGTGCTCCCTTTGTGCACGCTGAGCTTAGGTGATCGCTGAAGATGTGTGTAAAGGATGCGGATGTTCATGCTACTGAGTGCAATGGCCTGGCTCTAGTACAGTCTGTGGAGTTCACCAAAAATCAAAACTCAGCTCAAATAAAGCCTCTGCAAAAGGCTGGCATTTTTATTCTTTCATATTACAAATATTCTCCTTAGCTGGTTCATAAAATAATAGGCATAATCTAAGCAGAAATCAGAAGAAGCCAAAATACAGTTTCTAGATTTGTGCCTAATAAATGTATTTATACACCAGGATCAAACTAGGGTTCTGTTTTTGGATGAAGGGCAGCCTTCAAGATTTCTACTTGTGAAATATTACTTCTGATGGAGCAAGGCTTTGCTTGAAGACTCTTAAACTTTGTGAGATTCACAATGAGGTTTGGAACATTATTTGATCTGAACATATATTCCAGCACACATTTTAAGAGGAAAGGTGCACATCTATTGTTTCTATCAGGAAGATCTGCTTTTCTGTCAAAGCACCAAGTGCCGCTTTCCTCTTAGTAAAATTTGGTGTTAAATTATCAAATTACTCTTACCTAGTCTAATGTGTGGAATTTATGCAGCTTCCAAAGAGACTGTCACTTCCTCTCATGAAGGGGATGATGCCATGAGGTCCTCAGGTCTGTAGCAAATTCAGCTAGCTGAAATCATCTTGTGTTCCACATTCACTTTGTTAATTTGGAAAATGGATCCTTTGAAACCTATAGTAGTTCCAAAACAGGTTTCGTAGATTGTGAGAACAGGTTTGGTTTTTTTTTTTGGGGGGGGGGGGGGGGGGGGGGTGTGGAAAGTCTTCCAGAATCCCTCTCAGACTTGTGCTCTGAGGAAACATTCTTTCTTGAAACATTCTTTCTTTATTTCTCTGCTGGCAACTTTGCATGATTTATCACATCTTAAGAAGTCATGTCACACTGGCAGTAGCTGTAACTGAAACGGTGCCTGACTCCACTTTCACTGATGCCTTTGTGAGCTACAGGACTGAGAGTCAAACCTTCCTTTAACAGTTTAACTTATGGCAGCAACACAGAAATAGCCCTGTTTCCTTTCCTCTTCTTGCATCATGGCTGGGGATAGGTCCAAAAAAATTAAAAAAAAAAAAAAAAAATCACTTGTCACTGCTCTTCTTCCCACAGGCCTAGAAGTCCTTGCTTCCCTTCAGCCTCATTAAGTCTCTGCTACACTGAGACTATCTGCTGGTGGTTCTCAGCCTTGTCACTGTAGTTGAGGAATGGAGCAGCACAGTGACATCTTTTACTTTATTTGCTTGGCATTTGTTTGCCTGGTGGATGTTTCTAAGCTCTGCTATTCCTGGAGCAAAATATTGTCTGGTATGGCATAATTCAAAGTGAATTTAAAATTACTGAAGTCAAATGTTTTTTTAAAACCCACATTTTGAAGTATTTTGGCAAAGCTGACATAACCGCGCTGACTCCAGGAAACTGCATTGGTTGCATTACTTGAGTATTGGGCCCAGACTAGCCAGAGCATTATTTTTTAATTTTAGACTCTATTGGATTATTCTTAAAAATATCTGTAGTTCTATAACTTTCTAAAGTAGCTCACAAGTCTTATGCTGACTGCTAATAAAACGGGAAATCCATTTCCATTTTTCAGTGTAATCTTTATTTCATGTGAATCTATTTCTCATCAAAAGAAGTGCATGGTTGGCCTGAAAGCTCAACTTCTCTACTTGTCTGTAGAGATGGAAGACAAGTAGTGGCCTTTCAAGTTGTCCCATGCTGTCAGAAAGAACAGAGCTATAAATCCAAAAACTGAGGGTGAGAAACTCAACACTCAGTGTTGCTTTGACTAAAGAAAGTGTAGTTCACAATGCCTGGTGAAAAGAAACAGTTCTGATCTCACGCCGCTGGTAAAATCAGCAAGGAAAGCCAAGAAAAAGAAGCTTCTCCAAAGTGTCTATGGGAGAGGTATCTCACATGGCATTGTATCCATGTAAATGCAAAGACTCTGCATAAATCTGGACCTTAATTTCAGCAGCTAATTTTTTTGTTGTTTGTTTTTTTTTTTTTAGAGAGAGAGAGAAGGAGCACTTTACATCACAAGAGGACTTGAGCTGTTACAGATAATGGTATTCTTCCCAGAAAACGTTAGTCACGAGCAAACTGATAAGGGATTCTGTATCTTCTTATTAAAGAACATAATCTTCCAGATGCTTCCTCTACATCTCTTTAGCCAGAGAGAATGCACTCGTGCCTAAGATGCATTAGAAGACAAAACTCAACTCAGATAAGGAGAAAACCATTCCCCCTGGCATCCGTTTTTTGTTTGGTTGGGTTTTTTTTTGTAGCAGATGCGTTGCTAGATTTTCTCTGCTTCATTGGCTTCAGTGTCTGTACCTGGAAGATATCTTTGGCTAAGCTCTTGGAAGACAGTTTCCCAAACAAAACAAAACAAAACAAAACAAAACAAAACAAAACAGAAAACCTGATTTCTAGAGGCCTCAGTTGATATTTCAACAGTTTATGAGCCACCAGGCAGAATAGTCAGTGAAAATACTGAAATAAAGAAGTTTCAACCATGAAGAAGTCCTATTACGTATAATTATAGAAGTTAAGATATGCCTTTAGAGGCCAGAAAACAAGAGAGCCAAACCAAAGCATAAAGAATGAGCTCTGCAGAGCAAGAAACACTCAACAAAATTAGACAGAGCACTCATGTCAGAATACAGAGATAAGGCAAAAAGAACTACAATCAGAGATGCTTCTAATCAGAGCAGTTTGATACTATATTGGAACATATGCTAATGGCACATAATTAAGCAAGAGGAAGCGTTTAAGTAATCTGAGCTTTCCAGCTTTCCCTCCCTTTGGGACACCTTTGAGGGGCCTGCCTTTCAGAGAAAGGGGTGCTAACCACTCTCTATCAGCTGGATTATTTTAAGATACGTCAAGTTGCATACTCAGAAATTAATATCAGACACAGTGATTTAAATACTGAGTTCTTCTGTTCAGTGCCATATTTTACTCAATGGGTAGAAGATGGTGTTTACAAAATGCAGTTATGAACTATCTAGTCTTGCAGACTGGATATCCAGTCTTAATAATCCAGATATCCAGTCTGGTTATCTGCAGACTGCTATCCAGTCTTGCAGATTTTAATAGGAGCTTAATAATAAGTACTTAACAGATTTAATGCAGTATGTCTATATTAGTAAGGGATGAGGTATGAGGTTTCATGTGTAGCCATACAAGAAAGTACGTAAAAGAGGCTTCCAAGCAGAGTATTTGAAAGTTTTATAGAACAAGGACTGCAGTTATTTGGGAGAATACAGCAAGAATTGTTCACTGTACTGATTGGGTCATGAATTGGTCTTGGAATCACCCCTATGCCTGAAATCCATGTTTTCACATCTATCATATTGTAATTATTTACTGAGCACCTGATATACCCTGCTTTGCTTTAAACTTAATGTAGCAGTGATAATTCTGCACACAAAGTGGAAGCAAACGTGATTATTTTGTTATGATCATTATGTTGTCTGAAACATCAGTCCACTTCCTGCTTCTTTGCTCCTTGCAATGAGATCAGATTTCATTCAGAACTCTGAAGATGTATAGTAAAAACTTCTGTGCATGTGCAATTAAGACATACATACTTTTGTAAAGGCCTGTAGTAATGTCTTCTAAAATTCTGACGAAAGTTCTCCAAGCCTATAGAACACCAATTCCTTGAGCACAATAAGGATTTCCTTTCATAACAATTTCTAAGTAGCTTTTGGGCTTAATCTTCTTTACTGGTGGCTCACAGTTCTCAGCAGAAATAAAGGTAGAGAAAGGGGTTTTATACTGCTTGTATGTTCTCTCCTCAACAACTCCTTCACATAGCTTCCACCACAAGAGCCAGCAGCCCCACTTTGCTCAGAACTTTGATTTCTCAGGAACTTCCCCTGGGCCCTGTCCTGTCTTTAGGAGACAGCAAGTAGCTTCCAGTTGCTATCTTTATTCTGCATCTGGGTGGGAAGTGAATCAAAGAAACCCTTCTCTGGGCCTTCTGGGAATTCCCTGATGCACCATGGAAGCCTTGATTAACCAGCTGGGCAGATGCTCAGCCTATTTTGTGTTGCTGGAAAATTTTGCCTTAGGCTGAGAAAGTTTGAAGATACTGAACTGGAAATATTGCTTTCTTAATTTCTCCCTGCCTTGGGTTGGAGTAGAGCCAGAGATGAGATGCTGACTTGAAACTTAGTTTGAATAGTTTGAATTTCATGTAAAATCTGTTGACAGTAAGGATAAAACTATAAACCAGAAGCTATCTGCTATTTTGTTTAGGTTTCTTCATAGTTGAAATTATCTTCTTCATGACTGTTTTTAAAAGTTGATTTTCCCGTGTCAGCAGCATTTGTGTAGAATTTTTCTCATCTCTAGCTTCCAGATATACAAAAGACACAGCATCATATTTTGGCCTTGAGAAAATCCCCTTTGTTCTACCTGCAGTCAACAATCTGATTTGATAGAGCTGTTATTTAAAGTTCACAGTCAATAAATTATTTGTGCAAAAGACACCACTGTACTATATTGTCACAAACTAGTGAACACAGCTGAAAAGTGGATGATCAAGAGAGATTTCCGTTGTTGTACAAGCATCTGGCACATGCACAAACTACATAAGAAAGGAAGATTAACTTGTCTGAAGACTGTTGACTGTGAATAAGTAAGCAATGGAAGTCATTAGGTACAAAAAAAAAGTCGTATTCCTGTCAGGTTTTCTCATACAAATCAGAAAAACCTTGCACTTTCCTAAGTGCTATAACCTGAGTAGACTCTATAAAAGCATATAAAATAAATTTTGCTTCTCATTCATAAACTTACCCATCGGTGAAGCCTTTATTCAGAGAAGCCTACCTGCTCAAATGCTAGCTGTAGTTCATTAAAGGCTCCCATTTGTACTCATAAAGATTCATTCATTGCCCTGAATAATATATACAGTATACTGAAAGAGAACCAGCTCTCATTTTTACACTTTAAATTAAACAACTTTGTCTAATAAAAGAAGCACTGTCTTGTTTCTAACTAGGCCATAAGCCCTAAGGGTCTTGTATGCATGTATTTATTTATTTATTTTTGCCAAATTGTCCTACAAGGATCTGAAAGCCAAGTGAACCGAGCTGACTAAATTGTCTTTCTCTGCCTGCTTAGAAAGACTGAAGCAAGCATGCACACAATTGCATTGAAGCAAATACTCATCCATAAACTTATTGTAATATGCGATTGGATGATCTCACATCTTGTCACCAGTCCCACCTTCTAACCTTTCTAATCTTGAGAGTTCATTTCTATTATACGTGGCTCTTACAAATGCCCATGATTAATAACTACTGTGATTCATTAGCCTGTGCTGTTGGTATTGTTTCCCCAATGGGAGCATTTGCTATCTAGGGATAGTCCATGATTACTCTGCCTTGTGGAACAGTAAGATGCTTTCAATCTAATGCACTGTCCATGTTTTAGCATAAAATAATATTAAGGCATCCACATAATGGAACCATCTGAAGATCCATTTTATTAAGCACTGAAAGAAAATGTGTGTGTGTTTGTATGTTAAAGGGAAACATAATCAGCAAATCTTTTTCACCAGAAACAAAATTTCAGTGAGTACTTTGCATAAAGACACAGCTATTTTGAGGTATAGATCTTTGGATTCGAGGTTGAAAAAATACTCTGTAGCCAAAATCTTACCTGATACAATTAACTTGATCAAATTATATACAGCCTATTCAAAGTAGGAAAAATAGGAAACAGAGGCAGGTTTATTGTATTTATTCCATTTTGTGGGTATTTATTTTAAATGCAATCTACCTTCAAGTACAAAGCTGTAGTGTTCTTAAAAGATTACTGTTTCAAGTTACTTCACATACCTTAAGAGAGCATGTAACCTTTTTGCATTATATGATCAACTTTTTGACAGTGCAGGGCCAGTGCAGCTAATGGAATAATAGCCTGCAGGGTCCAGCTAAATGATATACGAATATAATCAACCTTTGTGATGACTATTCAAAAGTAATCCCTTTAGCTTTCAACTGCAACATATATTTCAACCAGGCAAAGCCATATGAAGAAAATCTCTCCAGACTCCACAGATACAATATGGCCTTCATATCCCCACAGTGTGTTTGCTGCTCACAGTGAGTTTAAATTTAAGGTAATGGCTACTGTATATTCATGTGAGCATAGAACAATACCTTTGATTTGTTGGAGAAATGTTACATTAGCTACCAAGGGCCCTATTCGGTAAACTTTGACACTACCCTTATATATGGTTTACTGCTTATTCTAAATGGAATATGCCTGATAAAAATGCTTTGCATGCCCAAATTGTATAAATTCATTAATCTTTATATTCATAAAAACCCCCAAATACAACTGCCTCTATTCCAAGTGAGAGTAGTCAGAATACATGGCCAAACATGTAGGCCCAGTCTGCTTTGTAGAAAGCATTGCATCAATTTTCATTTATCAGGACAGAAAAAAAGTAGGAAGATCTTCCACAAGTATGAGACATGCGTGTTGATGGCAGTCAGTCTGTTTTGTGCTGTGTCTTTGTTCCTGTTCCATTACTTCATTCTACAGATTATATAACTGAAAACAGCTCCATGACCTTTAAAAATGCAAGTCATTTTTAAATTACGGTAATTAGTTATATCTCATCAGTTGTATTACACTAACAGGATAATCTGGTATACACTGCCTAATCATAGGAAGAGTGTAAGGAATATGGTGAGATAATCTTGCTTTCTTCCTTTCTCCCTTTGGTGAAAAAAATACAGCATTGGCTAACAGTGAGTCTGAATACATGGAATTAATTTTATTAACAGAAAATAGATACAGTGAAAGATTATACTGTCTTATGTTAGTACTTTTGTATGTACAATAAAGAGTTTGCTCACTTTAATAGCGGTTGTAAATATGGTCTTGTTTGCACACGTGTACCTAAATATATGTAAAAACATACCAATAGTGTTGCTGCCTTTGGTTTGAGGAGGTGTATTATATAGGATTTTATGTCACTTAAGCAAGTTAGCTATAGTGGAAGACTAGAAAGAAGGTATGGACCTACTTGTTTGCCATGTCAGTTCTTGAGCCTGCAGAAAATTAGGGCATCCTCAGCATCCTGCAGCAGGGAGTTCCAAAGAGTTGAAAATGAGTAATAAAACCCTTCTTTTGTCTCTAAGCCCACCACTTACTATTTTCAGTATATACTACCTCATTATTTTATTGGAAGAAATGGTGAAGAATAGTTTCAGAGTCCCCATCTGCATGCTACTCTCATTCTTTCTTTTGTCATCTCCCCAAAACATTGCCTTTCTTTTTTTTTCAAAGCACTTTCATCTCAGTAGTCTTCTTATGATTCTTCATCTGTGAAGGTGAGGGGGCCCTGGCACAGGCTTCCCAGGGAGGTTGTGGAGTCTCCTCTGGAGATTTTCAAAACTGGCTTGGACATGTTCCTGTGTGATCTGATTGAAGTGAACCTGTTTTATCAGAGGAATTGGACTGGTTGATCTCTAGTGGTCCCTTCCAACCCTTACCATTGTGTGATTCATAAGTTTGTGTAGCTTCTTAGCAGAGTTCTTACTTAATCAAGTCCAACAGTCTCTGAACAAGGCAAAACTTCAATTTAAATGCTTTCTCATTTCATGCACATGGAAGGCTGGGAACTCAGGTATCACCTATTTCATTTTCTTTACAATCTTTTGAGAGAATGGTGCCTAAAATTCCTGTCCTGGAATTACAAATCATTTTAGCTTCAGCCTTTGTAGATATGGCTTTCATTTTTTTTGTATGACTTCTCACTAGTTACATAAAGGACTGGCAGTTCTGCTTAGCTTTCTCCCAGGAACATAATAAAATAAAGAGATTTTTAGAAGTGTAACAATCTTTAGATAGATACACGTAAACAGCAAGAGCAGAGATGCCAATTCTAGCTGCACTGAAAATTTGACCAGACAATTTTAATTGTATTTTATCAACAGCAGTGCTAATGTCAGCAACAGTCTATTATGATTAATTATATTTGCATACTATTAATATATATTAGTATTTGTCTCTGCATTTTGCTCAACACAATAAGATAGAAGTAGAATGCTTGATGGTGTGTCTGTGGTGGTATATATGTATTATCATTATATGTATTATGATTATGAATATGAGATGCTTTTATTGTTCTCAAATAGCACAGGCCAAACAAATGCCAAGAAAACATTTATGGCTTAGTATTCCATCAGTTATCCTTGATATGCTTCATATTTGCTGGGAGAATAGAACTGTTAATCAGACAACAATAGCTTAGTGTCCAAGTGTGAAGACAAAAGACCAAAAGGTACATGAGAAAAGCAGTTTATCCTGTAATTCCCCATCTGTCATGTCCACATCCCCACCATTTTTTCACCTCTTAGTGTATGTAAGATACATTGCTGTCAGAGACACACTTCTATACATATTTACTTGCAAATACATACGTTACTATACGTACCTAGTCACATTTTGGGCTTGAGTCACCCACGTGTTTGCAACACTTTCTCAACAAAGAGCTTCTACTGGAAGGAGCAATTATGCTGCACTGGTGTAAAGCTGGGATGAGGCAATGTAATTCAGATCCCATGTCAGTATTTCTGATCTGCATAAGGCTCTCAGCTCTTGCAATGTTTGAGTTCCTAAGCCAAACTGAGAAGGCATAGACTGTGCAGTCATGAGCAGAGCCCCTTGCATTCATTTAGGTTTTATTAGGTTTTTTTTGTTTAGACATGGACTATTAGTAAAGGAATTTCTGTTGATGTACTGTGGGTCTGGTTTCAGAAAATGTTGCCTACATTGCTAAATACAGAGTAAACCACTAACGTATATGTTGCCTTCATACAAAATAAGATTTCATATAACTTACACTAATTCTGATATTCTTCATGGATTTACTTATAGTATTCTTGCTTACATACAACTATGGGTGAAGTCCTAGCTACCAATTATACTTAATAAAATGTTTGATACGACAAAACATAAATTTTATTGAGTTTTCAGTGGTTCAGTAGTTTGCATCTGTTTCAAACATTGCACCAGCAGAGCCACAGTTTTGAAATGTCTTTTTCATCTCCACCGGGACTGGATTAATGTATTCATTTTGGACATGAATTAAATTAGGATGCCACATCAGTACCATTGGTATTGCTTTTATTGAAAGACTGAGTCCAGTTTTAGGTATCACAGTGCAAAGAGATAGTGACAAATTGAGGAGGATCCAGCCAAGGATTACGCAGAGGTCAGAAAAACATGAGCTCCTTTCAAATATTGAACAGACTGCATTTGCTTAGCCTCAAAAAGGAACATTAAGGAAGGAAAATAATCTCTCAATATGTAAGGAGTTATTATTGAATCCAAGGTGTTTTTTTACTCTTTGTATCTACCAAAGGTAGAATCAGGGGGAAAAAAATCAATTTGCAATAAATCATACAACCATAGAATCACAGAATGGTAGGGGTTGGAAGGGACTTTTAGAGATCATATAGCCAAATCTCCCCTGCCAAAGCAGGTCCATCTAGATCAGGTCACACAGGAACATGTCCAGGCAGGTTTTGAAAACCTCCAGAGGAGACTTCACACCCTCCCTGGGCAGCCTGTCCCAGGGCTCCGTCACCTGAACAGTGAAATAGTTTTTCCTTTTGCTTCGATGGAATTTTTTGTGTTCCAGCTTCTTTCCATTACCCCTTGTCCTGTCTCTGCATACAACAGAAAAAAAAAAGTGATGCCCCAACCTCCTGACATCCACCATTTAGATATTTGTAAATATTAATGTGATCGCCCTGCAATCTCTTCTTCTCCAGCCCCACTTCCAGTAGCCTTTCCTCAAGATGGTCCAGATCATCATAGTGGCTCTGTGCTGGACTCTCTCCAGAAGTTCCCTGTCCCTCTTGATCTGGGGAGCTTACAGAAAAAAAAAAAAAAAAAAGAGCTATAGGATTGTGAAGCATTGGAACAGAAATATTAGGGATGTTGTAAAATAGCCTTCATCAGAAGCCTTTGGTAATAGATTTGACAAATATATGTCAGGGAGGGACTAGATATATGTGCACTTTCTTCATTTGAGGAAGTGAACAACAATGGTAGTTCCCAAAATAGGAAAAAAATCTCCAAGGGATGGTGTGGTTGTAACTAAGCAGAGGGAGTTAAGCTGGTGGAGAGTTACTAGGAACAGAGCAGAAAGTGCTGATAGGGATTGGACGTTTGGTGTGGAAATAGAGCAAGGAATGAACAAGACTGAGCATCACAGAGCACAGGAGCAAAGGAAGTGTGCATATGCCAGAGGCTGTGGAGTTAAAGCATTGCCTCCCAGCCAACTGCTTTTTTGATCACATTCCATTAAGAGGACCTAGCTGAGGAGTGTCAGTCTTACTTATCCAACCTCCTCATCCTTGCATTCTGCACTGCCCACTTCTTCCCCTGGATTGTCTTCTTACTGCCTACCATCTTTCAGTGCTGTCTTTGCCATCATCTTCTCCCAAATGCATCTTAGTTGTTGGCTCCCCAGCTGGTTCTACATGGACCTATCCCACAAAACCAACCTGTTTGAGAACAGCCACATGGGAGCACAAGGAACAAAACCAGAAATCTCTGACAGTTCTGTATTTTTACGACCATATCTTATGTGCCTCACCTCTGTGTTGTCTTACATTTCCTTCTCTTGTGCCTTTTTACTGTATTACATATTTTTCAAATACAGCTTCTAGACTTTTTCAGTACTTAGAATGTTGTAAGGCTAAAGCCCTAATGCTTTTTTTTTTTTTTAAGTAATAGAACTATTTAGAGAAACAAGCGCTTCAAAGTCCCTGTGAGCTTCTTCCAAAGACACCAGTTCTAGATCCTCTGGTACAGTATTTGCTCTTAATCCATAGTTTTATACCAATATACTGATTTCTGCAAATTGTCATTGATATCGAAATTTAACCTAATTTTGGCAGACAATTGGGCATCATCTCTGGTTTACTTTGTATTATAAAATATTATATATGTCATATATATTATATAAAAATCTAAAATATATAAATAACAATGTTTTTCTTGCTCATAAATGGACAAATTCACACCTCCTTCAGATTTTTTTCTTGTTTCCCCAGTGTTACAATTTAATTGCCTTAGGTTATGCAGTTGCTTTTGATTTACAGAAATAAGCCAAATCTATTAACCAGATGCTGAATTCTAATATAAAACATGTAGATATCAAAGTGTATCTGTAAACTTAATATTTTTTCTTTGCTATTTTCCATTACAGAGAATGTCTGCTTACAGAGAAGCTGGTAAATGTATAACGAGTATAGGAAGATCCTTGAAGAGTCATGCAACAAAGTAGGAACTTCAGTAGGAATTTTATCATTTAAATGCCAGCACAGCGTTGCAGTAGAAATATCTGAGAGCTCTAAGTTCTTTTATGACTGAAATGTAGCTTCAATATGTATTACATACTTTATCAAAAATATCTGGTGTAATTGAAATAAATACAAAAGTAATACAGAACAGCAAGTTTGCACTTTTTGCCCCTAATGCTTATTGTCTTCCAAAGCATCAAGATTCTCCTGTTAAGATGTTAAACATCCTTTGTGCCTAGTGAGCAGGAATCCAAGATGCTTGATATGTTGTAAGATTAACTTCTAAATGTGTCTAGAGAGTTTTGTTTAAATCCTAGATTATTGTCCCTTTCAGAAGGAAAAATAAGCTACAGGCTTGATGCCTTATTCATAGGGCCATCAGTGGTTTTAGCATCTGCGTGTAACAGTTGTGGTTCGACTGTAACTTGCGTGGCACACTATGGTGCAATTCTGATCTAATCTATAACACAGGTTGGATCCAAACCACAACAGTTTGTTTAAAATCTGGTTGAGCACACTCATTAAACTGTTGAAAGCTTGTAAAATCAAAGCATTTGAAATGCCATTGTTTGTGTCAAGTGCAGCATCCATTTACAGGCACAGCCAAAACAACTATATTTAATAATGAAAGTGCATCTGGTAGAATACATGTATGATACATTTTCTAAAATGAATGTGAAAAGTCCCCCTTTAGCAATGCCTGTGTTCATTCACTCAGTAGAGTAAACCAAAATTCTGCCCAGATTCTTTTTGATAAATGATCTGACGCACTGGTTTTGGGGTGTGTGTGAACAATTGTCACTCATCTTGACCTGATGAAATTCCTGACTGAGGGTTCCCCATATGTTCCACAGCAGTCTGACTTTTGTAGTCTTCACAGGCCTCAGAGGGCATTTGCCAGCTACCATCACTGTTGGCCCAAAGAAGAGACAGAGGACAGAAAATGGCAGTAAAATATATAGAAAAGCAGGATTTGGAACCTTTTAATTTTATTTAGGAAAATTGATGCAAGCTTTTGTAATTTCATGTACTAGGACACCTGTTCTTTCAAACTGCATAAGCAAAGCATATGAATGCCAGTAGCAGATCATTCCTTTCTTTAAATTGAGGTTTCCAGAGTCAGAGTTTAAAGCTAAGTTCTTTACAACTGTAATCAGTTTTTATGACAGTCTTTGAGAAAGCAGCAGCTTTTGCCATAGTAATAACTCAATTCACTGGTTTTCTTCAGGGTTGCAACTTGAGTAAATGGTTAACATGTGGCAATAAGATCTCTTTCTGTGGAGGTGCAGTAAAAATGTATCATTAACTAGCCATTAATTAGATCATTTTTGATCAATACCTCAATAATTTTATGATTTTACTCAGAGGTCTTTATTGTCTGAATACCATGGTTATGACAATGTTCATTTGGAATGTTTTTACAAAGCTGAAACATTGTATAGGAAAGTTCCTATAGGCAATTATGAATACACATAAGTGTACAAATCTCTTTACTGAGTGTTAAAAAGAGGTAAACATTTTATGAAAACCAGGAAGAGGAACAGGACCATGAAATAAATATGAACAATAACAGTATCCATTTTACCCCTTATATTTTAATGCTATTGATATGAACTACAGAAAACATTATAAAACCAGCATAATTTTACAAATAATAACTGAAAACCACATTAATCTGCAAACTCTTATAATCTAATAAGCATAGCAGGACTACTTTTAAGAGATTGCTATTTTTAGATGTTTGGGATCTCTTCTATCAGAATATTTTCAAAAGAAATGACATATTTGAATTTATCCTTCATATTTAAAAGGTGTATAAAATAACATAAACCAAGCAGACATTCTAAAAAAAATAATTATCAATTTTTCAAGGGCAAGTTTCTAGTTTTTTAAGGATTTTGAATCTTATGTACATTTCTGCAGTAACAGAACAGTCTGTGTATATGTCCCAAAATTATTATGCAGTTATATTAAATAGCATCCATGATCGCTATTTTTTTTGCAAACTGCACTCATTATGAAGTGATAAGTTTTGTATGCTTGTGAAAAACTGGTCACAAATTAATCCTTTAGAGCCCTAGTTCTTCCATGCTTTTTAAAAACACTTTGTAGTTGTAATGCTTTTAATAAAAATAAGGGAACCTTTATCCTCCTTTAAAAATGTAAATGGAGATTGTGTTGTTCAGAGTCAGGAAGCTTCAGGAGAAAATCATGTTTATTGAGCTCAATGAACCTGTCTCCTATCCTAGTAACTATCAGCCTGGCAGAATGTAGGTGTTGTTTTGTTCCTTGTAGACTTTTCCAATGGGAAAACAAAGGCTCTGCTTTCCCCTTCAAATTAATGGGGCAAAGAGGTTAGGCAGAATGTTGTTCTACATGTTATACTTTGGACAGGATTCTGGAGTAAACCTCACAGTTGTTAGAAGCAATCAGAGCTCCGTGGATCACGGACAGGCCTTGGTGTAATGCCTCGTGTAATCCATCTGAAAGTACAGTGCTCACTGGTCCTTGGCTGCAGTATCAACTGAGTATTCTTTAGATGATGAATCATCGCTTATTGAATCACCAGTGCTTCTTCCAACATCACTTTTATTTGGTGATCTTTTGCCAGACATAGTCTTGCTTGTAAGATCTACTGAGATTAGAGCTGAAATTAGTGTAACGGAACTTTCGTACTATTTCTTTATGTGAGAGACGCTCTAATTTGTGCCCTCGTGGCAAAGAAGGCATCCTGGCTTGTATTAGCAGGTCAAGAGCTTCTCCTCCCCCTCTGCTCTGCTCTGCTCTCATGAGACCACACATGGAATATTGTGTCCACTTCTCAGCCCCTCAGTTCAAAGATAGGGAGCTTTTGTAAAGAGTTTAGCACAGGGCCGTCAAGATGATGAAGGGAGTGAAGCATCTCCCCTATGATGAAATTCTGAGGGACCTGGGGCATGAGATTCAGCCAGGTATTTCTGAACACAATTCCTTCAAAGATGAGAATGAAGATTATATTTTTTTTTCCAAACTGTGTCTTGTTTGACAGCATAACTCCACAGTACCTTCTATATCTGCCACACTTACAAGAAGATCGAATCATAGAATTATACAATGGTAGCAGTTGGAAGGGATCTTTAGAGATCATCTAGTCCAACCCCCTGCAGAAGCAGGTCCACCTAGACCAGGTCACATAGGAACATGTCCAGGTGGGTCTTGAAGACTTTCAAGGAATGTATGAGTTGTCTTTGGAAATAAACAAATAGACATGAATATTTCCTTGTGTAAGTCTTCATTTGACACAGGCATATCACTGAAGAGTAATGCTGAGGATGAAGAAGCCCAGCAGCTGTGATGGTAAAGCACATTGCCCAGAGTTTGATCTTTCTAAACATTTAAAGTTTAGGTTTTAAAATCAGAGAATAAAAGTCCAGAATGGCTGCTGGTCAATCGAACTCTCCAGCCTTTTTGGTAGAGGAAGAGAAAAGTGTTCAAGTGTGCCTTTACTTGAAATCCTGCTCTTTAACCTTAGCTCATCTGTGGGATGAAGAGAGTCCCAGATTCATGCAATGCTGGCTTGGAGGAATTCATCTCAACAGGTGGGAAAGCAACTTAATAACTAAAATTGCCTGTCCCCATTCCTGCTGAATGAGTGGGTTTGTTTCGCCAAGGTTAACTGTGAATTTACCTATGTCTGCCTATGAAAGGCAGACAACAGTTCAATAAGAGCAGCTTTTAAGTACAGCTAACCTGGACAGGATCCAAAGTGCTGGTAATGGCCTTGCCTGAAGTCTATGCAGGCTGAGGGTGTGCATCCCCAGAAGGATTGCTTAGCTCTTTGTAGGATGATGGCAAGGTGGGTAGGGAAATCTCAAGTTGTCCCAATAACTACCTGTTCTGCAGCTCAGTTCTGCAGCATGGCCACTCGCAATATGGCTGGACAGAAAACTAATGGACAGCAGATTTTTGGTAGCACACAGAAGACCCAAGGACTGGGAACCTGAACATCCTAGGAGGAGTGTCTGCGAGCTGCAATAGCTCCTGACTCCCACTCAGCTCCAAATTCAGCTGAGTCTGAGATCTCCTACCCCAGACAGACTACTGAGAGGTAAGCTTTGTCACTGGGAGGCAGCTTCCCTCAGTGCCAGCTTTCATAGCTGGCACATTTAACCCCTAATTTGGGCAATACATATCCATATGCATGTCATGTTTGGAAGGTTGCTACCTCCTACACTGAGATTTTCTATCCCTGGCAAGATTGCTCCTTGGTCTTCCTGAACTGGTTCAGAACACATTGCCCCATCTGGCCACAGGTTTACTGTATGTAATTGAAGTAGCTTCTATCTAGACTTAACCAGTGGTGGTTAAATGTCTTCAGAGAACCCTTCCTGAAGTATGGTGGTCACTGATACTCTCCCCTGTTTTCTTTCATAAGAGTTGTCTGCCTCCCAGCTCCCCAGCATCAATTGGCTGAGAAAATTAGACACTCTCCCTTTCCACATGATCACCAGGAAATCAGTGTCCCTGGCATTGCTCTCTGCTTTCTGGACAGATCAGGCTCATGCCAAGCTCACAGTACAGATTAAAACAAAATTTATGATAAGGGAAATTCAGGATTACCTGGCTTCTGTCTCCAAGCCCCACTCTCTCACAGCAGCCTCTTTAACTTTTACATTCTGAATTGCAATGAGCTTTCATGTCCACTGAGCCCTGATACTCTCAGAGGAGCTCTGTGATATTAGAATATTTTGATAAATTAGAGCCTTTGCTTTTACTTCCTCTCTCCCAGCCTCTCTTCTGAGAGAGCAGGATCACCGGGGCATTCACATTTTGCAGTGCAAAACTTTGGCAGAAATGGCTAAATTATTGCTCAAGATGGGGATAATTAAGCAGAAAGGGGCGAGGATTTATGGCACTTTGAGTTTTTCCTGCCACGCTGAAATCCAGCACTAGCATACCACATTCAGGTGGAGGAAGGGAGGCTTGCAGCTGGCCTTGCCAGCAGCAACAGAGTAGATCATGTGCATGACGGAGAGTGGACACCCACGCAGGTGTGTGAAATGGAACTGCTTCTGTGCTGCTTTATGGAGGCTCTGATGGCAGGCAGCCGCTCCCTTCTGTGGCAAATGGAATGGGCTACCAAGGGAGATGGTGGAGTCATCATCCCTAAAGATATTCAAAAGACCTATAGATGAGGTGCTAAGGGATATGGTTTAGTTTAGTGATGGGCCTGGCAGTGTGAGGTTAGTGATTGGACTCAATGATCGTAAAGGCCTTTTCCAGTTATAATGATCCTCTGATGTTATGATACAACCAGTGTTGGCACTGCATACTCATTATAACTAAGGTGCAATACCATGAACAAGTCTCACTGATATGCCTGTAGGGAAAAAAAAAAAGACATGCAAAGTAAATAAAAACAGGCTGTGAAGGTGAGTGAAGTAAAAGAATAAAAGCCCTAAACTAATATATTTGCAAAAAGCATGCTTGCCTTAGTCATCCTCCTGTTTCTCCAAGAGTCCACATCCTACTGTAGGGAGTAGTGGTATTTCCATCAGTGAGACAATGCACTTCCCCTCAACAGCTAATTGGCTTAATCTCACCATCAAACAGTGTCATTGATTTCTGGATTCCCTGATGTACATTTCTTAATATCAGACATGGGTGAAATATCTTCAGGACTGTGAGAGAAGAGTAAACTATTTTTTCAAAGAAAAAAAGATACAGGAAACATATCGTTGTCTTCATTAGCTGAAAGAGCATGTGAAACCACAGCCAGACTTCTGGGCTGAACATCATGACCCTGTCATAGTATTAACTAAGCAAGACAGAAAAAGGCTTTCATACCTCTAAAACAGAGTCAATTCAGTTCAGCCAAATGCCAGGTGTACTCCAGAGAACTTGTCCCAGCTCACAGCTGCCTGGAGGTGGCCACATCAGGTGAGTAACAGCTATATTCCCACAGAGAATAGGGTCTACACCACTGCAAGGCTGTGCTGTGTGCTGCATGAATTCATACAATCTTAGAATCACTTTGGTTGGAAAAGACCTTTAAGATNTTTGACACAGGCATATCACTGAAGAGTAATGCTGAGGATGAAGAAGCCCAGCAGCTGTGATGGTAAAGCACATTGCCCAGAGTTTGATCTTTCTAAACATTTAAAGTTTAGGTTTTAAAATCAGAGAATAAAAGTCCAGAATGGCTGCTCCTTTGATTTCTGAGCCTTTGAAGTTTTTCAAGGTGTATGCCAAAGCTGTTTTCCTGCAATAGCTTTCCTGCAATGGAAACTGCAATTCTCAGGTCATCACTTGAGTTCCTAAGCAAAGGCTTCAAAGCCTCCACAGATGCTGCAAGCTGAAGTAAAATTCTGCATGTGGTAGCCCAGAACTAATCTTCCGACCTGATGATTGTACACAGGCCTTTTGAATTTCTACCTGTAAATAATCTTTGACACCTTTGAAACACAAATGCTTCTAATGATTTTACGAACAGAAAAAGTTTATTTCCTAGTTTAAAGTGTTCCTACCATCTTTAGCTATGGGGTTTTTTTTTGTTTGGGTTTTTTTTTTTGCATTCCTGCATAATCGTCACCAATTTGGGAGGAAAGTACTTTCCATGATTTCATCTGTTTTGCCATGGCCAGTTCCTTGGTTAGGAGCATGATCCTCTTTTCTCACCTTTCTCCACATATACCATTAAAAAAAAATAGTTCATTCATCAGATAGATGGATATTCACACCAGAACTAAGCCACAATCTCTCTCCCCAGCAGAAGGGCACTGAGTTGAGATCCAAAAACAAATTAGAGTATGTCATGATTTTGCCCAGCCAGCAATGAAGCACCACGACAGTCTCTTGCTCGGTGCCCCCCATCCACCCCCACCATCGTTAGGATGGCAGAGGCCCCAGCAAAATGGGAGTAAAAAGATAACCAAAGTTGTTGTGGATCAAGACAATGGCAGGGAGGGCTCACTGCCAATTACGGTTCCAGGCAAAACAGACTCCAGTACTCAACTTAGAGAAGAAAGTAAGGAAAGTTTATTCTACAAGAAACAGAACAGAATAGTAGCAAAACGGAAGTAGGATGATGAGAAAATTACAACCAGCACTTTAAGATCTCCCTCCCCCATCCCTCCTTTCTTCCCGGGCCCAGCTCACTGCTCCCGATATTTCTACCTCCTCCCCCCATAACGGCTCAGGGGGGCAGGGAATGGGGGATGTGGTCAGTCTCTCACAGATGGGCTCTGCCGCTTCTGTCTTCTCAGATGAGGATGACTCCTGGCATTCTTCCCCTGCACTGATACGAGGCCCCTCCCCTGGGACACAGTCCTTAACAAACTTCTCTGGTGTGGATTCTTCCCAGCAGCTACGACTCCTGCCAATATGGGGTCCCTCACACGGGACACAGTCCTTAGTGAATATCTCTAGTGTGGATTCTTCCCAGCTGTTAGAGCTTCTGCAGATACAGGGTCCCTCCCTCGGGACATGGCCTCTTCTGGGCATAAGTTTAATGAGCTTCATTGGCATGTGTTCTTCCCCACAGCTACAGCTCCTGTGTATATTGGGTCCCTCACATGGGCCATGGCCTCTGCCATAGCCATAGCCACTGCCCCTGGCACGGGCTCTTTAATGAAGAGAATTGCTGCCCCTATGCGGGGTTTTTAGCAAAGTGAGTCTCTGCCCTTGATGTGAACAAATCTGTGCTTCACCAGTCCTCTCCACAGAATGCAGGGAGTCTCTGCTCCAGCACACCTCATCCTCTCTTCCCTCACTGACCTTGAAATTTGCATGGTTGTTTCTCTCACTCTTCCCAATCCTTGCACCACCACCAACCAAAAAGAAGAAGAAAGGGACAGAGGAAGGAAGAAACAGGAGGAAGCCTCCTCTTCCGGCTTCTGCTTAAAAAGTGATCATAGAGGTGTCTAACTGGCTCAGCTGCAGAAGTGGGTCTGGCTCAGAGCTGGGGAGAGTTTCAAGCAACTTCTTACAGGCGCCATCTTTCCAGCCCCTTCCCCCTTACCAGAAAAGGCTTCATGGCAAACCATAACACAGTATAACAGAGATTTTGAGCCTGCTATTTTCCTTTCTCATTTGCACCTTCTTCCCCACTTTTACTTGTACACATTTGTTTTCTTCTTCCACTTCCTTCTGTCTCCTGTCTGTTTTCACAAATTTGATTAACATTTGGTTCTACAGAAGCTCATTCACCCACCTCTCACATCACCTACCAAAAAGCTGGTGTACAGAGTTTCTTCTTTAACAGGAACCACCATCTGTTTTCTCTGGTTGTCTCAAACTGCTTACTAACCAAAGTCCCATCTCCAAAATGGTTGTGTACATTCCTAGGAAAAATGAAACTGTTCTATACTGCTGAAAAGTGCATATGAACATGTTTAAGCTCTGTTTATAAGTTCTGTTACCTGTGTTTACTCCTGACTTCACAGCAGTTTTCCCGAGTTTGCAGCAACCATTAAGGTATCAGGATTTGCTCTTTATTACTATAGCCTGGGATTTTTGGTCTGTCTACTTTGCTTCATACCTTTCCTTCATTGTTAACCTTCCATGCCTGCCAAATGAAGACTTGATACAGATGAGAAGATGATGAGCTATTTCTAACTAAACTTTGCTGCAAACAGATGATTTGTAGGAGTCACATTGCACTTTCAGGAAAAAAAAAANGTAAAGGCCTTTTCCAGTTATAATGATCCTCTGATGTTATGATACAACCAGTGTTGGCACTGCATACTCATTATAACTAAGGTGCAATACCATGAACAAGTCTCACTGATATGCCTGTAGGGAAAAAAAAAAAGACATGCAAAGTAAATAAAAACAGGCTGTGAAGGTGAGTGAAGTAAAAGAATAAAAGCCCTAAACTAATATATTTGCAAAAAGCATGCTTGCCTTAGTCATCCTCCTGTTTCTCCAAGAGTCCACATCCTACTGTAGGGAGTAGTGGTATTTCCATCAGTGAGACAATGCACTTCCCCTCAACAGCTAATTGGCTTAATCTCACCATCAAACAGTGTCATTGATTTCTGGATTCCCTGATGTACATTTCTTAATATCAGACATGGGTGAAATATCTTCAGGACTGTGAGAGAAGAGTAAACTATTTTTTCAAAGAAAAAAAGATACAGGAAACATATCGTTGTCTTCATTAGCTGAAAGAGCATGTGAAACCACAGCCAGACTTCTGGGCTGAACATCATGACCCTGTCATAGTATTAACTAAGCAAGACAGAAAAAGGCTTTCATACCTCTAAAACAGAGTCAATTCAGTTCAGCCAAATGCCAGGTGTACTCCAGAGAACTTGTCCCAGCTCACAGCTGCCTGGAGGTGGCCACATCAGGTGAGTAACAGCTATATTCCCACAGAGAATAGGGTCTACACCACTGCAAGGCTGTGCTGTGTGCTGCATGAATTCATACAATCTTAGAATCACTTTGGTTGGAAAAGACCTTTAAGATCATCCAGTCAAACCACCAACCTAACACCACCAAGCCCATCACTAAACCATGTCCCTCAGCACCCCATCTACACATCTTTTAAATATCTCCAGGGATGGGGGCTCAGTTTAATCACCCTCCCAGTGAAAAAGTCCTTCCTAGTATCCCATCCAAAACTCCTCTGCTGCAACTTGAGGCCGTTTCCTCAGATTCGTCCTTCATAACACAGCAAAGTGTTCCTCTGCCTTTTGTAGTGCTGCAGTGGCCTCACACAGCTGTATGAATGGACAAAACATCTCATGTCATAGTTTAAGTTCTGCCTTCTGTGAGAGCAGCACATGTACATTGTCTGCTTTAAGTATGGTCATCATATGCATTGTCTCAAATGAAGAAGTCCTGGACCAAGAAGTCCTCCTGAGAGCTGTGTTCAATGAAGGCAGAAGTCCTTTGACTTCTTCCTTTGATTTCTGAGCCTTTGAAGTTTTTCAAGGTGTATGCCAAAGCTGTTTTCCTGCAATAGCTTTCCTGCAATGGAAACTGCAATTCTCAGGTCATCACTTGAGTTCCTAAGCAAAGGCTTCAAAGCCTCCACAGATGCTGCAAGCTGAAGTAAAATTCTGCATGTGGTAGCCCAGAACTAATCTTCCGACCTGATGATTGTACACAGGCCTTTTGAATTTCTACCTGTAAATAATCTTTGACACCTTTGAAACACAAATGCTTCTAATGATTTTACGAACAGAAAAAGTTTATTTCCTAGTTTAAAGTGTTCCTACCATCTTTAGCTATGGGGTTTTTTTTTGTTTGGGTTTTTTTTTTTGCATTCCTGCATAATCGTCACCAATTTGGGAGGAAAGTACTTTCCATGATTTCATCTGTTTTGCCATGGCCAGTTCCTTGGTTAGGAGCATGATCCTCTTTTCTCACCTTTCTCCACATATACCATTAAAAAAAAATAGTTCATTCATCAGATAGATGGATATTCACACCAGAACTAAGCCACAATCTCTCTCCCCAGCAGAAGGGCACTGAGTTGAGATCCAAAAACAAATTAGAGTATGTCATGATTTTGCCCAGCCAGCAATGAAGCACCACGACAGTCTCTTGCTCGGTGCCCCCCATCCACCCCCACCATCGTTAGGATGGCAGAGGCCCCAGCAAAATGGGAGTAAAAAGATAACCAAAGTTGTTGTGGATCAAGACAATGGCAGGGAGGGCTCACTGCCAATTACGGTTCCAGGCAAAACAGACTCCAGTACTCAACTTAGAGAAGAAAGTAAGGAAAGTTTATTCTACAAGAAACAGAACAGAATAGTAGCAAAACGGAAGTAGGATGATGAGAAAATTACAACCAGCACTTTAAGATCTCCCTCCCCCATCCCTCCTTTCTTCCCGGGCCCAGCTCACTGCTCCCGATATTTCTACCTCCTCCCCCCATAACGGCTCAGGGGGGCAGGGAATGGGGGATGTGGTCAGTCTCTCACAGATGGGCTCTGCCGCTTCTGTCTTCTCAGATGAGGATGACTCCTGGCATTCTTCCCCTGCACTGATACGAGGCCCCTCCCCTGGGACACAGTCCTTAACAAACTTCTCTGGTGTGGATTCTTCCCAGCAGCTACGACTCCTGCCAATATGGGGTCCCTCACACGGGACACAGTCCTTAGTGAATATCTCTAGTGTGGATTCTTCCCAGCTGTTAGAGCTTCTGCAGATACAGGGTCCCTCCCTCGGGACATGGCCTCTTCTGGGCATAAGTTTAATGAGCTTCATTGGCATGTGTTCTTCCCCACAGCTACAGCTCCTGTGTATATTGGGTCCCTCACATGGGCCATGGCCTCTGCCATAGCCATAGCCACTGCCCCTGGCACGGGCTCTTTAATGAAGAGAATTGCTGCCCCTATGCGGGGTTTTTAGCAAAGTGAGTCTCTGCCCTTGATGTGAACAAATCTGTGCTTCACCAGTCCTCTCCACAGAATGCAGGGAGTCTCTGCTCCAGCACACCTCATCCTCTCTTCCCTCACTGACCTTGAAATTTGCATGGTTGTTTCTCTCACTCTTCCCAATCCTTGCACCACCACCAACCAAAAAGAAGAAGAAAGGGACAGAGGAAGGAAGAAACAGGAGGAAGCCTCCTCTTCCGGCTTCTGCTTAAAAAGTGATCATAGAGGTGTCTAACTGGCTCAGCTGCAGAAGTGGGTCTGGCTCAGAGCTGGGGAGAGTTTCAAGCAACTTCTTACAGGCGCCATCTTTCCAGCCCCTTCCCCCTTACCAGAAAAGGCTTCATGGCAAACCATAACACAGTATAACAGAGATTTTGAGCCTGCTATTTTCCTTTCTCATTTGCACCTTCTTCCCCACTTTTACTTGTACACATTTGTTTTCTTCTTCCACTTCCTTCTGTCTCCTGTCTGTTTTCACAAATTTGATTAACATTTGGTTCTACAGAAGCTCATTCACCCACCTCTCACATCACCTACCAAAAAGCTGGTGTACAGAGTTTCTTCTTTAACAGGAACCACCATCTGTTTTCTCTGGTTGTCTCAAACTGCTTACTAACCAAAGTCCCATCTCCAAAATGGTTGTGTACATTCCTAGGAAAAATGAAACTGTTCTATACTGCTGAAAAGTGCATATGAACATGTTTAAGCTCTGTTTATAAGTTCTGTTACCTGTGTTTACTCCTGACTTCACAGCAGTTTTCCCGAGTTTGCAGCAACCATTAAGGTATCAGGATTTGCTCTTTATTACTATAGCCTGGGATTTTTGGTCTGTCTACTTTGCTTCATACCTTTCCTTCATTGTTAACCTTCCATGCCTGCCAAATGAAGACTTGATACAGATGAGAAGATGATGAGCTATTTCTAACTAAACTTTGCTGCAAACAGATGATTTGTAGGAGTCACATTGCACTTTCAGGAAAAAAAAAAAAGGTATTTAAGCCTAGAATATCACTGTTCTCTGCACACCAGCCTACTACTAAATGCCTTCAGAAACTTGGACCTTCACTTCAGGCCTGACTGTGGGGCTTGATGGTAAATGTGTACATCAGAGCAACCTGATCATCTGTATACTGCCAGTGCTTTTACCCAATATCATCCACAACTCCCTACCCATTAATTCTCTCAGCCTGGAAGTACCTTGATGTCTCCTTAACAGGGGTTAGCATTATTTATAGCAATTTACAGGTGTGCTGCTAAAAGAAGGAGCTGTAAATCATCTCAAATGTTGTTCCATGATAAAATGCCTCTACATTATTTAACGAATTGTCCCAACGTGACTGACGATGCACAACAGAAAAACTTGCCATGCAAATGTAATATTGAAAATGCCATGATACTGTGTACTTAATTTAGATTTGTAATTACAGTTGATGTTCTGGCAGTTTTGTACTCCAGGAGTATTTTCATCTTCAGAAAAATGGAATACCTCTAACCTGGGGATGACAGCAAAGCAATATGATGACTAATACACATAACACTGTTATAGAGCTGGCATTGAAGAGATTTTTGGCATAATAAATAAAAAGATGAGGCTGCATGTGCATGTTTTAGCTACAGCATAGACTTAAGACAGCAACATTGTTTTACAGTGTATGAGAGTGATTCTGCTTCAGAGGAAAAAAAGATTCAAGTGTGATGAAATGTCAGCCAAAAGTGCCCACAGACACCTCAAAATAAAGAGCTACACATGTTTTGAGATATTGGTCTATCATATTTGGCCTTAATCTGAGCACAGTGCTTTCCCAGTCAAGGAAAGGCTTGCAATTTTGAAATAAGAGGAAAGGTGGAGTATCATCTTCTTCCTAGAAAGCCTGGACTGAAAATGAAACACATTATTTGATATATTTGTTCTCCCTCTTATAATTGCAGGTGGTTTTCTTCCTTCCAGTGTGAAAGATATCATTATATAGTAAACAGCCTCTGAGGTTTTTTTTTTCTCTGCTTGACCAAGGACAGTTTAAAGATTGTCATGCTTAAAACAGTCTCACTGGGTGAGGCTCTTCACAAAACTTGCCAGGGCAGCGTGGCAGCCAGGTCAACTGCTGATTTCCTCTAGGTAAGAAAACTTGCTTACCAACAGCCATAGGTGTGTTTGGAACAATAAAGGAGAGAAGAAGGGATCTGGGGGCATGAAGAGAGTCTTGGTGTCAGTGCTTCCCTCACAGGGATTCAGGGTTTGGAGGTGTCTGAACCAGTGTTTTCTAAAAAGGAGAACTGAATAGCCCTGGCAATGCCTCTGTAAGAATATTTTTTTAATTAATAAACTTCTTTTTTTTTCAAATTAACTTTTTGAGTTGTCTCAGTTAAATCTTAACATCAGTCAGAGCTCTCTTAATGTGAAACCCAAGACCTTCTAAAACCATTGGTGAGAATGTCCAAAATGTTGCTGCAGAAGTGTCCATTTCCATGTGGATAACAGAGCTGCTTGTGTTTGTGTGCAGGGCAGCTCACTTAAAACCAACTGCAGAGAGCAGAGCTGCATTCAGGCTGCTGCTGAATCAGGAGGGTGAGGACTGTTACAACAGAAGCAGTTTTTGAGGCAAGAAATGGTGAAGAAGGTACTCCAGGTATTGCAATGTTCATCCAAGTAGCATCTCTTCTTCAGGTGGCTCAGTCACTAGGGCTCAGCTTCCTAAGGAGAGCCTGGGGGACCACGCTTTGCATAGCTGTCCCTGTCTGTAACTCTGTCTGTGTCTCCCCCAGCCTCAAACTGGTTTTAGAACTGGTTTAAGCCTACTTCAATCCAATGGAACAGACAGGAAAAAAAGTCTTAACTGTGACTATATCTCCACAGATTTCGTACAGCAAAGCATCTGACAGAGTGGACAGACCCCATGTGTCTTCCACAGCAGGGAAAAGGCAGAAAATCACACATGTACCAGAAAGCCTGGCCCAGCCAAGAGGTTTTATTAATGCTCCATCCTTGAGACAAGCATCAGTTGGACTTTGTGCCTTATTTGACACCAGAGAACCCAATCAAAAGATCCAAACACGAGGGAAGTGAGCTTTCACTGTTCCACTGCTGCCCTGCTTCCCACCTGCGTTAACCCTGAGGCCAAGTTTAAAAAACTACTTCTGTGCTACTGATGGGGAAATAAACCAGTTCTTGCTGCAATGTGAGGTGAATGGGTGTCATGCCATACTCCCAGTGTCCTGGGAGTAAATTATTCAAGGACATTACTGGTTCAGTTTTTTTGAGTCATTCTCAGATGGGGCAGAATTCCCTGGTCTTAGTGCTCTCCTATGACTTGGGAGACTTCTTTATAATTTCTCACTCATCCCAACCTGCTCTCTTTTCTGTTGCCTTAAGGTGGGGTAGCAGCACGCCTTCTGGGAATGTTGTGGGGATATACCACCAGGCACTCTGAAACTGTCAGAGAAAGAGGCAAAAGCACTGAATTGACATAAAGATCCAAAAAGAACTGTAGAACTCTAGGGAAAGAAACAAAGACAAAGTAAAAAAAAAAAAAAAAACCTCTTAAAAAAAAAAAAACAAAACACCAAACAGCCAGTGTCATGGGACACAGTGTTAAATACCCTGTCTCTCCCCCAGTACTGTTTTCCCTTTTCTGTGTATTGTCTTCCACTGATTGCCACTGCTCTTGCAACTTGAGCCTGCAACATGTGTAAAAGGGGACTATTCCAGCATATGTAAGTGTTGGAGTTTGGCAATGTGTTTTCCCTCACGGAGCACCACTGCCTCAGCACTAGAAACCGTCTAAGTGATGTGTTTTGCAAAAATAAATAAAGGTGTTGATGAAAATGTCATATACATAAATATACCACAGTAAGTGTAGTCTTTGGATCAAAGTGCTCAAAATGAGACAGCTTTGAAACAGAAAGGTAAGACTCAAAATTACACATCCCTGTGTATCAGCTTGGATACCAGCTGTTTAACTGAGGTATACACCCACAGCTGATTAAATTAAAACATTTTAACAGCTGTCTAAAAAAGTAGAACCCTCTCCCCATTTTCTGGGCCTGCCTGGTAAGCTGTGAGCTGCCCAGAAGACCATATGCTTGGCTCCAGCCTATGTCTGCCCTGTCGGCACTCATCAACATGTGTGTGGCGGCCAGCAGGCACACAGGGCTGCTTTGGGCTTGTCCAAAGGATGAGCATTAGGATCTTTGGCAAGGTCTGGACCTCAGCAAGTCCTGGTGCTATTGACTTACAAACTTGTGTCTGGGCAAGTGCCCCTGGGCTGGCTGGCTGGCTCTAATCCAGACTATTCACTGAATTAAAAGTAATGTTGGCTAAATCAAGGGGACAAAGCAGCTCAGCAGGTTGAGGGCAGAGGCACTGGTTTTCTTATCTGAGCCAAACACAGCCTGACCTCCCCAAGGGGAGGAGAGGCTCTATGGAAAAGAAAAACCTTTAAGTGGTGAGTGGTCTCTGATGCCCTGCCAGTTGCAGAACCAGCTGGAAACTATTCTCCAGCCCTGGGGCCAAGTGACATTGCATGACTGCTAAATGCCTCTCCACACTCTTCCTCCCCTTCCCAAAATTGTGTGGGCACAACAAAATTTCCTGTTTGGAGCAGGTACTGTCTCCAGCTCACGGTCAAGCATTGTTTGGGAGGGTGTTTATTAGCTCTGGCCAACTCAGTAGATGTGGGACCATCTGTGGCCAGGCTGGCGGGGAGGGGGGCGGGGGGTGCTGTACTAAGTGACTTCCCAGGATCGCAACCCCTCTGCTATGCTGGGAGGATGGTTATACTCTTCTACTAGTGCACATATTGCCACTGGCCCCAGCCCTGGGTTTTAATAATGTCCTCAGCAGGGCCAGAAGCAGATGTGCAGCCTGGGCTGCACTGTCACACCTCTCTGAACACGACCATCCCAGTGGGGATAGATGAGTGATTCCCCAGCCTTCCTGAGCAGACAAGGGATTAACCTGGGTACGGAGACAGGAACTGGATATGTCACCCTTCTGCTGCTCCCTGCCCACTGCTCACATCCACCTGCTGCCTGCTCATCGATGGAAGCTGAAACAATTTAACCAGCAACCAGGTGTGAGGGTAAGGGGCAGCAGACGGCCACCCCAGCCATCACGGGTGAGCAGCAGCAATTGGGGGATCCTAGCCAGGCCTCCACAATGGCAATGCCTCTTCTCCAGGAGGAAAGGGCAACAGGAAAGGTTAGTGGTCATCTTCACATAAGGTATTTAAGTACAAGAAACTTGGGAGAGTTATGTATCAGGGCACCAGACTTGTCCATTTGCAGTCTTTTTTAAAATGCTGCAATTTAAGAATGTGTTCTTAAATAATCTGCATTTCTAAAATGAAGAGTCATAAGGAAAGAAATTTTACAACTCAAGATGTAAAAACAATTTTTAAAAGTGACACCCTTTGCTCTTTTTTTTTAGTTTTGCCTAGCATCTGTTGTGTGCAAGTGTGTGTGTGTGTGTTTGTGTGCACCTGTATGACTGAGGCTTTTATTATTGCCAAGATTTGCACAAGCTCACCTCATCACAGTCTTCTTTAGCTCATGGGCCTTCACATTGCTGCCCAGTGGGTGCTGCCACATGTGTCACAGCCCAAACAGTCCCCACAAGAGTCACAGCCATTATTAGGGTGGGAATGGGACCTATACACAGCTCATTCAAGGCTGCACATCCATGTCTGCCCACAAAAATAAAACCCTTGCTTAAAAGTTGTAACTGTTGCTACTATAAAGCATCATCATCACAACATGAGACTTTTCTATGGCTTTCCCTCCCTATTTGGCACAGGCTGACTTCCCTAGATAAGTTTGACACCATGTTTTTGAATGGCTTTTAAACACATACAAAACTATCTCCCTGGCATGTTCTCAATGCTAAATTTATCACATGTACTTCCATAGTAGTACTTTCCCTCCAAAATAATGTGGTGCCACTGGAAAGAGGGTTTCAAGTGAGCAGAGGGGTAAGAAAGTTTTGCACCAGGCAATGAGCCCATCTCAAACCCAGCAGGCCACTCAGTGCATCCAGACACATTCCAAGAGGACTTGATCCCCCAACACCCCATGCAAATAGACAAGGAAAATGCATGCCAGCCATTCTATGTGCATGGCAACGTGCTGCTGTGCTACAACTCCTCCATGTTCCTGGTAGCAATAACCATAACCACATCTGCAAGTAAAATCAACACA
The DNA here is from genome assembly GCA_013401255.1 of Urocolius indicus. Lineage (NCBI taxonomy): Eukaryota > Metazoa > Chordata > Aves > Coliiformes > Coliidae > Urocolius > Urocolius indicus. The sequence goes on from WBNH01003892.1 coordinate 57,362, forward strand.
TCAACCTCTGGCCTTCTGGTGGCCCTTTGTGCCTCATGTTTTTGCCTGCCTGGGGTGATGCTTTCACTCGTCTTGAAAATATTTTCTTCTGTCCAAAGAGCACCTGAGACCAGTATATTGGCTCTAGGAGACAGCTCACGTTGCTGATGATGACCCTGCAATCTGCAGAAGATGTGTCCAGTTCTTTAGGAACTGCTCTCACGTGTGAGGCCAGGGCTGTCTGCAACTGCCCCCAGTACAGATGGGGCCCCCTCCCTCACTCGCTGCCCTCGAGGTGGGGAGGGCTGGATGCAGTTCTGTGTCTGTTTACATGTCACTCCTGGCTGGAAAGGAGATAAATGTTCCCATGGGGTGTTAGTGGGTCCTTAGGACTATGTGCTGGGGTAAATATCCCTTTGACACAGATCTCTGTGGAAGGGCATTTAGAGCTCCTGGGGGAGTGGGAGGTGTTTATGTCAGGGGTTCACCGGGCTGCAGCAGAGTTTCAAAGGCTGGTGCACCCACCCCACTCCCCCATTCCTCCCCGCCCCATCCTCGTTCCACTCCCCGGGCAGTCCTCTCTGCCCCAGCCTCTGACTCGTACACTCTCGGACGTTTCGGAGGTTCCAAAGAGTGGCGAGAGTCCTCCCCACAGGCGGTGATCGGGCCAGCGGGCTCCCGTCACCGAGGCCTCGGAGCGCGCTGCAAGGTTCCGTGTCCCTTCCCTGGGGAGTGCCAGCCCTGTCGCACGACTGTCACCGCCGCCTCCTCCCCGTTATTTACATCCGTCTTTAGCAGTCTAATTACCCGCTTTATTGCTTTCGCCCGAGGGAAGCCCGGGGATGGCGGTGCAGGGGAGAACCCTCCCCGCAAGCCCCCACTTCTCTCCGCACCGCCTGGGTTAGGGGGATGAGGAGTCGGACACACAGCCCAGCCGGGACTTCCTCCTCACCGCCTGGTTTTCAGCAGGATTTCGGTCTGGGACTGGCAGAGCGGGTCTCCGGAGGCGGCCGGAACCTGCCGCCGCACAGGGTGAGCCGCCCCGGGGGGAACTGGCCGGACGCTCCCTGGCATCTCCTCTTCATGGGGTGGCTTCGTCGTGTTGCACCAAAGCGGTCAGCACCAGCAGAGGGAGGAAAAAACAAAATAACAAAAAAAAAAAACCAAACAAACAAAAAAACCCCACAAACTGGGCAGAATAGATGGATTTTCAGATAACCAGCAGAGGTGATTTATTGGCTTTTATGCTCTTCCGATGGAGTGGGGGAGAGACGGCGGAATGATGTCTGCACATCATTAAGCGGGTTTACTCCGCCTCAGCTAAAAGAGGTTTTCCTCCACCCCCTCCCGGTCTCCCGCTGATGGGGCATCCCCAGCCAGAGGCGAGCCTCGGATCGCTCCCGCCCAGGGCCCTGTGCCACGGTGAGGGGCCGTCGCATCGGGGTGCCGCTCCCCCCAGCCCCCCGAGGAGGGGGTGGGAGGGCAGCCTCTCCCCGTTCACCCAGGTTGTCCGCGGCGCACTCACCCTTCCAAACTCATCTAAATTACATCAATAACAGAGCGCACTCTTTAATGAGCTCTCAACTTTAAAGACTTGAAGGATATTAACAAGCCGCTTGACAAATGGTGCTTAGAAGCACATTAAAGACGCTGCTAATGGAGCGCATAATGACGGCTAATTTTCGATCAGATATAAATTAGAGCCCCAACAGTTATTTGCCTTAAGGACTTTATGTAAATGATCCTGTTCTGTATAAACGGAGAGGCGAGGAGAAGCGAGACCCGCCGCGCCGGGGAACAGCCCCCAGCTCCGCCCGCCGCGGAAACACCGCGGGGCTCCGCGCCTGTCCCGTTTCCCCCCTCCGCCTCCGCGCACAGCGGCACCGGCCCCACCACTTCCCCGGCGGCCGAGAGGTTTTTCTGGGGGAGAGGAAGGAGGAGGCCGAAGGCCCTGGGGCTGGTTGGGAAGGGGAGGGGGCGGCCGTGCCTGCAGGATTTGGGGCCGGGCCGGGCAGCGCTGCGCCCTGCAGGCGCGGAGGGCTGGGGCGGGGTCCCGGGGCTGTCCCAGCTGCCCCCCGACGCCTCTGCAAGCGCCTTTTTTCTCCCTTAGGGTTTTTTTTGGGTTTTTTTTTGTTGGGGGGGGGGGGGGGGAGAGTTGAGTTTCGGGGTAAGATTTTAGTTGGGACTGTTTGGTATTTTTTTCTTGGTTTTGATAATTTTGGCAACAAGTGCCAGCTGCGGCCCAGCCCCAGGACGGGAAAGGCGTAACCCACCCGGGCCCTATCCGGAAACCAGCGGCTGCCTGCGGCCCACGAGAAGCCTCCCGAGCGGGTCAGCAACGCTCCGGCCACGGGAGGGGGCTCCCGGGTGTCGGTGGGAACCCGCGGAGTTTTCTTGGGGATTTTTTTTTTTTTTTCAGCTGGTGGTTTGAGAATCTTTTTCTTTCCCCTCCGTCCCGCTTACTTTCGGAGTGTCCTTCTCCCCTCCAAAAACCGCATTTACCTTTGCGGGACACGCCGAGCCGCAGCCGCCGGGGCAGGTTCCCCTCCTGCGCCGCCGGGCTCTGGGCTCCCTCTTCCGGGAGGGCCCGGGGGTCTCGCCTGCCAAAATAACAATAGCAATAAAAGGAAGAGGGGAGCATTGTCCCTATCTCCCCCGTCCTCCCCCGAGTACTGCTCTGGGACTACAAACCAATCGGGAACGGGGCAGTTGCTGGGGTCTGTCATCGCCGCGGTACGGGGGAACCAAGCCGGACAGAGATCGGGCTCCGCCCTGCCCCTCCCCGGACCATCGACCTCCCCCGACCCGAGAGAAGATTTGAGGAGAAATACCTATGACCTCCCTATCCTTCCCCGCGCCTCCCCGTCCTGCGGGAAGGGGCGCGGGAGTTGAGCGCAGGGCCCCGCCAGCGGCCGTACTCACCCGGGTGGCCCCGGGGCTGCGCCTCCTGCTCCGCGCTCGCTGCCCCGATCCATCGATTTGTTCCTGGAAAAACGCGGTGCATTCTTATAGCAGCTACGAGCAATTAATATTGTATTAACCCTATTAAAAAAAAAAAAAAAGAAGAAAGAAAGAAAAAAGAAGAAGAAAAATCCGCACCCTATCGAAGCCATCAATTATTCACGCGAGGGTAATTGGAGACCCGAGACGTGGGTGTGTGGCAGGCAAACACACGCGTGACAGTGTGGCGGGAAGGCAAGGGAGCTGGGGGTGGCTAATATTTAATTTCAGGTCTGTGGTTTTCTAATTCGAGATTAAAAGCAGTCACGTCTTTGAAGCCAGACACTTGGTGTAAATGTACAGTTAAAATATTCTATTCCATAGTCCCCAGACAGAGCTCTGCTACTCCCAGGCTTCATTAAATTTTAATTATCATCCCAGACTGGAGCAAGGGAAGAGGAGGAAGACTGTCCAGCTAATTGCAATTGATAAAGGCAAAGAAGCCTAGATCTTTCTCCTCTCCGTGCACGCACAGCAGTTGTTGTTGTTTTAATGCGGGCAAAGCTCGACGAGGGCAGCGTGAGCCTCTCCACCTATAGATCTGCTGTTTGCAAAAGATGCACGTGAAAGCAAGCGGGGGAGTGATGGTATAGATGGGGAGGGGGACACATCACACAGACATTAGCTCTTAGAGAGATCTGGCGAAAGATCAACGGAAGAGACAGGCGTCCTCGTTAGGTCTCGGCAGCTTATTGTCTCCCAAAACAAAGCGCGCCTGTGCTTCAGCCCTTTCCCGCCCCGGGTAGCGGGGCCGAGGAGCTACCCAATGCCCGCTCCGGGTCTCTCGGAGTCTCCGACGCCTCTGTTGCCCCACACTCCCCCGCTCTTTCGTGCCTTTTCGTTTGTTAATAATCTGCATGCGTGGGACAGGAGGATACCGACAGAAGTCGACTAATTGCCCCAGGTGTTTAATTTGGACAACTAGAGAGCAGTCTATGTCCAGGCAGTAAAAGGTAAAAAAGAAAACCCACCGCGTTTGCTTTCTAAGCAGCTTCCTATTATCACATCGCCACTTAATTTTATTTCCATTCTCTCCAAGTTAAATAGAAAGCCGAGCTCACAGGGGAGCTGCCATGTGCCTACAGACTGGGGATGTCAAGCAGAGAGACTCACTGTGCAAAGTTAATTTCAATTCCCGAGGAGGATTTCACATTCTCGCTCGCTCTGACCCACAGTAATTAGCTGAGATAACTAATGATTACTTACTTATTCCTTGTAATTATCTGGATTTAATAATTCGCTGTGTAATTTATTAATTCGCCTGTAATAGCCTTTAAGTGAATGGCCCATTTAAGAGGGCCAAGCGGCAGTTCGAGGGCTGTTCACCGCTTGCCGCCTGCGCCTACTGATGTTTTTGGGGGGCTCTCTGCTGTTTTCGGGGGTCCGACTGGCCCCAGCTCCCCTGACCTGTCGATTTCCCCTCCCCCCTTTCCGCCCCGACCCACTAATTTCCGCCATCCCTTCGCTTCTTAGAACGACTCTCGCGCCCGCGGAGGTTGCGCGGCAGCCCAGCCCACCGTGAGGAAGGGTCACGCAGGGAGATATTTCCGCGTGGGGGGAAATTTCGGCGGGGGGCGCAGGGGCGCTCGAGTTCCACTCAAGGACAGTGCCTTCCCTTCCCAAAAAGCCGCCCTGCGCCTGCAGCTCCGACAGCAGCTGAAGGAGAAGACAATCTGCTCTACGCACCCACGGGAGCCCTGCGCGCCCGCGGGACTGTTCAGTACCATTGAGGTCGCAATGAACGGTAACGACAGCGACAAGCGCTGGCCACGGCGGGGCCGCGGAGGGGAGGTGCGGGGGGGAGGGCCGCCTCTGCCTGCCGGAGCGCGGGGAGACGAGGCGCTACCTCCGCGCCCCTCCGCGCCCGCGGAGCCACCAGCAGGCCGGCACCTTCAGAGTGCCCAGGCGGCTTTGAAGATGCAGCTGAAGCTGGTGGCTGGGCGGAAATATGAATATTTAATGGCAGTTCGTGTATGATCTCCTCTCCCCCTCTCCCCGCCCGCTGTCGTCGGGTTTCCCCGGCTTTTGTGAGCGCCACGCAGGGAAATTACTTTTTTTCTCCACCTCCTCCCTTTTTTTCTTTTCCCCGCGTTTGCGTGTGTGGCACCTTTGACATCCCCTGCTCGTGGAGGCAGAATGGCTTGTGTAGAGGGAGCTCGGCGGGGTCACCCCCACACTCTACACACCCCCCACACAGGCCTCCGCTCCCCGTACTATCACAGCCACGCACACGGTCACCCGCAACTTAGCGGCGCGGCGCGGGGCGGGACGCGGAGCGCAGCGGAGTGGAGCTGTCCGTGGTGCTGCCGCCGCCGCCGCTGCCCGCGCCGCCCGGGCCGAGCGCACACACGCCTTCCGACACCCCTCCACTGTGCGGGGATGCAGCCGCCCCCCACCCCCTGTCCTAGCTCCCTCCGATACTTCTGCTGGGAGGAAGGGGAGAGTGCACCCCCACCCCGCCTCTGTCGTGTGGTTTGGACGAATCTCGCGCCCTCGAGGCGACGCTGAACATCGGCGGAGGCTTCAAGAAGGAGCACAGGCGCTTTTGCCAAGAAAACGTTAAAATCCTGTTTTCTTTTTTTTTTTTTTAATGAAAGACGACTTAACAACATTTAAAAATAACTTAATACATTACTTGAATAGATCGACCTCCTATTAACCAAAACAAAAATAATTTAAAAACAAACAAGCAAACAAAACAAAACAGAAAACCAAACCCCAAACCAAGGAAATCGGGTCGTACAGAACTCAAGACTTCAAACAGTCTCGGCTAAAACAGCGATACAGCGGGATCCATAAGAATATAACTATATGTGCGTCAATGCCAATGAAATATTTACAGTCCATACAGATACCCGACCGAGTACCCTCGGTTTATTGTTGGGTTTTTATCCAAAAGAAACGTACCAAACCGTGTGTAAATGTACAAGCTGTGCAGCCTCGCTCGCTCTCTCTCTTTTTTACCGATTTCAATTTGGCTTTTCTACAAAACAGACCTTCAAAAAGGGACTTTCCTCCGTGGGAAAAGTATTGCAATTAAAGGGAATAAATAATCGACCGACTAAATAAATAAATAAATAAATNCACGTCCTTTCTGGCTTCGGGAGCAGCGTCTGTTGGGGGACAATGTGGGAATCCCCATTAAATATGTAACGCGGTAAACAAATACCTCGGACAGTGAATCAGGCCACACAAATAATGTAGGACATCTACTACAGGGTGCCGACGCCGTACGAATAAGAATAGTCGCCAGAGAAATACCTTAGGTTCAGGTGACAATTTACAGATGGCCAAAAGGGACGTTCAGAAGAAGAGAAAGCTCACGTTCATAAATCCTACCAACACAAAATATTTGATTCTCACTATCCTTTTTTTTTTTACTTTTATCAAGACTTAGATTAAAGAGGTGTAATTAATTAGAATGAGCACAAAATGAAGTTGCTAGAGAGATAAATTAATAATTTACAAGGAGTTGTTTGCCACTAATCCAATAATAGCTTTTGAAGACCAGTGAACACAGCAGGATCAGCTCTTTCCCTAAGCGTTATAACTTCAGAGAAGGAAAAGGATAATAATCACAGTAAAAATATATATATATTTATATATNATCGGATAAATGGACAAATAACCGAGCCGGTCTGAATACTGTCGCGATACAGCTTTGAAATCGAGAGAGACGGATATTGTGTTGGCAAGAAACCCGAAGCGTCAACCCCCCTCCACCTCCACCCCCACCTCCNACTATCCTTTTTTTTTTTACTTTTATCAAGACTTAGATTAAAGAGGTGTAATTAATTAGAATGAGCACAAAATGAAGTTGCTAGAGAGATAAATTAATAATTTACAAGGAGTTGTTTGCCACTAATCCAATAATAGCTTTTGAAGACCAGTGAACACAGCAGGATCAGCTCTTTCCCTAAGCGTTATAACTTCAGAGAAGGAAAAGGATAATAATCACAGTAAAAATATATATATATTTATATATTTATAATACGCAGTGTAAATGCAGAAAAAACTGCCATCTGTTTTCGTTTTTTCTTTTTTAAATCATTATTATTATTTAAATCAAAATACTTTTGAGACGTCTTTCGCGGCGCAAGCCTCAACTCTAGATTCAAGTTTGGGTCCCGAGAAAGGCAGGACCCCGCGGGCACACCACTGCGCAGGCACCCTCCGCGCTTTCACCCAGGCGAGCTCTGCTAAGAATAAAAACCAGCGGTACTTGCCGGGGCGGCTCCGGGCGGCGGCTCTGCGGTGAAGCTCCCCCCGAAAGTCGGGCGGTGGGGCGGGCGGTGGGGTGGGCTGGGGGTGGCAGGGAAAGTTAATTGGTTTAGGGTTTTTTTTCCTCCTTTCCTGTTTGTTGTTGCTGTTGTTGTTGTCAGGGTTTTGTTTTGGTTTGGTTTTTTTTAATGATGGTGGTGATGCTGATGCTGTCGATTCTCCTCCGCACCCGGCTCAGATGCCCGCCGAGTACTTCATGCGCTTCTGTTTCTGGCGCTGGTTGCAGAACCAGACACGGACCACGTTCTTCTTGAGGTCCAGCTTCTCGGCGATGGCGGCGATTTTCTCGGAGGAGGGCCGGGGCTGGAGGGCGAAATAGGCCTCCAGCGAGCGTTTCTCGGGGGCGGCGATGGAGGTCCTCTTGCGCTTCTTCTCCGCGCCGCTGAAAAGCTCAGGCTTGGCCAGCTTCTCGCGGTGGGACTTCTCGGCCTCCTCCAGCCAGGCCTGCAGGATGGGCTTGAGGGCGATCATGTTGTTGTGGGAGAGGGTGAGGGACTCAAAGCGGCAGATGGTGCTCTGGCTGAGGGAGCCTACCCCGGGGATCTTCAGGTTGGCCAGCGCCGAGCCCACGTCGGCCTGGGTCACCCCCAGCTTGATGCGGCGCTGCTTGAAGCGCTCGGCGAAGGCCTCCAAATCGCGAGGGTCGGCGTCCACGTCGCTCATGCAGCCCATGTGGCCCGGCAGTCCGTGGGCGTGGGCCATGCCCAGCGCAGCCGGGTGCATGGGGTTCATGCCGGCCATATGAGGAGCGTGGCCCGGCGTGGAGACCACAGCGCCGTCGGGAGCCGCCATGGCCCCCAGCGCCAGCCCTGGCGTCAGGTGCTCCAAGAGTTCCCCTTCCAGTGCCTGGTGGGGCTGGTGGTGATGATGGTGGTGGTGATGGTGGTGGTGGTGAGTGCCCGACAGGGCGGACGGGTGGGAGATGGGCACGGAGGAGGAGGAGGCGGCCGAGGTGCAGGGGATGGTGTTCATGGTGTGGTAGGTGGCGTCCGGCTTGAAGGGGCTGTGGTGCGGCGGGTGGTGATGGTGGCTCTTGCTCGGGGAGACGATGTCCACCGCTGCCAGGGCTTCGGCGCGGGCCAGCAGGCTCTCGTCCAGACCGCCGAATATATTGCTCTGCAATTGCAAATAGAAGGCACACATAACGCTCAGCAGGGAATTCGCCTCCCCGCGCACTCCGCCGTGCCACTAAAACCTTCCCAGCATGTTAAAAGAGAAATCCTGGAGAAGGGGAGGGGGTGGGGAGGGGTGGGGGGAGAGGAGAAGAGAGGAGAAGAGGGAGCGATCGGGGCGAGGGAGCGGGCGCGGCGCGCAGCCGCTCGCACAGAGACAGCCAGCGGCGGGCGGACGGACAGACGGACGGACACACGCACCAGCCGCACGCGGCATCCCAGGTCATAAAAATTCATACGGGCGGCAAGAGCCGCCGCATGCATAAGTTGGGCGAGCGCCCGGCGGCGCCGGGTGATTTGCTGCGCGGCCATGAAAAAATCATCAGTCGAATCCGGGGGGCCGCCGAGGGGCTCCCCTTAAAGCGAGGCGGCTGGCGGCGGGCACCTACCGGAGGGGCGGGCAGGCAGGCCCGCCGCATCGCCTCCGCGCCGCCACCGCCGCCGGGGCCGGAGCCCGAGCCCGAGCCGGAGCCGCCGCTGCCGGAGCCCGAGCCGGGGCCGGAACCTCGTCCGGCGGAGCCGCCGGTGCCGGCGCTGCTGGGGGAGCTGGCGGCGGGGGCGG